>CM033744.1:24571612-25171612 GCA_019671005.1 Hibiscus mutabilis | reverse complement strand
GTAGCATGGGACTGATTGGGAACTCATATTAACAGTTGAAGAGGAAAAAAAAGGAAGGAAAGGTTTCATACAAACTACAGCTTGGATTTTAGGGCTTCATTAGCTGCATATTTTTGTTGAGCAATGATCATCTCGGCTTTGAAAACTCCACTCCTTCGAACCTTCGTTTTTCCCGAGTTGTTCGCTTGAATGGCCTCGCCCTCCAACAATATCTACCCAAAAAAACCCGAAGTTGAGAATTAATATCATAATAAGATGGCTCTACATTTATCATGTTAGTAAGATGTCCTAAGTTTGAATAAATCGTGTGTAGAAGTTAGCCGTGGTGAAAAAATCAACTTCCAATAAATCTAGCATGCAAGCAATATTTTTCTTTATATTAATATCAAATGAGAAGAAAATTCAGTGTACAGTGATGGAATTATCCACTTTGATGTGAAAGGTGATAAATAGGTAGAGTAATTTTTATTTTTTTACATGCTTTTTCTGCATAGTAAAATACCTCGTACGTAACAGTAAAAATTGTCACGTCTTCATAGGGTGATATTTAAAAATAATTTATTCATTTACAAAAAAATAAATAACCATTGCCATGAAGGCATGAATCCAATTCAGAATTTAGATTTCAAGTGAAAAATTAATATTAGTGTCTGTTAGTAGGACTATTTAAGGGATGAAAATCGTCTGTCGCTTAACTATATCCCTTTTGGTGATTCATTTTAAAAAATATGTTTAGAGTTTAGAGTTTAAAATTAGAGTTTATAGTTAGAGTTTAAGAAATTAGAGGTGGACGTAATTTTTAGAATTTAAGGTTTAAAATATAAAATTTAAGGTTATGATTTAAAATTTGATTCTTTAATATTTTTTTAGTATTTGGCATAAAAAAAATATACTTAGAGGCAGATGATTTTTGTTCTAGTTGGTATGAATATATTATGATACTAGTTTTATAGTCTGCTTAACTGACGCTTCTGTGCTTAAGATAAAAATAATTTATGTATCATTTAATTTTCCTTAAATTTGAAAGAAATAAAATATTAATTGTAATTTATATTTTACCTTAAATAGGAACAAAAATTTTGTGCTCCCAAGTATGCCCTTTTTTATATCCTACACCGAGAAATTATTACATGGTCCTGGCTCACCACGTCATCCATGGTCTCATCTAATGAGATCCATTCATTTAATGACATGTAGGAAAGAGGTGAAGATTCACCTTGAAAAAAATGAATTGAGACCATGGATGACATGGTGAGCCGGGACCATGTAATAATTTCTATGGTCCCGGCTCACCACGTCATCCATGGTCTCATCCAATGAGATTTATTCATTTAATGACATGTAGGAAAGATGTGAAGATTCACCTTGGAAAAAAATGAGGTGGGATCATGGATGACGTAGTGTGTCAGAGCCATGTAATAATTTCTCCTCTAAGTATGCCTCTTTTCTATGCCCCACACTAAAAATATTAAAAAATTAAATTTTAAACCATAATCCTAAATTCCACGTATTAAATCATAAACCCTACACCCTACAAGTATATACTATCTCTAATTTTTTAAACCCAAACTTATTTTAAACCCAATTTTTTAAAGTGAAGACACAAAAAAACATAATTAAGGGATAGGCGATTAGATAAATGCATCAAAATCTATATCTGAAATGATAAATTATCAAAGAAAAACATATAAATATAGGATATCAAATATAATAAAAATCTATATTTTGTATATGGAATCTAGATGCTTGAGGGCAACACTCGTGACATTGTCAGCCCATGAGATAATTATGTTAAAGAAAACAAACAGACAAGAGAAGAAACAAAACCCATATGTACTGCACACTTCATGACTGTCCCATGCAAGACAGAGTGTCATAGAATTCAAAGTACAGAAGGTTAAATCAAAGACATATGTAGCGATGAAAAAGTAGAACTTTTATTTTAAATTACAAACCTTTGTACTTTCTTCATATCTTTTCTCCTTTTTTTTATGCGTTTCTCTATTTCTTTCGTCACTGGAAATTCCCACGTCCTCCGAAAGATTGGTGGCTTGTCGGCGCTGTGATATTTGTGTTTCTCTCTGAACTCAAGCTGCTTAGTCCGATTCCTTGTTGTTGTTGTTGTGTAGCTCCTCCGCTCATGCTTTTAGTAACTATTTGTCCGACCCCGAGAAAGTCCCGAGTCAAGCTGTCTGATCCGCCACTGCTAACATTCAAACTTTGCTGCTGCGGCGGCGGAAGCGTCGGTGGCTTTTCATGTTCCACGCCAGTGCTATTTGTATAAGTCTGGAATGTATTGACTCCACCGGAGCTTCTGCAAATGGAGGAATTACCACTGCCACTGGCTATGGAGTTCATTAGTTCATGTAGATTGTTACCGGTGGTGGTTTCCCCGAATATGCTTCCGAAGTTGGAGGTTGTAGTTCCGGTTGAAGACGATGTTCCGAAGCTTTTTAGAAGAGAATCTTCATTGTTGTTGTTGTTTTTGTTGCTCGAAGTGGAGCCCATTTGAGCAGCTTTTTGAAGCAATGTAGTGGCTGACATTTGAGGCACTATGCTATTGTTTTGAACCAATGAACTAAACAAAGAAGGGATGTTGGAAGTGATTTGATCACTCATCGAGTTGTTCGAGAAGAGATTGGAGGCTTCGCTTGTTCCACCACCGTTTCCGCCATTGTCGTTGTTGAAATGATCCGACATCAGAAAACCTGAATACGTTAAGTTATAATCTGCACCGCCATTGTTGCCGCTGTTCGAAAGGAAGCTGAGGTTGAAGATACCGGCCGCCGATGGAGCGTTGCTCGTGTTGTTGCTATTGTTTTCAGGGAACTGCATTAGTCCTTGGAATGATTTGTTGCTTCCCAACAACCCAGGTTGAGGTTGATGTTCTTGGTTGAAAATCTGATGCGATTCTTGCATGACGAAACCGGGTGGACTAACCATCGATTGTTGTTGCTGTTGAGGTCGAAACGATAACGACGAAGAACCCTGAAGAAGATGGTCGAATTGTGAACTCCTTGAACCACCACCACCACCACCACCAAGTTTCAAAATCTCACCGGTTTGATTATTATTTTGGTCTTGCAGCGATGAAAATTGGGTTCCCACTTGAGATAACCCTAAGCTCATATAATTGCTACTTCCATACAAATGGCTGCCAATGGAGTTTAAAGGAGGAGGCTGCCTTGCAGTTTCTTGCGCCAATGCATCACAAAATGCCCTGTGAGTGATAAAGCTGTCACGTCTGCAAAACAGTAAAGAAGCAACGCATTAGATAAGCTTCGGACAGGCAGTGGGAAAAACCAAAGAATTTTTGAACTAATCACTGCTCTTGTCTGCCATGTTTTCAACATCAAATTATAGGGCTTTTGAATGTTTTCTTCAATCATTTTGGGTATTATGCTAGTTATCCATGTAAATTAAATGATTTTATTAGATTAATCGATTGGTTAACCAAATTTATTCGCTTAAATTTCAAGAATAAAAATTTTGTGGACTAAGTGTAAGCTCGGTAACCGATGACTTATAGGATATTTCAACAACAAAGATGTGTAGAAATGTGGAAACCCTAAAGCAACAAAAGAAAAAGGATTAATGAAAAGAGTAGAAGCTAGGGACTTTGACTAAAATTAGCGTAAAAGACAGACAAATAATTGAAGAGAATTAGGTCAAAAAATGAAGAGTTTTTCACTAAGAACTTTGAGAACGATTTAATCAGTTTTGAACTTAACTACCATTTCAAGAACTGGGTGTTCAATAAATGCAACAAGAGAATGTATTCAAGCAAGTGAAAAGTGATCAATCAACAACCCCAATTCGGGATTTTCTTTGTCTTCCAATTGAATGCAAAAGCTGATGGGAATATATCTGAAATTTCCAGTATTGAATATCTGGTTTTCTAAATTAAGAATCTGGAAAAAGCAACCAGGTTTGCACTCTGAAATCCATGGTCGAGACTGCAATTACGGTGGTTATCTTACTGTTTCGGCTCAGTCTACAGCGATTAGATATTCACCGTAATCGACGCCAAGCCACGATTTTAAAACCTGGGTTTGAGAGAGATGGTCTAACTCTAAACGTTATCATGAGAATGGATACCTGCAAGAGCACAGACCTGAACATGTCCAGCCAACCCACAAGAGAACAAATGTGGTAACAACAACGACAACAACACAGCGAAACTATACATGGCAAAGCATCACGTGAATAGGGGAAAAAAAGTAATTAAAAAAAGGCGGTGGTTCCAAGTACAAACAAAACATGAACTGTTTCAATTCCTTTCTTCTTCGTTCTTGAAGATGGGTTTAAGCTTTATATTCGATTGATGAATCGAAACCTAGTCTACTTTTTAACAATTCCATCTTTGTTTTTCTACGGCACTCACCACTCTTGACGACTTAAACTCGAAAAGAAAAGAAATTTAAGTTGAATACCTTGAGAAGACAGTGCCACAGTCGCATCTGTACTCTCTGGTGCCACAGGTCTTCGAATGAGCTTTCCAATCGGATTGCACGGCGTAACGCTTCGAACACTTGTCGCACTTCCATTTCTTCTCGCCGTGTTTTCTCGAGTAATGCTTTTTGATGCCGGTGAGGTCGCCGAGTGCCCTGGACGGGTCGTGGTGGACGCAAGTCGGTTCAGGGCAAAGATAAACCTTCTTCTTCACTTCTTTCGTTGTCTTCTGCTTCAGCTTCCATGGCAAATTGTGTCCCCTTCTGTGAAGCTGTAAATTCTGTTCCCTTTGGAACCCTTTGTTGCATACCTCACAAATGAACCTGTTTGTTGCCATTAAAGTCTTGGGAGATAGTGCCACCACTTCCGCATCTGGATCTGTTACCATATAATCAAAACCGAAAAACAAAACAAACTCATTAATCCCTTGCCACCACCAAAACAAACTTCAGAATTTAGGGTTTCAGAAATTGGATACTTGCTTGGAGTTCTAGGTTGGTTTTTCTTTTTCTTCGGAGGCAGCGGCGATGGATCAACCGGTTGTCTGGTTGATGAAGTTGGTGTTGAAGAATGAAGTGTTTTCATCTGGTTCTGATTTTCTTCTCTAATTCCAAAGAAAGGGCCTGAGGAAGAAGGTGCAGTCGCCATCTTCAAACAAAACGCGTACCTTCTTCTGTTGCTGTTAATCTTCCCCGAATTTCAGTTCTCAGATATAATATCTCCTCGAAAAACCCATTAGCCTAACAACAAACTCACAGTGAAATCTCATATGAAAAAGCCAAAAGTTTGTTGAAATCAAAAGAAAGTTTGAACTTTGAAGAGAGAAGAAGAAAAAAAGGGGGAAAATATGTGAAAATCTACGCTATGGACATTTGGCTGCTTTTAAATGCCAAATTGTGAATAAACTGAATTTTTTCCCCTTCACTTTCTCATATTTGGAGTCATGCAGAGATACTAACACATATATCATCATCATCATCTCAACCAGATTTCCTTTTTCTTTTCTTTTCTATAAAAAAACTTTTAGCTGATTGGTTTTGGTTATTTTGTTTTCAAATTGTGAAATCAAAATTAAATGAAAGTGTGCGAGCGACGAAGAAGAAGGGGAAGAGGGTCGGTGGACCCAATCGAATAGGCGCAAAACGACATAGGATGGCGCGTAAGAGCAGCATGAAGTGAAGCAACCCTCTCTTTCCTATTTCCTCTTGTTTTTTTTTCTACGTTTTCCTACACTCACTTGCAGACAAACTTGCTATCATAAGTCACTCCACTGTCAAAATTATTTATATATATATATATATATTAATATACAAGCTGTGTAGAAAAATTTACACGCTATACTTCATATTTAAGCTATAAAATTTAAAATATAAATATTTAGTCTAAAGCCCCAAACACCTTAAAACTCAACCTTTAAATCATAAACCTTAAATTCTACCCTTACAACCTAAAACCTTAAACTACAACCAAAATTTCTAAACCCTAAAATTGAAAAGTTTGTGTATCAAAATATTTATATATATAATTTCTGAAAACGGAAAATTTAAAACTAAACCTAAGTGAAAACCCTATATTCTCCCGTGATTGGTTATGTTTAATTTTTTATTTCTATGTATTATAAGATATTTCTAAATTGGGAGGTGGTGGGTGACTCTATTGTTGAATTTGTCAGGCGGTTCTTTGAGACTGGTTCTTGAAGATTGGATTAATGAAACTCTTATGTTGCTTATTTCAAAAGTGGAGGTGCCGAGGTCAATCACCCGATTTAGACCAATCAGTCTGTGTAACGTGCTATACAAGATTATTTTTAAAATCTTAGTTTGCCGCCTTAAGCCGTTTCTTCTAAAGTTGATCTCTCGAAACCAGGTCAATTTTTTTCAGGCAGACAGATTACAGACAACATTATTCTTGCCCAGGAAGCTATGCACTCTATAGCCTCTAAGAAGGGTCGAAAATCCTGGATGGCAATTAAAGTGGACCTAGAAAAGGCTTATAACCGCCTTGAGTGAAGCTATATTGAAGAAACTCTTATTCAGGTTGGTTTGCCGTCTCATTTTATATCTCTTATTATGACATGTGTGCGTTCTGTTTCCACTCAGATCCTTTGTAATGGAGAGGTAACGGATGGCTTTAAACCAACGAGGGGGATTCGTCAGGGGATCCTCTGTCACCTTACCTGTTTGTCCTTTGTATGGAGCCTCTCTCCCAGGCTATTGATTTGCACGTTGTTTCTGGGGATTGGAGAGAGGTGAAGCATGCGCATACGGGAACTGGATTATCCCATCTCTTTTTTTGCTAATGATCTGGTACTGTTCTCGAAAGCATCTCTTGAGCAGCTGGGGGTTATCCGTGACATTAAGGAGTCTTTTGTATTTATTCTGGGCATCGGATTAGTGTGGCGAAGACTCAAATTTTATTTTCTCGAAATTGTCCTCTTTCATTCACTCTGCTATTGCCAGTGGTTTTGGTTTCTCTGAGGTCGTGGACCTGGGACGGTACCTTGGGGTTCCTCTTCTTCATAGTAGGGTTACCAAAGTTACTTATTCTTATCTCCTGGAAAAAAAATGGCTTCATGTTTGAGTGGCTGGGCAGCGAAGACTCTATCATTAGCTGGCATAATAACTCTTGCGAATTCTGTGTTGCAAGCGATTCCTATATACGTGATGCAATCTGCTTGGGAGAAGCTCTATTATTACGGCGGAACTCTGGGCTATACATGAAGCTCTTGTTCATGCGTGGTCTCTTGGATTACAAAAATTGGAGATTGAAACGGATAGCTTGGAGGCTACAAAAATCTTGGATCAATCGTCAGATACTCTCCGAGGTTCAATTCTAGTTAATGATATCTTTGCCCTTCTTAATCGTCAGTGGTCTGTTGTGGTTCGCCATGTGCGCCGTGGGAGAAACAATGTTGCGGATAAGCTTACATCCTTGAGCCGAGGTAAACCAATTGGGGAAACTATTTATTGGAGCCCTCCACTTGAAGTTGCTGAGTTAGTTCAGCAAGAAATGATACAGGATGTGGGGATTTGATTTTATGCGTTTCTCTTGTTCCTCCTTTGTCGAGGTATTCTCGTTATATGATGTAATTATCTCCATGTACACTCTTTTTCTTCATTTAAGTTTAGGAAGGTTTTTTAACGAGTCAAATTGTGATAAAACCCCTTTTAATGAAACAAACTCAGCACAAAACTACAAGCAATAGATTCAAACTTTTTTCATATAAGTCTACGTAATGTTTTTCTATTATCATTCTATTATAAAAAGTTAAAGTATCATTTAATGATAAAAACAGAGATGAACTATATAAGATACTACTGAATTTTAAGGTATGTATCATTTTTACCACTGAATTTTAAAATGTTTCAATTATACTATTAAATTTTTGTTTTGCTTCAATTATAGTACTAGGCCGTTAAAATAAAAATGATGTTATAATGTAGATGAGTATTTCCTTCACTGTGATGATGTGGGCAAAAGTATGTCATTTTGGTGTGACTATTGTTGCCCAGAAAGGTATCGCTTTAGGTACTAAATTTAAGGGAAGTATCAATTTTGTCACTAAACTTTAAAACGATTCTATTTTAGTCATTGAACATTCTGATCGTTGTTGTCAGTCAATCATCGCTCGTCACTAATCGCCCTTGAATTGGTTTTCCATGAAACCCAACGAAAATCCACCAAAAGTTTTAACGTGATAATACTCAGATCTCCTTCAACGATCGCCCAATGAGGCTAGATTTGAGTTATGTTGTTCGTCTTCTCAAAAGAATACTTCTCACCGTTCGGATTTTCAAGAAAACATTCTAAAACCCTCAAATTTGAGAAAGCCCCAAACCCTAAAAGTTATAGATCTTTTGCTTTAATTTTATCGATTTTGAGTGGATTTCATGGAAAATCAATTCGATGAGAAAAAGAGAGGAGTGAAATGCGAATGTTTTGATGCCAATCTTGTCACGAATGGTGGCCAATGACGGGCGACAATTGATCGACAACGGCGGTCAAAATGTTCAATGGCTAAAATATGATCTTTTAAAGTTCAGTAGGAAAATTGATATACCCCGAAAGTTTAGTGCCTAAAATGACATCGTTTTAGGCATCAATAGCCACACCAAAACGACAACGTTTTAGCCATGTCATCACGTTGTTTGCATGTTAACACCCCGGTGGTATAATTGAAGCAAAATGAAAGTTTAGTGCTATAATTGAAGCATGTTAAAGTTTGGTGGTAATTATGATACAAAGCTAAAGTTCAGTGATATCCAATGTAATTTACCTAAAAACAATTTAGTACGAAAGTGATATAAACGAACAACTTTGGGAGTTATTTGAACATTTACCTCTTATATTTCTAAGTATTTTAAGTTTGTTTGTGTTTTTAACATCCAAAAGGCTAAATAAACGGATGCACAAGACTTTCCAGTTTCAACCTAGATTCAGCTTAAACCCTGAATTGATTTCAAATTTGTGTGATAAAATAGGGACCAGGTTGTCACATCAAGAGATGAAAAACGGAAATTTTGTCATTTTATTAAAATCTTATAAATACAAATGGAAAGATCTAATCCAACCACTAGAGATAAATAAAATTTATCAGAAACGGCTTTAATGTTTCAAAAATAATTAAATACATATTACTAATGTAGTTTTAACAGAATTGATAAATGTTGAGACATGAGATTTTGGCTAAATGAACACTTAAATTTCACTTTTGTTAGTGTAAATCATACTGATTTTTCTTAAGATTTATTCTAGATTAAATTTCAACTACACGTGTTTCATTTATAAGTTTTTTAGTTGTCCTCTCGGTTCTTTAGGGCTTTACCTTGACTAATTCAGACCAACCATGTCGCACATCTAACTTTGGTGGGTGAGTCTCCCAACGGAGATTTTTTTACAAACACAAGGCCTCAAACTCAAAATCTGCTTAAGCGGTGCTAAGCTGCTTACCACTTGGACCAACCCTCATTGATCATTTATAAGTTTTTTTAGTTTGACTTTAAATTCATTCCGATTATTAGCTGAACTTTGTAACGAATAATTTTGATTATAATATATATGAATTTATATTACTTATAATTCTATTTTGTTTAAAAATCTATTAAATTTGTAGTTTTCATTTTAAAAAATAATTATATTTTAAATACATTTCTTCTTAAAAAATGTTTAAAAAATAATACACCCACACAGAAATTTTTCTTCTGGCTTGTCTGGTTGAATAGAGTTATGACAAATGCGGAACGTGTACATCGACACATCACGGTTGATGATAGATGTCACTTATGAGCTACGAGACATGAAGATGTGGATCGTGTGCTGCGGTGGTGCCCACAATCATTGGGAATCCAGTCATCGCTTGTTAAACCCGAGCTCTTGGATGAATTCTTAGCGTTGGAGACTAAGGAATGGGTGCAAACAAACTTGACTATTTCCAGATATGTTGCAGATAGTTTTCATGATTGAGATATATATTTGGTGCGATCCTTTGGAATTTTTGTATTTCTTGTAATGTTGTGGTATTTGAATCCCCTCTGGAGAACAACGGTTCGGTTTTGGAGTCGAGTAGGCGACTTCAACTGTTGAGCTCTAACGCGGTTCCTGCATCATTGTCGCATCTTCTATAGCTGTGTTGAACGATGTTCTGTCCCTCTGGTTTCACGCATCGGTTGGTTGGTTTAATGTCAGGATAGATGCTGGCCGAAGCTTGCATGATGGGAGCTCATCTTGTGAAGGTGTTATATGTGATCATCTGGGTAACTGGGTTATGGGATTTTCTGAATTCATCGATGTTTGCTCAGTGTTAGAGGCTGAACTTTGGGGAGTGTATATCGGTATGATGTGTGCTTCGGATTCAGGGATTACCCCACTTATGGTGGAGTTGGATTGCACGGAAGCTGTGAAACTTTTGCAAGACTTTACTGCTCGACAAGGTTCGTCGATCATTTTGTTCCATGTCCGTTGGTGAATCGTAACTGGAATGTGCACATCCAGTGACTGACTCTTTTCAGTCGTATATTCAAGTGTAGGTTGGTGTCAAGTAATAATTCTCGGGAGTCCGAAGTCGAAACATATGAAAGTTTTGTTTAGAAATTAAAAAATTATAAATAAAATAAAATAAAAATCTGCAAAAAGAACAACTGATTAGAAAATAAACAACAATATAAATAAAAGAAGCTGAGGTTTTGAGAATTCACTCTTGGTATTATATTAAGATTATTTTTTATTCATCTTATTACTCAATTGAAGTCCATATGATGAAATGAAATCCAATCGGGAGGTCCTGCAATGAAAGTTCAAACTCCATTGTTCAATGTCCATAATCAAAGTCCAAAGTGCAATAAACAATGTCCAAAAAATGCAAAGGTATAGCATATGATGTTATATGGATTGGTGGAATCAAAATTAATAAACAAGTCCAAGTGTTCAATATGCCAATTTGTTTTGTCTACAATAAATTAAGTTAATTATAACAAGCATTTACTTTGCCAAATTACTTGTCTATAATGAAGCAAGGTTCTTAATTTACTAACATGAATATAATCAACTGAATTTAACATCATATACTAATTTAAAATGTTTTAGTATGTGTTGAGAATTTTAAACTAACCTTTAGTATATACCAAGAGCTTCATCCTTTCACCTCAGCAATTTGACTTAGAACGACACCATAACTTTAAAGAAAATACAATTTGGTTTACAAAAACCAAACATAAAGAAGAAAAATATAAAGATGAAAGAAAAATATAAGGATGAAAGAAAAGTAAGAAAGAAAAAAATAAAGAAAGAAAGAAAGAAAATTGATCTTGAATATTTAACAACAATGTTACAACCAAGCTTTCAAGATGATTTACAAGGCAAAACTAAAGCCTATTTATAGGAAATTTGGGAGGCTAGATGAAAAAGGATAGTGGCTGGAAATTCATACCCTTGCATTATTTGATGATAACTTTGCATTATTTGATGATGACTTTGATAAGCTCCGGTTTTCAGCAATTTCTGGGAAATTCCAGATTTGATTTGGATTTCCAACCACTTTGAAAATATAGCAGACTCAATTAGCTTCAAAATGGCATCTTACGGGCCAATTTTCGAGTTCTGGAGCTCAAGTTTTGGTCAAAACCGTGCAACATATTGAGTGCAGAATTTTAGTACGAGTTTATTGAGTCTATTTTCTCAATTTCAGCATTTGCCCAATTCCTTTCACCTTGGATCATCTTCGAATTCAACTTCATTTGTGTCATAATTGCAATCACCAAATTCAACATATCTAATCCTACAATTAACACAAACATTCAATTTATTAAAAATAACTAAAAATATAACAAAAATACTAAAACCACAACATATTTAAAATACATACCACAAAATATGAAATAACTAAAAAAACTACAAATGTCAATAAAACACTTAATAAATAATACAAATATCCGTACTATAGATACTAAAATGAGACTATATTAAGGACTAATCACACCCCACACTTACAATTTTGCTTGTCCTCAAGCAAACAAACCACCAATGCAAATGTAGATGCAACCTAATATACTTTAGCATCAACTGATGAGGAGAACACAAAATTGTGAATGTAGAGTAAAATATCACTATTAAGAACTTAAATGTTTAAACATGGTCAAATAGAATGCTATTCATGACATAGGTGGTCTCTAGAAAATTTTCATAGTAAAAAAATGTAGGACAATGAAACTTCTGTGCTCATATATATGCAAATCACCTGTGTGCAATCTCATCAGCACATTGGAAAAGTAATAAACAATAAGTGAATGGCTATCATGAATTAATTCATTATTCACCTTTATATAATTAGTTCCAATATAATAGAATCATCAAGTCTTTTTAGTTGGCTTATAACTGGGCTTAGGTCAAGGTATGATATTTCAATGAGATTGACAACAATTGGCTTATCCTAAACTTAATTTACTTACGGATCAAAGTGAGCAAGAAGTATTAATTCCCATCTTCCCCTAGTGATCATCCAACTCCATCATTTTCCAAATTATTCCTTATTTCTCCATTACAGAAGGATAAAGCATAAATCATAAGTTTTTTTTTCTTTTTTTACATGATGCTAGTATTTTTTATTTTTTTAATAAAGAGAATATTTTTGTAGAAAAATAGAATTCCATGCTTTAATCCTTTTATGCATTTTTTCTCTTAAATTTTTCTACCTACCCTTTAATACTTATGCTCATAAAGATATATCTAGTAAGTACTGAGCATTTAAAGCAAACAAGGGTAAGGTTGGAGCTTTAAGCTCTGTAGGTAAGGATAAACAAAGAAATATTTGGTGAGTCAAGAAAAGGCTATATGCTCAAAATCATGGGTTCAAGGGAAATATTGTATGGTTGGCTCAAAAGGTTCAATCGATCCAAAGAAATAAAAAACTTAGATCGTCCCCTATCATGCATTTGGAACTCTTATTATTATAAAAAATGAAATAATGAATTTTTTTTATAATTGGGTTCATCATTCACTTACGATCGATTACAATTCTATGTACGTCCCATGAGACAGATGATGTGTAACAAAGAAATCACAAATTTTGGAGATATCAAGGAAGATTCAAAGTGAAGCATCCAATGTCCTTAATCTTTCTAACTGTGAAACATCAGAGACTCTTTCTATAGACAAGTCATAGCATAATCTTGACACATATTTAATCTTTCAAGTCTTTAATAGTGATGTTTTACTTTATATTCACAAAATTATTTTCAACTCACAGAAATCAACTAAGTACATGTAACACTATATGCAAAAAAAAAAAAACTAAAGCATCGGACCAATCATTTTTTTATTTTTTCTTTTTTTTAAATATTTATTATTAAATTGTCAAAGTGCGTCTCAAGATTTACTTTACTCAGCCACTTTTTAACTTAACTTCTCTTAAAAATTTAGACATCCAATAAAACATGTATTATAACTACTACTTTATAACAAGGTAAACAAATCATAATCAACAAGGTGTGTCTCAGTATAAATACTTACTCAACCACCTTTTTCCTAGCTATGTCAAAAAGACCAAAGTGCGTTTTACAATTAACCAACAAGATTAACTATAATCTGTCACTTTTTTTTTCAATTTGACTTAACCTAACGTCAAGTTTTTTTTTAGTTTTTTTGCAGGATTTTTATTATTATATCCCCTACCCCCACCTAATTAGGACATTGTCCTCAATGTCAAAATTAAAAGTAGAAATTAGAGGATTTTACTTGTTATGCTGCTACTGCTTGCTAGAACTGACACATAAAAAAATAAAGCAAAAAAATGTTGAAATAAGATAATATCACAGTGATAAAGAAAAATCCACATCTCGCTTGTCTTCATCTCTTTTCCTTTTCCCACGTGTACTCTCTATTAAATCAGGAAGACACCTGAAATCTTGAAGCTTTTGGAGTAGTTCATCAATTGTTGTAGCTGAGATTAAGATCCTTCTTGCCTCTGAAAAAATAAATCCATTTTCCACAACATTATCAAGAAAAGAAAGTAAACTATCAAAATAACCATTAACATTAAGCAAACCGATGGGTTTTTTATTTCTAGTCAGAGATGACCAGGAAGCTACGCAAGCAATTTCTTCCAATGTACTAATACCTCCAGGTAGAGCAATAAATGCATCAAAAGAATAAATCATGATTGCTATTCGTTTTGGTATAGTATTGACTTGTACTTCTCTTCCTATTGTAGGTCCACACATATAAGTTAATGTCTTTGGAACTATTCCCAGAACTGAGCTTCCTTTCACATATGCTGTTGTAGCAACTACTCCCATTAAACCCCTACATCCACCTCCATAAATGATTTCATATTTTTGTCCGGCCATAACGTCTCCCACTTCTTTAGCTGCTTTTGTGAAAGATTCATCTTTTCCTGGATACGCTTCACAAAAAATATAGAACTTTTGAAGACGTTTGGTTGAAGTGTTTTCCATTTTTTTCTTTTTTTTTCTTTTGAAAATAAAGGAAGAACAATACAACTATATAATAAGTGGTAGATAAGCTGTCGGTAGAAAACGTCAAACCGAAAAATAAAAATGTCAAAAAGTAGACACAAAATTCAAAAGGTAAACAATAAACGGCTGGCTGTCATTAATGAATCCTGCAACAAACAGTGGTAGATAAGTTGTCGGTAGAAAACATTAAACCGAAAAATAAATATATTAAAAAGTATACATAAAATTCAAAAGGTAAACAGTAAATGGCCGACTGTCATTAATAAATTCTGCAGCAAAGAGTCAAAAAGCCAACAATAGAAAATAATTACAACTGCAATAGTGGTTCCTGCAACACACAGTTATTCAAGATCACTCAAATCCAAACAATAATTAAACATGACGAGGAAGAAGAAGAAGAAGAAGAAGAAATTATTGCAAATGAAAGCTTGGGAAATATTTACAGTAGTTGCGACTGTGGCTCATAGCTTCCTCTAGTTTTATGTCCAGAAACGGCTTGAACGCCTTCTAAGAGTTGAGGATAGGCTTCCCATCCAGTTTTCTTAAAAACTGGCAAACAAGGTCTTTTATCGTCAGATTCCCCATACGTTACCATTCAATTTGAAATATCAACCATAAATCAAGAATTTGTCTCTGCACATCTCCACTAGGATGCGTCTCAAGAGAACTTTGGATATCCTCCAAATTCTCCTTACTTAGTCCATCCTTAACAAATCTAATTTTGTCATCTCGATTTATGGAAGGCATCCCAATAGAACGACATCTCCCCGAACAAGTCCATCTTACACATTTTCGGCAGTCTAATCTGAGACGTTTGGATCTTCTTTTCATTGCATATGTACTTCTTCCAGTACCAGGTAAATGTAAAAAGGGAAGATATTCTTCATACCTTACTTTTGCTTTGATCAGCATACAAACATCAGTAGGGTTTGTGCATGAGCATTCTCAATCTTTCAAGCCTGACTTTGTAAAGTTTCAGAATCATGTTTGGTGGAATAAAAGAAAGACGTTTATGCAATTTTGAGAGAACAACATCCATTTTGAAAGAAAAGGAGAATTAAAGAGAAAACGAGCGAGTGAAATTGAAAGAAAAACTGATAAATGAATATACAATATTAGTTTTGTGGGTAGCTGATAAACCGAAAGACTTCACGGAGTACCGTTATCCTCCATTTAACCAGGAATAAAAATACTAATAATAATTTAATATAATAGTAACATAATAATAATAATAATAAATATAATTATATATAATTACACCAAAATATTTTTAACAAGGATCTAAAAGATAAAGAACTTCACTTTGATTGGCTTGATTTTCAATGAAAGGTTTAAGTCTGTGTCCATTGACTTTGAACAGTTTCTAGTTTTAGGATTTTCAATGTCAATTGCTCCATAAGGATAAACATGCTTCACAACAAAAGGTCCACTCCATCTTGATCTTAATTTTCCAGGAAACAAGTGAAGTCTAGAATTATAAAGGAGAACATTTTGCCCAACATCAAATGTTTTTCTTGAAATTTTTTTATCGTGAAAGACTTTGTTTCTTTCTTTATAAATCTTTGAATTTTCATATGCATCATTTCTAAGTTCCTCAAGTTCATTAATTTGTAGTTTTCGCAATTCTGCAACATCCTCAAGATTAGAGTTAAACATTTTAATAACCCAATATGCTTTATGCTCCAATTCCATAGGCAAATGACAAGGTTTTCCATAAACTAGTCTATAGGGGGACATGCCCAATGGTGTTTTAAAAGCAGTTCGATAAGCCCATAAAGCATCATTAAGTCTTAAAGACCAATCTTTACGATTTGGGTTAATTGTTTTTTTCCAAAATCTGTTTAATTTCCCTATTTGCAAGTTCTACTTATCCATTTGTCTGAGGGTGATAAGGGGTTGCAACTTTATGTGTAATGGCATATTTATTCATTAAAGATTCAAAAACCTTGTTGCAAAAATGTGTTCCACCATCACTTTTAATAGATCGAGGAATTCCAAATCGACTTAAAATATTTTCTTTTAAAAATTTGATCACTGTTCTGTGATCATTATTGCGACATGGAATTGCCTCTATCCATTTTGAAACATAATCAATTGCGACCAAAATATACAAGAAACCAAAAGAGGGAGGAAACAGACCCATAAAATCAATTCCCCAACAGTCAAAAAATTCAATCACTAAAATTGGGTTTAATGGCATCATGTTTCTTTTTGAAATAGTTCCCAATTTTTGACAACTTTCACAAGACTTCCAAAAATTATGAGCATCTTTGAATAAGGTTGGCCAATAAAATCCACATTGTAAAATTTTTGCTGTAGTTTTCTTTGATGAAAAATGTCCACCACATGCCCCAAAATGACAAAAATTAAGGACACTACTTACCTTATTTTCTGGTATGCATCTTCTAAATATTTGGTCAGGACAATACTTGAACAAGTAAGGATCATCCCAATAAAATTTCTTTACTTCATTTAAAAACTTTCTCTTATCTTGAAGATCCCATTGAAAAGGAATTTTACATGTGGCAAGATAATTAGCAATGTCAGCAAACCATGGTGTTACAGAAATACTTAAAAGTTGTTCATCAGGAAAAGTATCATTAATTGGAGTGGATTCAAAAGATGTATCACAAACTAGTCTTGATAAATGATCTGCCACTACATTTTCAACTCTTTTCTTATCACGAATGGTGATATTGAACTCTTGAAGTAAAAGAATCCATCTGATTAATCTTGGTTTGGCATCCTTTTTGGAAAGAAGATATTTTAAAGCTGCATGATCACTAAAAATAACAATTGATGATCCAACAAGATAAGATCTAAATTTATCCAATGCAAATACTACTACAAGTAATTCTTTTTCAGTAGTGGAATAATTCATTTGAGCACTATTTAAAGTTTTACTCGCATAATATATGACATATGGTTTCTTATCCTTCCTTTGTCCTAAAATAACACCAACAACATAATCACTAGCATCACACATGATTTCAAATGGTAAAGTCCAATCAAGAGGTCTCATTATAGGAGCATAAATTAACATGTTTTTAAGTTGTTTAAAAGCATGCTCACAATCTTCATTCCATTCAAACGCACTATCTTTTAATAAAAGATTACATAATGGTTTAGATATTGCATTAAAATTCTTTATGAATCTCCTATAAAATCCTACATGTCCTAAAAATGACCTTACATCCTTTACAGTCTTAGGTGTTGGCAAGTTGGAAATTAAATCAATTTTTGACTTGTCTACTTCAATTCCCTTTCTAGAAACAACATGACCCAAGACAATACCGTTAGTAACCATAAAATGACATTTTTCCCAATTAAGAACAAGATTTTTTTCTTCACATCTAACTAACACCTTTTCTAAATTTGACAAGCAATCATCAAAGGAATCACCAAAAATAGAAAAGTCATCCATAAATACCTCAAGAATATGTTCAACCATATCACTGAAAATGCTTAACATGCATCTTTGAAATGTGGCTGGAGCATTGCATAATCCAAAAGGCATCATTCTATATGCAAATGTGCCAAAGGGACATGTGAATGTAGTTTTCTCTTGATCCTCAGGTGCAATTGCAATTTGATTATACCAGAGTATCCGTCTAAAAAACAATAATATTCATGCCCTGCAACTCTTTCTAAGATTTGATCCATGAAGGGTAAAGGAAAATGATCTTTTCTAGTTATTGCGTTAAGTTTTCTATAATCAATGCACACACACCAACCAGAAACAATCCTAGTTGGAATCAATTCATTATTTTCATTTTTAACCTCAGTAACTCCAGATTTCTTAGGTACTACTTGAGTAGGACTTACCCACTTACTATCAAAAATAGGATAAATGATTCCATTATCCAATAGTTTAATGACTTCATTTCTCACAACTTCCTTCATATTAGGATTTAGCCTTCGTTGCATTTGTCTACAAGATTTAGCATTTTCTTCTAAATAAATATTATGAGTACAAATCAATGGGTTAATTCCTTTTATGTCAGCTATGGTCCATCCTAATACATTCTTATGTAGTTTCAAAATTTCTAACAACTTACCTTCTTGGAATGCATCAATTGTTGCAGAGATTATGACTGGAAATGTTTCATTCTTACCTAAAAATGAATATTTTAGGTGAGATGGCAATGGCTTCAGATCCAATTTTGGCGGTTCTTCATTTGATGATACCATAGCTTTTGGTAGTGATGGAAGTTTCTCAAATTTTTGTATCCAATAATGATTATCATTTTCCTGCAAAAGATTTTTTTTGGGACATCATCAATCTCAGAATCGGCAAAATAATTTTCTAAAGGATTAGAAAGTTTAGAAATGTTGATTTGTTCATGAAAAAGTTCGTCGATAAAATCCACTTCATGTACTTCAGAATTCTCTCCAAGTTGCTTACAAACATTGAACACATTTAATTCTAAAGTCATGTTCCCAAAAGAAAGGTTTAAAACACCATTCCTGCAATTAATCAAGGCATTAGAAGTAGCAAGAAATGGGCAACCTAAAATAACAAGAATTTGTGCATTTGCATTTGAAACAGGGTTTGTGTCCAAAACAATAAAATCAACTGGAAAGTAAAATTTATCAATTTGAACCAACACATCTTCTACCACTCCTTGAGGAATTTTAATAGAACGATCAGCAAGTTGGAGTGTAATAGGTGTTGCTTTAAGCTCACCCAAACCTAAATGTTGATACAACGAAAAAGGTAAAAGATTAACACTAGCACCAAGATCAAGCAAAGCACGCTCTATTCTAGTGTTACCAATAATGCATGAAATTGTCGGGCATCCAAGGTCTTTGTATTTAGGTGGGGTAAGATGTTGAATGATCGAGCTTATAGTTTCTATTAAAAATGCTTTCTTTTGCACATTATGTTTTATTTTGACAGTACACATATCTTTCAAAAACTTTGCATATGATGGAACTTGTTTGATTGCATCCAACAAAGGAATATTGATCTTAACTTGTTTAAAAAGTTCTAAAACAACATTTTTGTTTAAATTCTTTGTTGGTTTTAATCATTGGGGAAAAAGAGCAGGAATTACACATTTATCTTTTTCTATGTCAATATTTTCAGACTTACCATCATTCTCACCTTTACATTTTGAAGGAGATGAGGATTCTTGAATTTTTGATGGAATAGTTTTATCAAAATTCTTGCCACTTCGGAGGGTTGTGATAGATTTAACATCTTCTTGTTGAGTTCCACTAGAACAAGAAGCAAGAGATTGATTAGAAGGATTTGGAAGAGGTTGAGCAGGAAACTTACCTTTTTCTTGAATGCGCAATGAAACTGTCAATGTTGAAAGTGTTGTCTTGATTTCATTGATAGCTTGTGATGCTTGAATATTAAATTTTTTTTGTTCATGTATGAAAACTTGCAATGTCTTATCAAGACTTTTTACATGCGAATATAAATTAGATAAACCGAATGGAAGCTTTTGGTTTTGATGGTTAATATTTTTCCAACCAAAGTTTGGATAATTTTTCTATTGAGGGTTATAAGTTTCAGAATACGGAGAAGGAAAAGGCTTTGAGGATGTATTTATGACATTTGCATTCTCATGCATCATTTCTTTAAAAATTGGAATGTTCGGACATTCAAGAGTAGAGTGTCCCATAATATCACAAATATTACAACTCTCTTGATTTTTCACAGAATTAACTTCTTTTATTTTCCTAGTTTCTATGGCATCAAGTCTTCTAGACAAAGTAGCAAACTTAGCACTTAAATCATCATCTTGGTTAAGGTGATATTTTCCTTTATTATGCACAAGATTATGTTTAGCAAATCTTTGTAGAATTATCTGTGTGCCAAGATTGAGAATTTTTAGCTAAATGATCTAAGTAATCAAAAGCTTCTTCAGGTAGTTTACTCATGAAATCACCATTGCACATTGTTTCAACAAATTGTTTAGTTTCAGGAGTCAAACCATCATAGAAAAAACTTATGATACGTCATTCTTCAAAACCATTATGTGGGTAAGAATTTAATAAATCTTTAAAATGTTCCCAACACTGAAAAATGTTTCATTTGTCTTCTAATTGAAAATTTGAATTTGTTTCTTTAAAGCATTAGTTTTATGTGTTGGAAAAAAAATTTAAAAATTGAGTTTGCATTTCTTGTCAAGTTTCAATTGACCTCGGTATCAACATATTAAGCCAAATTTTTGCCTTATCTTTTAAAGAAAAAAAAGAAACAATTTTAACTTGATAATTTCATTTGAACATTGTTGGTCATTAAAAGTAACACACACATCTTCAAAATCTTTAAGGAAAGCATAAGAACTTTCACATTCCATGCCATGAAAAGTAGGAAGCAAAGATATCATACCTGGTTTAAATCGAAAGTTGTTTGCATTTGGAGGAAATATAAAGCATGAAGGTAGTGAAGTTTGAGGGGGTTGCAAGTAATCACGCATCGAGCGCACTTGCATATTCGCATTTTCATTGAGAACAATTTGATCTTCAGCCATGGTAGGTGAATTTGGAGGTGTATCAAACAGATTTCCAAAAAGAGTTTCAAAATTATTTCTAACCAAATGACGATAATTAAAATCATGCTGCCAAACCGACATAAAAAAACTAATATACATATAAATAGGAGGTAAAACCATCCATTAAATATAAATATAAATAAACTTGAATTCTAAATCTTACCTTCCCGGAATTAAATATATATGTAAAAAAAAAAATTTTACTTTCCCTTCAGAAAAAAAAAACTCGACCGACTCTTTTCAATCGTATACCCAAGTGTAGGTTGTTGTCAAGTAATAATTCTCGGGAGTCCAAGGTCGAACCACAAGGAAGTTTTGTTTAGAAATTACAAGATTATAAATAAAATAAAATAAAAATCTGCAAAGAGAACAACTGATTAGAAAATAAACAACAATATAAATAAAAGAAGTTGAGGTTTTGAGAATCCACTCTTGGTATTATATTAAGATTAATTTTTATTCATCTTATTACTCAATTGAAGTCCATATGATGAAATGAAATCCAATCGGAAGGTCCTGCAATGAAAGTCCAAAGTCCATTGTCCAATGTCCATAATCAAAGTCCAAAATCCAAAGTGCAATAAACAATGTCCAAAAAATGCAAAGGTATAGCATATGATGTTATATGGATTGGTGGAATCAAAATTAATAAACAAGTCCAAGTGTTCATTATGCCAATTTGTTTTGTCTACAATAAATCAAGTTAATTATAACAAGCATTTACTGTGCCAAATTACTTGTCTATAATGAAGCAAGGTTTTTAATTTACTAACATGAATATTAACCAACTGAATTTAACATCATATACTAATTTAACATGTTTTAGTATGTGTTGAGAATTTTAAACTAACCTTTAGTATATACCAAGAGCTTCATCCTTTCACCTCAGCAACTTGACTTAGAACGACACCATAACTTTAAAGAAAATACAATTTGGTTTACAAAAACCAAACATAAAAAAGAAAAATATAAAGATGAAAGAAAAATATAAGGATGAAAGAAAGAAAAGTAAGAAAGAAAAAATAAAGAAATAAAGAAAGAAAATTGATCTTGAATATTTAACAACAATGTTACAACCAAGCTTTCAAGATGATTTACAAGGCAAAACTAAAGCCTATTTATAGGAAATTTGGGAGGCTAGATGACAAAGGATGGTGGCTGGAAATTCATCCACTTGAAAAGAATCTTGCATTATTTGATGATGACTTTGCATTATTTGATGATGACTTTGATAAGCTCCGGTTTTCAGCAATTTCTGGTCAATTCCAGATTTGATTTGGATTTCCAACCACTTTGAAAATATAGTAGACTCAATTAGCTTCAAAACGGTATCTTACGGGCTAATTTTCGAGTTCTAGAACTCAAGTTATGGTCAAAACCGTGCAACATATTGAGTGCAAAATTTTCATACGAGTTTGTTGAGTCTATTTTCTCAATTTCAGCATTTGCCCAATTCCTTTCACCTTGGATCATCTTTGGATTCAACTTCATTTGTGTCATAATTGCAATCACCAAATTCAACATATCTAATCCTACAATTAAGACAAACATTCAATTTATTAAAAATAACTAAAAAATAACAAAAAATACTAAAACCACAACATATTTAAAATACATACCACAAAATATGAAATAACTAAAAAAACTACAAATGTCAATAAAACACTTAATAAATAATACAAATATCCGTTATAGATACTAAAATGAGACTATATTAAGGACTAATCACACCCCAACAATTTTGCTTGTCCTCAAGCAAACAAACCACCAATGCAAATGTAGATGCAACCTAATTAATTCCCATCTTCCCCTAGTGATCATCCAACTCCATCATTTTCCAAATTATTCCTTATTTCTCCATTACAGAAGGATAAAGCATAAATCATAAGTTTTTTTTTTTTTTACATGATGCTAGTATTTTTTATTTTTTTAATAAAGAGAATATTTTTGTAGAAAAATAGAATTCCATGCTTTAATCCTTTTTGTGCATTTTTCCTCTTCAATTTATTTACCTACCCCTTTAATACTTATGCTCATAAAGATATATCTAGTAAGTACTGAGCATTTAAAGCAAACAAGGGTAAGGTTGGAGCTTTAAGCTCTGTAGGTAAGGATAAACAAAGAAATATTTGGTGAGTCAAGAAAAGGCTATATGCTCAAAATCATGGGTTCAAGGGAAATATTGTATGGTTGGCTCAAAAGGTTCAATCGATGCAAAGAAATAAAAAACTTAGATCGTCCCCTATCATGCATTTGGAACTCTTATTATTATAAAAATGAAATAATGAATTTTTTTATAATTGGGTTCATCATTCACTTACGATCGATTACAATTCTATGTACGTCCCATGAGACAGATGATGTGTAACAAAGAAATCACAAATTTTGGAGATATCAAGGAAGATTCAAAGTCTATATGATGAAATGAAATCCAATCGAAAGGTCCTGTAATGAAAGTTCAAAGTCCAAAGACCATTGTCCAATGTCCAATGTCCATAATCAAAGTCCAAAGTCCAAAGTGCAATAAACAATGTCCAAAAATGAAAAGGTATAGCATATGGTTTTATATGGATTGGTGGAATCAAAATTAATAAACAAGTCCAAGTGTTCATTATGCCAATTTGTTTTGTCTACAATAAATCAAGTTAATTATAACAAGCATTTACTGTGCCAAATTACTTGTCTATAATGAAGCAAGGTTCTTAATTTATTAACATGAATATAACCAACTGAATTTAACATCATATACTAATTTAACATGTTTTAGTATGTGTTGAGAGTTTTAAACTAACCTTTAGTATATACCAAGAGCTGCATCCTTTCACCTCAGCAACTTGACTTAGAACGACACCATAACTTTAAAGAAAATACAATTTGGTTTACAAAAACCAAACATAAAGAAGAAAAATATAGAGATGGAAGAAAAATATAAGGATGAAAGAAAGAAAAGTAAGAAAGAAAAAAATAAAGAAAGAAAGAAAATTGATCTTGAATATTTAACAACAATGTTACAACCAAGCTTTCAAGATGATTTACAAGGCAAAACTAAAGCCTATTTATAGGAAATTTGGGAGGCTAGATGACAAAGGATGGTGGCTGGAAATTCATATCCTTGCATTATTTGATGACGACTTTGCATTATTTGATGATGACTTTGATAAGCTCCGGTTTTCAACAATTTCTGGGAAATTCAAGATTTGATTTGGATTTCCAACCACTTTGAAAATATAGTAGACTCAATTAGCTTCAAAACAGTGCCTTACGGGCCAATTTTCGAGTTCTGGAGCTCAAGTTATGGTCAAAACCGTGCAACATATTGAGTGCATAATTTTAGTACGAGTTTATTGAGTATTTTCTCAATTTCAGCATTTTCCCAATTCCTTTCACCTTGGATCATCTTCGGATTCAACTTCATTTGTTCATAATTGCAATCACCAAATTCAACATATCTAATCCTGCAATTAACACAAACATACAATTTATTAAAAATAACTAAAAACATAACAAAATACTAAAACCACAACATATTTAAAATACATACCGCAAAATATGAAATAACTAAAAAAAACTACAAATGTCAATAAAACACTTAATAAATAATGCAAATGTTCGTACTATAGATACTAAAATGAGACTATACTAAGGACTAATCTTCCAGCATATTCCTCGAGATCGAAATTCCGTGGCTGATTTGTTGGCTAAGCTTGCTACATCGACATATTTGGAAGTCCATTATCTCCTGCATCTTCCGAATATTGTAGCTAGTCTTCTTAACGATGGTGGTGTCTATAAGTAGGATGAGGTTACTGCTTAGATAGAAGTGGTAGGTTGGCTTTTGAGGTTCGGGTTTGTCCCGTTGTTCCCCTGTTTGGACGTTATCATGTGTACTTTTTTCTTTCAACTAGGTTTAAGGATTTTTAATAGGGCACGTGATAATATCTCCTGTGTATGATTAGCCGATTAATGAAATCATACCTTTTTCACAAAAAAATACTCCCACACAATCAAGGGCAATTTACATTCTAAATTATTGAACTTAACTTCCACTTTCATTAGATCATAAACATTTAATTTTATCAAATTACATCATTCAGCTTTTATTATTAATAAAATAATTCACTTATACGAATATTTTAAATAATTCTAACGAAAAAATTAAAATTGACACTTCAGCTTAACATGTTCTTCACATGTCTTCGCTAAATAATGTTTAATTGATCATTTAAATACCTTTTATTAGAATTTTCTCAAATATTTCATTTAAATAAACTTAAAGAAAAATGATTAAATTTTCTATAAAATTCTAACAAATTAAAATGTTTAAATTTTCAATTAAATATTATTTGATGATAATATGCAAAATAATATGTTAAGTAAAAGTGTGAATTTCACATTTCCCGTTAAATTTTTTAAAATGTGTTAGTACAAATGACTTAATTTATTAATAGTAAAAATTTAATGATATAATTTGATTAGATTAAAGGTTTGTGACCTAAATAAAACTTGAAATTAAGTTCAATGATCTATAATATAAATTACTCTTTCCAATGTGTCAAATTCTAAAAAAATATAAAACAGTAAACAGATTGTGAAAAAGAAAGCAACAGATATTTTTAAAGTGTGAGATGGAGAATTAATGTGGTCAAGAAAGATTATGGCCCTGTTTGACAATTATTAGATAGTTGATAGCGAATTACATTAGCTGATAGTTGATTGCATTACCTGTTTTGATTAGCGGATTATATTAGCTGATTGTATAAAAGTGTTTGATAAAATTAACTGATAGCTTATAATTGTTTGATCATTTAAGCAAGCAAAATGACATATAAAGACATGATTATATTCGATACTTCTTTGAATAGTTTATTAGTTATCAATATTTTGTATCTATTAATATTAATTAGATTATGAAAAATAATTTTTAATATAACAACATTAAGCATATTTGAAGGATCTTTATATTAATTTATTATTTATATATTTTTTTAATACAATTTAGTTAATTATTAAATTTAAATACAAATATGAATTTGTGAGAATAAAATGAAAAAAAAGTATTTACAAATGTCACAATGTAAATACGTGAGGGTGAAGAATTAAGATAGAAAATGTTAAATTTAAGTTATTTGATAATTGTTAAGGGTAAAATGATCTTTATAACTCTTATGTCAAAACTTCTAATTTCAAAAAGCTCATATTAGCAGCTTTTTCAAAATTAGAGGTTTCACCCCAATCCGAGAGAAATTATATTATGTATCATTCCCGCCATGTCATCCATGAGACCAACCAATAAAAATCACCCACTTCATTATTTTTTCTGTCATATTTTTACCAAGTGAATCTTCACTCATATTTACTGTAAATCAATTTTAAAAATAGTTTTTATCAAGTGAAGATTCACTTAATAAAAATATAACATGGAAAAAATGAGATAAGTAATTTTTATTGGTAGGTCCCATGAATGACGTGGCGAGAATGACCCATGATATAATTTCTCCCAATCCGCTATTTACTAAACATCTAAATTAGTGAATTTAACCGGTCAAACCTTTAAATTTAACTCAAACCTCTAATTTTGACTCAAACCGCTCTTTACTAAACAAGACCTATATATATTTTTGACATAAGAAAGATTATATAATAAATTGAAAGTGGTGACTTCAAAGTCTTGAACAAGACAACTATAATGTTTTAATTAAATTAAAATTTTAACTCAAAATTATCACTATTAATTATTGAATATAATCTTAAAGATTTAATGTTATTTGACTGACAGATTTCAACAGCTATAATGTTTATTTATTTTTCTTCCAAAATAGAAAATATCCAGCAACATAGTTTTCATTCTTTAAATTAGTGACAGCTTAGCTACTTATTAGTAATTACTCATATGATTTGATATGGCTGTGATAATATTTTGGGATGGTGATAATTATTATAATTAATTAGGATTTGAGGCGCTAATTAATTTAAACATCAGATATTAGTGTTCCTCATCAATATGATTGATGTTTAGGAAATAAATATTTTTTAAATATTTTAATAATATATTGGTAATACCAAATATAGTTAAGCCAACGAAGTGTATTAGTAAAGTTGAAGCATAGGTTCTCTCATATTTATATTATGGTTTACATTTTATTATGTGTGAATCTTATTTACATATATTTTAATTTTCAATTTGATCATACTTAATTTATATCGATTAAATTTTAATTTTAATTATTTGAACATGCATGTCCAATTATGCTTTATACTTATTAGATTTTAGTTGTAACTATTTGGACTTGTATTATATACTACTATACTATACTATACTATACGGATAGTCACTAAACTAGAAGATGAGATTTTGACCACCAAACTTTAAATTTTATCAATCATGTCACTTAATTATTTAAATAATATTAATCAAGCCACTAACCATTAAAAGTTAACGAAAATATTGACATGACAGATAAATAAATTTGTATAATTACATATTTGGACATTATTATTTATACATTCTATCAATTTAGAGATTATTTTAATTAATTCAATAAATTTAATCCTTCATTTAAATAATTTAAATTTATTTAATTAAATAAAAATTTCCATCTAATCAGATGTTAACGTATGTCACCACTTAATTATATGAAAAATTGAAAAATCATGGTGACCACAAAGGTAATCAAACTTGGAACAAGTGGATGGGATACTCATATTGAGTATCGATACCCATAGTCAATACCTATACTCAAGGTTGAGTATCAATACTCACAGAAGCTTAGTACATGTACTCCCTGGTTAGTACCCATACTCATTAGTGTTGTACCTATACTCTAAGTTGTGGATAGTTAAGAATACTTATCGATTTCACCCTGCACATATTATAAAAATTCATAATGATTGAATAAGTTTTGTAAGAGACCATAATTCTTAAAAAGACTAAAATAATCTTATGTGGTGTAAAGACCAAAATGCCTTTAAGCGCCTAAAAGGCTAGAAGACATTTGTAAGTTAAAATGGTTAGATACTATGGGTTGATAGGTTGTTAAATTATCCATTAATTTGTAAAATTACCCTGAAGATTAGTAATAATAGCTATTAAGTCCTTGATGATGACCTCTAGTTTGTGATAAGCTTGTGTTGGCTACTAAGTTATCGATGTATGATCTTTCTATATGTTGTATGGTATGAGATTTGCTTGGGTGGCGCGGGTTTGCCATTGAGCACCCGATATTATGAGATTTGCATGAGTGGCGTAGGTTGGTTGTTGAGCACCGTGTATTACGGGACTTGCCTAGGTGGCATGGGTTGGCTGATGAACACCCTCTAGGCTAGTTGACGAGCTCTCTGATGATATTATTTAGCTTGGGTGGCGTGTACATTATGTGGATATTCCATGTTTGACTTGTGATGATGATATTAATTTATATACTTCTTAAATTTATGAATATTTAAGGGAGTAGTGGCACTGTCAGGTTTGTTTGTGAAGGATTTTGAAAAGGTAAGTATTTTGAGTAGTTCATGTATGCACCTAGATGCTATGGTAAAGACGAGGCCTATTCTTAATGGTCTATAGTATTTGTTTTATACATCTTGATTTACTTGCTTATGTTTATCTATCTCATGTTGTATATTAGAGTTGATGTTTAATACTAGGTTTTATTAAGCTCATTCCCCCTCAACTCATTGTTTCTTGCAGGCAGTTAAAATTTTGTGACTGATTTTGGGAGACATCGTTATCAGAGGAGTTTTACCTTCGTCTTTTGAGTATAAAACCTTTTAACCTTTTAGTGGGCATATGTGTCCGTAGGACCCTTAACTATGTTGTTGGTTTCTAAACTCTACTTATTTACCCCTTTTGGTCTGTAAACTCAGTTACAACTCATTGTTTCTTGCAGGTAGTTAAACTTTTGTGGTTGATTTTGGGCGACATTGTTATCAGAGGAGTTTCAGCTTCGTCTTTTGAGTACAATACCGTATAACCTTTTAGTAGGCATATGTGTTCGTAGGACCCTTAACTATGTTGTTGGTCTTTGAACTCTACTTATTTACCCCTTTTGGTCCGTAAACTCAGTTAGTTTAACTATTTATTAAGTCTTAGGTTTTATAACTGTTTAATAGAGCTCCGATATTTTAGAAATGTTTTTAATTCATATGGTTTACGATTTCTACACTTGACTATCATTTATTCACAAACTATGATTTTTAAATTGTGCCGGATTAAGATGATGTCCCAATGAGGCACTTCAGATCCTCGAGTTGGATCAATGTGTTACGTTTAGTGGTATCAAAGCCTAGGTTTAGCCGGTTATAGTTCAACCTAGGTGGTTATAGTGAATTGTGTATGGATACATCCCTTAAAGTTGAGAATGTACTTTTTTAAGACTGAAACTCTAATATTTTTGCCTTTTTCTCTTTCAATTTTAGATTTTCATGTCGAACAGCTCGAGGTACAGCGTTGATGGTACGTAAGAACATCACACTCTCTATTCTAATGAGGTTGAGAGTGGCCTTGTGCCTGGGATAGAAAAGGTAGAAGACTCAAGGGAAATTATATGAGTTCAAGCATCATTTTACCAGAACTTTACTCATACACTTCATCCATTAATTTGGGCTATTTTGAGGGTTCAACATTCCCTACCTGTTGTTGTGCCCCAAAATACTTAAATTGAGAGTCATAATGGGCATCAAATGGTAGATTTTAAAGAGGGATGATAAAGAATCATATGTTGTTGGTCAGTGGTTGAGAAATGGTCAGAGGCCCCAAAGACATACTGAGGAAACTAATGTATATGTTTGGCCAATGTATGAGCACTATGGACATGAGGCATGAGAATGGTGTTGGAGGAGAACTTGAATTTGCTATGAGTGTAAAACCCTTTATTATTTCCTTGACCAAGCCCCTACTAGACAGTTGGTCATTCAAGCCAGAGACAATTGTCATGCTACTGATAATATTTTAGGTATTTCTACTCTGCTTTAAGTTTCGATTGTCAGATTTGTGGACTCTAAGTCCACCCATGTAATACCCCAAAATTTGTTATGTTGAGTAAGGGTCATTTAGTACTAAGATAAGGGCTTAAAAGCTTACTTAGTGACTAAAATGACAAAAATATAAAAGTTAGGATTTTCTCAATTATGGACTGTAGAAAAGAAATTTCTAAGGTTTTAAGGTGTCATGTGATAGAAAACGAGTAAAATAGGATACTCGTAAAATTTAGTTAAAATCCAAGGAAAATTGGAATGAGAATTTAAGGTTAAAGTTAGCGACCAAAATGATAAGTTTTTAAAACTTGGGTGGTACAAGTTGAAATATGGAAAGTTGAAGGACCAAAGTTGTAATTTCCTAAAAGTTAGGTATTTTATTTCATAAATAGATAGAGCCCCTATTGGTGTGGATCGAATGAGGAATTACTAATTTCATCAGATATTTCAATTATTGGGAAATTGCAGTCAAAGTTTAAGTGGAATTCAGGTACTCAGATTGAACTGGAAAATTTTGAAATTTTATAAAAGTCATTTCCAAGTGTTGAAAATATTTTAGTTCGATTCAGGATGAATTCTATAACTTATTTTGATTAAGGAATTTATTTAGTAACCGATAAAATTCTCAGCATTTATTGATAAATCAGATCAAGCTAAAATTTCGGAGATGGTTCCATAGACTTTGGAAGAGTTATGACATATCATGTTATAGATATTTAGAGAATTTATCAGTAATTGTTTTATCCTGTACATGGATTAAACGGATTATGGAGAAAAATCTGATATAGATTCCGGGAATAAAAATGCAGTATAAGATATCGAATTTAGATTGAACTGCAAAGTTAAGCGTGCTCAAGGCATAGGATGGGTGACCTATTGGGAAGGTCTTATGTCAGTACTTGAGACTGATAAAAAGGAATCAGTTCGAGTTAATATTATTTGTATGGATATCTGATAAAGGATTATTAAGGTAATTTTTTTCGATAAAGATTTCGGGTAAATTATCAGTATATTGGACCGAGTCAAAATTTTAAGTTTGACTTCATAAATATGGAATATCTATTTGATAATATTATTTATTTTTCAGATAAGGAAATAAGGAATTTTTTAGATTTTATTTGATAGCCGGTGAAGGGGAAATCACAATAGAAGTAGTAAGTGAATATCAGGAAATCATATCGAATCGAAATTTCAGAGGTTGTTCCATACGTCACAGAAAATTCATAAAATATTATTTTATAAAAAAATATTAATTGGTTAATTGTGATCTAACTAGAATAGTTGGATTTTTACAAAATGGCAAAAATTTGTGATTTAAGTGACTAGTTTTGGTAAATTGGTAATTTGGTCACAATGGCAATTTTGAAATAATTTGAAAGTACCATGGGCAATATGGTAATTTCCCATGTGAAAGCATTACTTTAGTTTGGTTAGAGTCGAATGGAATTTGGTTGGAATTGAACTAGAATCACAACTTGTAAATTATGATTTAGTTGGAGGTTAATTTTGGAAAATGATTAAATTGAATAAAAAATTCACTTTAATATTCACATGTGGCATAAATTAGAGAAATATGAACAAAAATTTTCATCCTCTTCTTTCACACTTTCGAAATTACATGGGAAAGGTAGAGAAAATATACAAAAAAATTTTCTTGGAAATTTTGAAGGCTTTAAAACAAGATTCAAGGTATGATCCTTTAGAATAATTTGTTCTACATTCAATTCTCTACATTTTGGTAGTAATATTTCATGGTGTCATGAAGAACTACTTGAATTATTGATGAGAAAGAATTAGGGAATTGATGTGCTAAGTTTAAATTAGGACTTGAATTACATGAATTCAATGTTGTTTTGATGAAATAAAGCTTAAATTTAGATTAATTTCATGTTTGAAGACATAAACCCTAACCCTAGAATTTGGGGTTTTATTTAGGGTTTTTAAATTAAGGATGAATATGGAAGATTTATGATTCTATAAGCTTGATTTTGATGTTGGAATGAAAAATCCTCAACTAGTTTTCAAAGTGACTATTTCGACATGTTTGGAAATTCAAGGAAAATATTGTACGAATTATTTTATTAGTGGATTCGAAGAGATTATGAATTTAGAAGCTTGATTATGGCATTAGGACTAAAATAAAGTCCCTGGGAAGTTTAGATTTCCAAATTGCCAAATAGGAAGAATTTGGGAAATTAAGTGTTAATTTTTGTAAATGAAGATCTTATGTTGGAAAATTAATTTAAGCATGTTATAATGTTGTTTGGATGAAAAATGAGCCTAGAGAAGCTAAGTGACCAATTCGAAAAGCTTCAAAGTTAAGGGACCAAATCTGAATTTTTACGAAATTTGAGTGTATTCATGTAATCAATGATGTTGGGGATATGAAATTGATGTTAGAATGCTAAACCGATGTTGAATCGAATTAGTGACCATTTTGATAATTTGTCAAAATTAAGTGACTACATAGGAAATGAATTCTTGGATGGGGATTAAATCTGATTTCTAATTAAAATAATAGAGTTAAGGTAGTAATGTTGATTTGAGGACAAAATTGTAAAGTTAAGAAGTTTGAATTCTTACCTTTGCATTTAGTGACTATTTTGGCAAAGAAAGAAAATTTGAGGGAATTATTTTGAATAATTATTTAATGAAGAAGATGATGAATTGGTGGTTTGAAACAAGTGATGGGACTAAATTGACAAGTAGAAAAATAAGAAGAAGTTAGTATGAATTAGAAGTTAATTATGGAAAGCTATATAGAAGATTGAAATTTTGGCAGTGACTTTGAAAATTCACCATGAATTCTACAAAAATGATTAGATGATGAATTTTATTTCGATGTAAAGATTTGTTCGTCTAGTTTCGTCTCCAACAAACATAAATTGATTTCGAGTTTTGAGTTAAAAGATATGAATTTTTAATCGAATGAAGGTCAGAAAATTTCATAGCAGTTTTTGGTCAGGACAACTTTATGACGGGAGTTTGAAGAATTTTATTAATTTATTTTGCTTATACCGTTAGAATATTTATCGAATCTAGTTATTTCAGTATGAAGGATATTAAGATCCAATGTGTATTCTGATCTTTAGAACTAAAACTCTGAAAGTAGGACAAGTTGACAGAAAATAGAATTTGATACATTTCGTATCCAAATGTTTTATAACAAGCTCGTGAGAATTATTGGAAGTTCAAATTGGTCATTAAGGACCAAAATGAATTTTTGGACAGAATAAGGAAGGAGGTAAAATTATGGAAATTTTTATGTTAAATGATTAGATAGCTTGATTGAAATATTGTTAGAAGTGTATCTAATAAATGTTTATTTATATTCATGTGGTTAATGAAGTCAAATCTGAATCAAAAGAAGATTCGAGGTACTATGAAGGAGAGGATCCAATAGAATTTAGCGAGACATGCTAATAAATGGCCCAAATGAGTGCATTCTTATTTATTTACTATATATGTGATATGAATGAGTGTATTTTTATTTATTTTATTTTATATATGTGATATGAGGAAAACTTGCAATAAGTCAACCTTGAAAAATTAATGAAAATATATGTTGATCAAAGTTATGTAAATGGCATAAATATTAAATGGCATATGTGATACATGGATATGGCATAATGATTTATCTAATATAAATCAGATTTTAGATTTTGGGTATGAAATGCTCAATATCGAATTATGGTTGATAGTATTCATGAATTGAATAATGAAGGTGAAAATAACATATTATTATGCCCAAGTACTAGTGTGAGAGTCTTTGGTATAATTGGATATCCAAAAAGAGTCATAGCAGCTGCGAACCAGCACTACGGTGCTGAGATAAAGTAGGCACTACGGTGCTGAAGGTAATAATGTAGGCACTACGATGCTGAAGGATTGAGGAGCAAAGAGCGTCCTCGAGTACGTACTCACCGTCAGACGCTACGGCGTTGTAGACACTACGGTGTCGGACTCGTATACCACATGTTCACATGAGAATCTTTGGTATAGTTGGGTATCCATAGGGTCTTAGCAGTTGCATCAAAGCACTACGGTGCAGGAAAGACTCTACGGAGTCAAGAAAGACTCTGCGGAGTTAGGAAAGACTCTACGGAGTCAGTTCAAACACTACAATGTTAAAAGGCACAAAATGTGCTAGGATGAGGAGCAAAGGGCGTCCTCGAGTACGCACTCATCTCAGTCGCTTCGGCGATGTAGACGCTACGGCGTCGTAGACACTACGGTGTCAAGATGACTCGCGTACCATGGCATCACATGATTTTGTACTTTGGGCTATGATAAAGGAAATGATATGCAAATGATTGCATAATGAAAGAATGGCTATGATAAAGGAAATGATATGCAAATGATTGCATAATTAAAGAATGGCTATGTAAAAGGAAATGATATGCAAATGATTGCATAATAAAGTATGGCTATGTTAAAGGACCTGATATGCAAATGATTGCATAATGAAAGTATGGCTATGTTAAAGGACATGATATGCAAATGATTACGTGATGAAAGCATGATTACTTAATGATCATGAACCATAGATATCATGAATTCTATGACATAATTGATAGATGATATGGAACATATTGAAAGCATGTTTATGTTAAAGAAATTTTTATGCATGTGAACACTTGATGAACAATGATGGCATGACTCTTAAGATAGTCATTATACATGATTAATTATGCATTATAGATGGCTTGAATTTTATACTTTGTCTATAATACTTGAAATACAATTATGCAAGTAGTTAAGCTAAAAAGCTTAATGTACACAAGATTGGTAAGATAGATCAAATCTTGTGATTTGAATATTATATTGGATAAATGAACTATACAAGTAAGGTAGTTCTATATATGATAAAATGTTATTAACTACAATTGAAAATCATTCGACATCTTGTAGAGCTATGTTATTATAATTATTGTTTATATTATTATGATTATGTTTCACTAAGTTATACTTAACGTGTGTTGTGTGTCACGCGTAGGTACTTCGAACGAGATAGCAAAGGAGGAGCTACACATCATTGAATCAAGTTAATCTACATTATCAGTAAGTATCGCCACATCCTAGTCTAGTGGGGCATGAATTGAATTTAAGTAAGTAGCTATTTTGTATGAACTAGAAACATGACTAAGTTTTGAGAAATTACGAATATTAGAAAAGATGCTTTAAACTGTTTTAAACTTGGTTGTTTATTGTGTAGTGATTATGAAAACTGAAAAAGGGTCAACCACTGAACTACTTTGTCGAAAAAAAATTACAAGTCTGAAAATTAGGGTAAATCAGTTAGTAACATCTTTAATGTGTATTCGAATATCGGATATACGTTGAGGGTGTTATAACCCATTCATGAATCCATAGTGTTTTCCCATCAGTGGGTATCATAACGAAAGACTTAGAGATTAAGGTACGAATGACTAGTTTTATAGGTTTGGATGTGCTTCTAAATAAAAGATACTGTAGGTGCCTGATTTTATGTTCAAGGCTAATTATTGTAGTGAACTCAATAGGGTTGCCTTTTCCAGATTTGATGTTATTTTGGACATGAATTAATTGTTTGAGCATGACATATGTCCTAGTATCGAGCAAATATCTTGAAGCTTCAAGGTTCCGATAGAACCAAATTATTGATGATGGGTGGGTGAAACCATTACCTTCATAATATAATTTGCGTAATGTTAACTTAGAGGACGGTTCAGCTTGGTTGTGGGTTATTTTTGCCGTGGTAAATAAGAGGGTTGAGGGTTCGATGCTAGAGAGCTTGCAAACGAATAAGAGTTACAGATGTGATTTATAAGGAGTTGTAGGGTTACCTACTGATTGAGCATTAGAGTTTGAGATGAAGGTAAATTTAGGTATGACAACGGTGTTCATCGCTATCTATTGCATGGTACCGGCCAAGCTTATAAAGTTGAGCACTCAATTGTAAGAGTTGTTTGAGCAAGAGCTTTTATGCTGAATCGTTTACCTTGGGGTGTACCCAATCTAGTTGTCTGGAGGGTGGACGAATTACTGAGGTTATGCATTGAATATTTCCAGTTCAATAGGATAACAATGGAGACTGATAGTTGCTTCCTAGGGTTGATGACCTTTTTGATCAATTGATAGGTGTTCGAGAGTTTTGTAAAATCAATTGGAGATCAAAGTATTACATGTTGAAGGATAAGGAGAGAAACGTGATAAAGATTGCATTTAGGAAATGATTGGACACTATGAATCCTTATTGAGGTCGTTCGGACTTACGAATGAACCAACAATATTCATAGACTTGACTACTTGAATCTTTCTGCCCCACCCGAATCAGTTCATAGTTTTTTTCATGGATGATATTTTATTGTATGTGAAATCAGAATAGTTTAGTGAAAGTGTAGTGTGTTGACTACGATTATATTGGATAGAGTTCCTAGTTTCGCATCATGGTGGTTGAAAGAAATTGCTTGAGGATTTGGGTACTCGTTAGAACTACGTCACAACTTTTCATTCATGACTAGATATCAATCTTGAAGGAATTTATCTAGATCGTAGAGGATAAGCTTCATTGTTGTAACCCTTGAATTTTAGAGTAGTTAATAAGAACCCTTACCGCTATTTGAACTACCATACAACAAGTTTTAGTCTTGAATCAAGGTGGCTTCATTAAGGCATTGCGCGACCGTAAGTTGGGACATTATGGAGTTAGAGCGAGTTTTCAGAAGGTAAGATTGTGAATTCCTCTATATTAGACAAATCAAAGAGAGTTTTAATAATCCAAGAAAGGTTAAAAGCAGTGTTAATTTGTCAGAAGTATTACACAAACTTAAAGCGTAAGGACATCAAGTTTGTTATGGACGAGAAAGTTTCCTCTTGGTGACGCCTTGAAAGAAGATTTTGCATTTCAGACACAAAAAGGAAAATTGAGTTCAAGGGTCACTAGACCGTATGTAATGGAAGAGAGGAGCAGACTGATGGTTCACCGTTAAGCATTATCGCATGAGTTGAAATGCACCCGCAATGTGTTTCATGTATCGATGGTTATATGATATTGTTCGAATCCATTCATGATATCCTTTTCTTTAACACACCCATTTTCTATTCATTTTAGCTTAGCTTCTCCATATTAAAAATCTAAGCTTTCTACTTCATTCAAGATTTAAGATTTAGAGTCTGTTAATCTCCTTTCCAAGGGCTTTAGGAAAATATCATAATTGTGGTTGTAATCACTTATTTTTATCTGTTTTTGTTAATATTGCAACATACTAATATAATAATTAATTAATAATATTATTGCATATTTACATATATATATATATGTATATGTTATTAATATATATGTAATATATATGTGTGATGTGTGTAAATGCACGTATGGTATGTATGTTGTGTATTTATTAGTAAGCATTGTGGTGTATGTGTATTATATGTGTGTTTATATTTTATGTATGTATTGTTTGTATATATATGCTAATGTGTGTATAGTTATATTAATTATGTGTGAGTAAACCAATATATATATTTAAGTTAGTATGTGATATTAATTATGTATGACATAGATGGTATTTTGCATGTGTACCCGTATGTGTGTGCTTGTGTGTCCGGTATATGTATGTATACGTATATGGTATTAGTGTTATTATTAATATTATTATTATCGGTCTGCATTAAAATATAGCCTAAATAATATAAAACCCAAGTGTTAAATTGTCTAGTCCAATTACAAACATTAAATATCCATTACATAAAATACATGCCCGTTTGGCCCAAAACCCTAATCCATATCAGATAACTAAACCCTAATTATTCTTATTTCTTGCCAATCAAGAGTCGTTGGATCAAATCTTGATCCAACGGTCACAATTGAATGGAGATGTCTCTCCAGTTGGTTGCGTGAGATCACGCGCGAGCCATTCAGCTCCCCACGCGCGCGTGACGTCCACACACGACTCCTCGACTGCCATGCGCCACGTGTCACCATCTTGTGTACCCTCATTTTTACCTGATCAAATTAGGGTTGTCCATTTCCCATGCAATCTCAATCGTTGGATCAGATCTGATCCAGCGGCCAAGAACGAGTCTGGCTGAGATGACACCTCCACCATGTTTCCTCCATCGGCTCTCCAACTGCCGCATTCAGAGACGTGCAAAAAAATAGAGAGGAATGGGCGTCAGTACCAAATCAAATCAAAAGATATATATTATGTTTTATTTCTACCAAAATAAAGGAGAGAGAACGGATATATGTATAAAACTCAAAAAATCTGTAACAACACGAGAGTTACCAGAAATACAAAAAAAAAGGAAAGAAAGTTTCTGGGTAATTTCCCTTTCTCCTTTTCTTTTTTCTTTCATGCATGCATAGAAGCACAAAGTAAAAAGAGTAATTACCTGAGTCAGTTCCTTTCCCTACCGACAACAAGCAGTTCGTGGTGAGCCGTTTAAAGGGAGAGGGTTGTTTTGGCTTCGAAGCAAGGGTTTCTGGGTTTTAAAGTTGGTTTTAAGGTGGCCGAAAGTCCTGGTCCAGGACGGCTCGAGGCGGCCATTGCGGTCGAGCCCCGCCTGAGACCATTTGAATACGGCGGCCGGAGGGAAACTTTGCTTTTAAGGCGGTTGGTTTCTGGGTAAAATGGAGTGAAAAGAGAGCGTTTTTAAGGTTTATAAAAAATGAAAAAAATAAGATTAGAGGCCGGTCTTTTGGTTTTATAGTTTCGAAATAAAAAGAAAATAGTCTAATTGCCTCATAAGGACCTTCGTCCTTTTGATATTTTCAGTTTGGGCTCGCCCCTTGGTCTATTTGCAACCCCAGTCCCCCTTTCCTTTTAAAATCTTTTAATTTAGCCCTGAAATCAACCGAAATCAATTTTTTTAAATGGAAAAAATACCCTCTTAGTCCTTTCGTGTTTCTGATATTTTCACTTCGAGCTTGCCCCTTGGTTTTATTACATGTCCAGTCCTCCTAGGTTTTGTCCGTTTTGTGATTAAGTCCTTATATTGGCTTTTTTGTTTCATTTCTGCCTTTCGTTTCTATTTTTTCTCATTTTAGTCCTTTTGCAGTTTCTTTGTTATTGTTAAAATATCATGTTTAAATATATTTTAGTTTGCATATTAGGTTCATTAGTGTTGTTGATGCGTATGTTTTTTTAGGATTGTGTTTACTTTGTTTGTTCATGATATGTATATGTGTTAGCATGTATATTATGTTTTTTTGCTTTGTAGGTTACATGTTAGTGTGATGTTATTGTTAGCATGTTAAGTATTAAGTTTACTTTGTTTGTTCATTAGTGTCATATGTTAAGTATTATGTTGGGCGGTGTGGGGGTGCTAATCCTTCCCCATCCCTAACCGACTCCCGAACCCAACATTTTTTAAATCTCTGGTTTTATGGTGTCCGACCTACCTTAGTGGCCGGTGGCGACTCCATTTTTAATAAAAACAAGGTTTTTCTAAAACCCCACGGAAGATGTTTTAATACCCGAAAGACTCCAAACACAGTAAAACAACCCTTTTTAGCGAACACCCGTAAAAAAGAAAAGATCGCTACAGTGGTAAAAAGGTAAGTAGCCATTAATGGGTTTTTGAAAAGATTTAGAGTTTTAAAGATAAAATTCGAAGTAAATCTCTTCCTAATCATTAGTCCAAGATTTAATTTAATTTCCATGTTTGCGTGACAAGAGGAAGCAATTGGAGATCCTTCCCAAGATAAAAGCAAGGAGAAAACTTTAGGAAGCTAAAGCTAAGAGCTTTGCCATGGAGGATTGAAGAAGGATGCTTGGACTATTTTTAAATCTAAGGTAGTGCACTTCAACTTGAAATACTTCATGTTTTGGTCAAATACGATCCTTTGTAGTCTAAATATGTGATTGAAGTGGTTTTTAGGGTTTAACATGAAAATGGGTACCTTGAGTAATGATTTGATGTTTTTCTTATGTTTTAATGATGCCAATATGTGTAAATATGTTCATGCGTTGGTATTGGGTCATGTGGATATCAAATAAGGTTATTTGGGGGCAATTTTAGAGCATTTTTAGACTAATTTATATGTTTACCGATACTCGAAGAATGAGTATCAATACCCCTTTAATTTATACATTTTAAAGGTTGAGTACTGATGTCGATTCTTGTGGTACCGATACCCACAAGTCGAGTATCGATACTAATTAATTTTTGGAAACATCAAAGTTTCGATTAGGTACCGATGCTCATGTTGAGTATCGATACCCATAGTCGAGTATCGATACTCAAGGTCGAGTGTCGATACTCACAAAAGCTTATTACTTGTACTCCCTGGTTAGAGCCCATACTCATTAGTGTAGTACCTATACTCTAAGTTGTGGATAGTTAAGAATACTTCTTGATTTCACCCTGAACATCTTATAAATAATTCATAAGGATTGCATAAGCTTTGTAAGAGACGTTAATCCTTGAAAAGAATAAAACACCCTTAAGTGGTGTAAAAGACCAAATTGCTCTTAAGTGCCAAAAGGCTAAAATGGTTAGATACCATGAGTTGATAGGTGATTAAACTATCCATTAATTTGTAAAATTACTAAATTACCCTTAAAATTAGTAATAACAACTATTATCTCGTTGATGATGAACTCTAATTTGTAATAAGCCCGTGTTGGCTACTAAGTTATCAATGCATAATCATTCTATATGTTGTGTGACATGTTGTATGGTATGAGATTTTCCTGGGTGGTGTGGGTTGGCCATTGAACTCTTGGTATTTATGAGATCTGCCTGGGTGGTGCAGGTTTGCTATTAAGCACCCGATATTACGAGACTTGTCTGGGTGACATTGGTTAGCTGACGAGCACCTTCTGGGCTAGCTAACGAGCACCTTCCAGGCTAGTTGACGAGCTCCCCAATGATATTATTCAGCCTGGATGCTGTGTAGATTATGTAGATATTCCAGTTTGAGTTGTGATGATAACATTGATTTATATACTTCATAAATTTATGAATATTAAGTGAATGGTGGCACTGTTAGGTATGTTTGTGAAGGATTGTGAAAAAGGTAAGTATTTTGAGTAGTTCATGTATGCACCTAGATGATAGGGTAAAGAAAAGGCTTATTCTTAATGGCCTATACTATTTGTTTCATATATTTTGATTTACCTATTTATGTTTATCTATATCATGTTGTATATTAGAGTTGAAGTTTAGTACTGGGCTTCGTTAAGCTCATTCCCCCAATTCATTTCTCCTTGCAGGTAGTTAATTTTTGTTATTGATTTTGGGCGACATCGTCGTCAGAGGAGTTTCAGATTAGTTTTTCTAGTACAACACTTTTTAATCTTTTAGTGGGCGTATATATCCGTAGGACCCTTGACCATATATATTGTTGGTCTGTAAACTCTACATATTTACATATTTACCCATTTGGTCTGAAAAATTAATTGGTTTAACTTTTTTATCACGTCTTACATTTTATAAATATTTTCAATTCATGTGATTTAAGATTTCTACAATTGACTATCATTTATTCGCAAATTATGATTTTTAAATAGTGTCGGGTCAAGTTAGTGACTCAATGTGGCACTTTGGATCGAAATGTTACAATGATATTATATATTCTTATCCTATTAAACTTAGGTTTGAATCTATGTTCTCATTTTTAATTTCTTTAATTTTCATCAAGAACATAATATTTAATAAAATATGTTGTAAACCTTTAATCAATTATTAATTTAGCTCAATAATTATTTCTTTTACTTTTCACCGACTGTCCAATGTTCAATTCCCTTGGTGACCACTTTAGTTTCTTGATTGTCACCTAGGGATGTTAGTGGGATGGGTTTTACAGAGATCTTTTTTACTTCGTACCCAGTTGGACAAGGATAGATACAAGTTTCGTAGGTCGTGGGGCAAGGATGGAGACAAAAACTAGATTCTTCGTGTATGGTGGGGCAAGCGTGGGTATGACCTTGTACCCATCTCATTTCCGCTTGCCCCGCATCATCTCCATCATCTCCACCTACCTAGTATACATAATAATTATATTTAAAAAATAAATATTTTAAAAAAGGGTAAACTACACTAGTAGTCATCAAACTATTGTTTCTTTAGAGTTTGGTTCATTAAACTATTTTTTTGACAAAATCGTCGCTAACGTTATATTTTTCCTATTTTGGTCATCGGCCGTTAAAAAACTAACAACGTTGTTGACATGGATTTATTTTTTTAGAGTAAACTACACCAATAATCACCAAATTATTGTTTCTTTCCTGTTTTGGTCACTAAAATATTTTTTGACAAAATCATTTGGTGACGTAGATTTATTTTCTATTGTTTTCTCTCTCTTTCACATTATTTTTCTTTAGATTTATCCAATCAGTAAAGTTGTGCCATGTGTCGCCACCTTATTTAACAAAGAAAACAAAGAAATATAACAAAACTTAAACAACCTTAGTGAGATTTGATTTTCAGACCTCAAGCATAAGGGTCCAAGCACTTAACCACTAAACTAAGCCTCATTCTTATGAAATTTTGAACAAAACTTATATTTAAGTTATACTAACTTACCAACACAAAATAAAATGAGATTTACAAAGGAAAAGAGATTTGAACCCATGTCCTCCTGGTACTGATTAAGATACTTAGCACTAACCTAAATTAAACTTCTAATATAATTTTAACAAAACAATTTTTTAATTTAAACTACAATTAAATTTAAAAATAAAAATAAAATTGTTTTTCTACTTTGTTTGGGAATAAAAATATTTATTTATTTATTTTATAAAATTATTATTATATTCTAAAAATTAAATTTATAGTATTTATTTAGGATAGATTACAAAATTTAAATTATTTATATTTAAAAATTGAAATAATATTTATAAATAAATTTTCTATCATAATAAATATTATAAATTCTATTTTTTAATTTTAAAATATAAATAATTTATAATTTATAATCTATCATAAATAAATATTATAAAATTAATTTTTAGAATTTAATAATAATTTTATAAAATAAATAAATAATTATTTTTATTTCCAAAAAAGTAGGGAAATAATTTTAGTTTGATTTTTAAATTTAATTGCATTTTAAGTTAAAAAATAGTCTGATGACCAAAACATGAAAGAAGCAATAGTTCGGTGACTACTAGTATAATTTACCCTTTAAAAAATTACTCATTAGTACACCCAATTTTTAACACTCTCAGGCCCAACTCCTTCGGTTTCTATTTTATCTCTTTTACATGAAATCTTAAAATTACTCATCATTAACCCACATTGCAACTCGCTAGCTGTTACTTCATCCCCTATAGTCATGTTCTCTTTCAATTCTCTCTTTATGGAATTCATCTATAGCAAGTTTATCTGGTATGTTTTTCTATAATAATTGAATGTCAACTGTTAGGTTTTTTTAATTTTTATTCTTGTTTTATCAAATTGCAATCTTGTTTTGTACTTGTTTTATCTTGTTCAATTGAGTGTCGATTAGAATAACGTCACATATGTGGTGGGAGTCTAGAGGACAAGTTTTTTATATTTTTTTTATAAAATGGTTTATATTTATTTAACTAATACTTATAAATATATTACTTGAAGTGAGACGCGATGTGGGTATAGCAAGAATTAAGTGGGTCTCATGACTCACGTGGGTGTCGGACCAGGGATAATTTTAGTCTTATGAGTCGTGGGGTATGAATTATTTTGAGTTTTGTACCCGAAACAGGTGGCAGGGTGAGGATAGGTATGAAAATTCTTAGTGGGGATAAGTGTGGAAATAGGTGTGGGGAGAGCACCTTTATAACCACCTCGTCCAATTGACATCCCTATTTCACCATCTTATTGAATTTCTAATCTTATTGTTTAAAACGTTTAATTTGAATTTTTCAATTAAAAATAAAAATACTTTCAGATCAGACTACACAAAAAGTAGACAAAAATGAACTATGAAAGTCTTGGTCCCAATTATGACTCTAAACATGAAGCATATATTAGAATATTATTTTACATTTATATTCATAATTCTGTATTAAAATATTAAATTTATATTAGTATTAATATATTTATAATTAAATTTAAATAAAATATTATTAAATAAATAGTCATACAATTGTGTCATCAACTACCAGTTAATCTAGAGGGATTAGACGCTAGATCTCTTAAACAACATCCATGTTTCAAATCTTAGTTTATGAATGAAAAAAACTAGGATGATAGGATTGCTCTTATAATAAACCTTTATATTTTACAACACCAAATTTATAATAGTTAATCAATAAATTGTATATTGGTGGTTAACTAAAAAAATTGTGTCAGATTAATTTGAATAAAAAATCTTGTTCGATCTTAGTTTAATACATAGTGATCACATTCATGTATAAATTTTAGCATATTCAAATTTCTATTATTACTTTTTTAAACAAATTGTGTTGTCCGATTCATTTCCCTTTTCTACCTCTTTCCCCTCACCCCAAACGTTTCATTCTCTCTCTCTCATTTTCTCCTTCGTGTCCCTTTAATCTTCTCATAGAGAGTTTCTCTACCAATGTCCACGGTGTTGAAAAAAATATGATGAAGTGAAAACTATGAGGCATATCTTTTATGAGTAAAGGTAGAGATTCGAATAATGAAGTTACAACTTCATATTGTACTTTATGAGACCTTTACAATGATATTTTATACACTCAAAAAGGTGAGTGGTAAATGAGAAATTAATGCTCAAGGTAGGCAAATTGTGAATTGAGTTAAGGAAAATGGAAAAGATTGTATATATCCCATATTGATGGGTTACCAAACATGGGATATGTTTATATACAAGACTCTACTTAGTGATTATTGAATAACTTAAGTTGATATGATATGGGTAATGTGAATGTCCGGATCAGTCAAGTCTTTCGTGGGCTTGCGGATATTTTAACCCACTACGAGATAATTTTTTCTTAAACATAGCATTTTTAATATCTAAAATAAATGATAAGATATTATCTTTTAAAATTTAGATATTATTGTGATAATGCTATTTAATTAATGAATTATATTTCAAATAAAATTCAGATAATTCACAAGTTTTATTTCCAATGAAACTTTTACCCCTATAAATAACATGCAAACCTACTAGGTTTAACAATAACAAAACAAAGATATTTTCTACTACTTTTTACTCTGTGATTTTCCAAAATATTTTCGGTGATAGAGGAAGGCAAGATTACTGTTCGTGATCTCTGCAAACGTGCTACTACAATTGTTCATATAGTTGTTGTATCCTGGGAGACAGGCGACTAACGTATCTCAAGCACCACAGGAGTGACTGAAAATCTGTCCTATGAAGACTATGTTTTCACAGGCCTTAACTTGTTTCTACTAAATCTAATTAAGGTTTAATCTAAGACGAACATTATCGAATCTAATGTAGTGGTTCATACCACAACGATATTTAAAATTATTTATTTTGAGATTTCGACCATGGCTTAAAGTTCGATTGATGCACAACCGAGCTCAACAGCCGCAGCCCACAGCCAAGTGAGTGGCTCATGCCCGGTCCATCCATCCATCTCATGCGTCATGGACAACTGCACATATGTGTTTGTGCCACGTGAATTTCTGCCCAAAAGGTAAATCCCCATTGAAGAAAGAATATGGAATATTGAATACCATATATGCTTTTACTATCGAATATAAAAAGTATGGCATGAATAAACATTATCTTGTGTCATTTTTTCCTTCGTACTAGAATTTCTTTTGAAAAATTTTATAGAGACGGATAAGATACTCAGGCAAATCTTGATATGTTTGGAAACTAAGATCTTGTAAACAATTTGTTTTAGGATTTAATTCCTACTGTTCCAACGGGTTTAGTAGATCTTCTTTTCCAAACAAGAATCATCGACCTTTATTGTTTTGTAAACTGAGATCTTGTAAATAATATGTTTCGGGATTTAACTCTTTATGTTTCAACGGATTTACTTGATCTCTTTCTCAAACAAAAGAGGCAATCTGAAAAAATTTGGTTTATTCATTTTGTTGCAGACAAATTTGTTTTAACAAAAATTGCCATTGAAAGTAACATTGGTTACTATTTTGTTCAACATAATCTAGAGTGTTGATTCCGACTGAGGTCTTGAATCAAAGCACAAAAGAACTTTGTTTTCTATGTCGAATTTATATTCTTAAAGCCTAGTCTGATGCACGTTATAAAGTGTACAACGTTTAAAAAATGGCTAAAGAATTGTGAGGGTCGTTAGACCATAAATACAAAATGGAAGATGTCGGTGCCAAGAAAATTCGTAGTTACCAAATTCTTAATTTGTAATGATTGATTCCAAATTATTGTGAATCAAAGGCAGTGACTTTAACTGATCACTCATGGTATTCTCACAAAAGGAATGGTTATAAGTGAATTTGTTCAAGCAATAGTCATTTGAAAAGCTAACCCATGTTTGGAATGACTTCAAGAACTTCCTTAAGCATAAGAGAATGAAACTCATAAACGGTGATTAAAAAACAATATGAATGTACATGTCTAGGATTGGTTCTTTGGAAGACTTGGTATTTAAGCGTGCCTAGTGCACCACCTCTCTTTTTATAAGTTACCTACCTGGTGCACTGTTCATTCTGGTTCTTTCTATTAGACCGTGTGAACTTTTGTTTCGGGTTTTAGTTTACTAAATTCTTGATGTCTAACAAAAGTTGGAAATTATGTTTCTATTTCTGGTTTTAGTCTTTGGCTAAATTCTTGACGTTTAACAGATTCATAATCTTCTGTTTCTGGTTTGTGACTATGTGACACAACGAAAACCAATGAAATTCAATGAAAAAAATTCAAAACGTGGCAACAAAGCATGTTGTCTATTTGACCATGTTAAACTTGGTCAAAGATCTGAAGGATGATCATCCTATTATTATAGAGGATTAGGTAAAAGTTGTTACCACCTTCAAATGTTGCTAAGGCGAATTTTGCTATGACAAATATTGCCAGGGCAAACGTAGTGAAAGTCATAAAAGACTTCAAGAAAAAAACCGTGGACTAGACAGTGTGTTCAAGAAGTAAATTTCATGGGAAATGCATCACGTAACACCCTAAAATCGGGCCTTGTCGGAATTCAATTCAGGCAACTAGAAATTTTGCACCGAAAAGTCAAATTATAGAGTTTACCTTTGACCAAGTGGTCAATTATTGGTTTATTGAACCCTAATTAAGTATTGATATTGATTAAGGATCACATTGTAAACTTTGAAACCTGTTTTAGTGACCAAATTGAGGAAATTGGATGTTAGGGGACAAAAGTGTAAAGAATGAGGAGCTAAGGGACTAACCTTGCGATTAGCCCCTCCTTAATCCTAATCACCACATATGTAGGATTAAGATAAAGGATTTCTTCATTCTAAGGAAAGCTTAGCAATTAAAAAAATTAAAGAATTAAAAAGAAAGAAAAGATAGTCACCGGTGAATTACTTTCTATTCTTACCATCTTCATCTTCAACCTCTCAAACAAGACAAGCAAGCACCTCCAATGGAGGACAACTTAAGCTCTTCTTTTCTCAATTTTCTTAATCCTAAATTATAGATATTGATCAGGTAAGCAATATTCCCTTATTGGTTTGTTAATTCTATGGCTAAACCATGTTTAAATCAAAACTCAAGAATGTTATGAACCCTAGAATTTCCTAGTGATATCAAGTTCGATCTCTATTATTTTTCATAGATAATAAGTTGCTATGAATCTATTATCGATATTGAAATCCTTGTAATTCCTATTTCCTTGTAGCTCAAGAGAATCAAGGTGAAGAATCACACGATCCCTCTAATTCCAACAAGCTCAAGAACAAGGGAATTGCCATCCGGGAGCCTTGAAAGCCTCGGAAGTATTGGTGAGTGCAGTCGGAGTCTAGGGATTGGCTAGGTGCCTTTCCTGAATTCATTGATATTGATTATTGCATTATCATCATTAATTCAAAGGTATGGTTACATTGAAACCTCGTAGGAGGTACTACTGTTAAGCTTAGGTAAGATTTTGCATTGATATAAGAATTATGGAACCTTTATATTGTCATTGATATCATCGAAATATTAAAAAAGGGCCATATTGATCATTTTATATTGTTATTGCTGTATCGTTATTGTCATTATTACTATTATTGTCATTGATCTTATTATTGGCCTAAGTATTGAATCATTGGATACGAATGGACATGGGATACAGTTGGCATGTCATAGAATTCATGCGCTCATTGGTATGGAGTGGACTACGGTCCTTGAGCTAAGGCTCTATTTGGTGATGTTGGCGGGATATGTTAGTGTTGGTCTTATTGGAGATGTTGAAGGATATTGACCGTTTATTTTTGGCGATGTTGGTTGGGAATTCATGTATCCACATTTACATATTGATCCAAGGAAATAAATTATTGCAAGTATTGTTATAACGTGATTTGAGATACATTTACTTTGATATACATGTTATTGATATTATTGGCATTCATGTTATTATTGTTGACTACCTCACTAGGCTATATAGGCCTAATGCATCTCATTTCCATGCATTTTCAGGTTAAAAGTGCGTTGGATCAAGGATCGGAGAAATGACATTTTTGAAGCAAGTCACCAAGTTACATGTAATGTAAACTTTGTCCATAAACTCCTAGAAAGGTGGCATAGGGTCTAGAGAAGTTAGTTTAGGCCCATTTTGTATGTCCATAAGGTTCACCATGTTGAATGAGTTAAAACATGAAATATTGTTTTGTCAGAATTGGTGAAATGGTCTAAAATGCACTAATAGGGGAAAACTTAGTAAACGGATTAGCATTGGTATGAAATTTTACATGTATATAGAAATAATATTTGTAATCTTGATGGTAAAATTTGGTTAATATTGGAAAAGGTTAAGACCTCTAAATTGGATAAAAACCAAACAAAATATGACATTACAGACACAAGAGTACTGGTACGGGTGGTGTCGTACATGTACTGATAGGTAGTTGTGGGCAATGTCAACCCAGGTGTACCGGTTCAGGTGATGTTATACCTGTATAGGCATGCAAATTTGGTATAGGGCATTTGGGCGTACCGATACTAATATAGGGGGTACCGATACGCCAAATCAACACTGGAATTTTACTGTAGCAAGAGTACCGATACGGGTGGTGTCGTACCGATACCCATTGGCAAGCTCAATTTAGGGTTAGTGTACCGATATGGTGATGGACCCGTACCAATACGAAGGGCATCGAATCCTTGTACTGGTACAATATATTGTGTACCGATACTGGGTTTAGGTTCGAAATAAATTATTTTAAAAGCGTACCGGTACAACCTCATGAGTACCGGTACAGATACAAGTGAGTTAGTTAAAGTTAGTTACCTGGTTTTAAAACCTTGCAAAGTAGTCACTAAATCAAATATGGACTAATTGAAAGTATAACTGGTTTTCGAATACATAGAAATTTTATATACTAGACAATTGAGCATGGAATTTCACATTGGTAACCCTACTTATTGATAAGTCCCTAAAATTTGCAAGAACTACAATTTAGTCCTTAAATTTACATAAGTTATCAAATGGTCCCTTGATCATAATTTGGCTAAGTTTATAATGACCGTATTCAATCATTGCATCCAATCAATGTTATTAATTCAAGGTTCATAGTTCAAGTTATCAAAATTATTAAATCGTTCACCGTATTGTTCGCTGGTAACGCTTTTTGACCTAGAATCCTACCAGACTGAGAATGGGGTGTTACATTTATGGTATCAGAGCTAGAGTTTAGTCAATTCTAGGACTAAACTAAAGTTTATTGTATTGTTATTGCATTGCATATGCCACCTAGGAGTTTATTATTGTGTATATTGTGACTTGCAATTATTCCGATCCTTTTTCCTTTTATAGTATATGATGTCTAACTCTGTTAAAGCTCACGAAGAAGTTGAGCATACGACAGGCTCCTCGATGCATGGCGAGGAGAAAAAGAGAGAAGATTATTTGAATTCACAAATTCCTTCGCAAGAACTCCCGAATCCTGAACCCGTACTGTAGACTGATCAATTTGAATGTTAAAAGAACATGATTGAGATGTTCAAATAGTTTATGGCTACTCTTAAATTCGATTAGTCTACACAATCATCCATAGCTCCTAGTTCTACGTCCCGAGCCCCTATTGATAAACTAACACAACACCAATCTACTACCTTCACAAGTAAGGCTAGTGAGGATCCGAAAATAGTGAATACTGGTTAGACAACACGATAAAGATCTTGACCAAGTAGTTACAGTGTTCAGATGAACATAAATTAGAGTGTGCCCTGACCTTGCTAGCAGATGAAGCTCTGCATTTGTGGGAGACCACTATACTTACCGCCCCTAAGAAAGCTGTAACCTAAGAGTTCTTTCTATATGAGTTCAGAAAGAAATATATCAGTGAGTATTATTTGGTTGAAAGACATGATATTTTCCTGCATCTTAGGCAAGATAGGAGACCGGTGGATCAGTACATCCACGACTTCTGCAAGTATTGCAAGTAAGGAGCCGAGTACATACAGAAAGAAAAGAAGAAATGTAGAATGTTTGTAGCAAGATTAAGTGATAAACTTCGACCTTTGTTCACTACTTTGGGGATCATAGATTTCCACTACTGAAGCTACTCAAAGGTCGTAGAGGACTAGTGGGTAACTCGATTTGAGAAGAGGCCCCATGATGACTTGAGTTCTCATTTTTCCTATAAGAAGGGCAAGCAACAAGGGTTCAAGCAACCATACTACTAGCACTCATCCTGAACAGGCAATTTTGCCAAGCCACAAACTATGTCTCAATCTGCTAGAAGAACAACCTCTATTGAGAGCACCGAAGGTTCAGGCCAAGAATCTCAATATCTTATCTGTAATTTTTGTCAAAGAAGGCATCCTATAGGGTAATGTCGTAGTCAATCCGGAGCATGTTTCTTCTGTGGTAAGCAATGCCACTACATCAAAGATTGTCCGATGAACATATCCAAGTCTAAAGCACCAGTAGGTACAATGTCCCCTGCTCAATCCTTCAAGGGTAAGTGGCAGAAGCAAGTTGCATTGGGAGCTTTCGAAAGACCTGGTAGCTCTACAAGAACTCCCAATCGACAAGAATCTAATGCTTTAGCTCAAGTTTATCATGTGGGGAATAGGGAAGAGGATGAGGATCTAGACATTATAGCAGGTACTATTGAACTGTATATTTACCCTGTTTATGCATTGATTGATCCTGGAACCACTCATTCCTTTATAAGTACTGTGTTGATTAAAAGATTTAAGTTAACATCTGAGCCTATAGCCTCTAGAATTACAGTAACCAATCCTTTAGGGGATAATGTTATAGTTGGATTAGTATATAATAATTGCCCCCTTATGATTCAAGGGATAACTTTTTCGTCCAATCTCATTGCCCTCCCTATCCATGAGTTCGACGTTATATTAGGGCTTGACTAGCTCAAAGAGCATCAAGCTTGGTTGGATTTTTCAAAAAGAAAATTGTATCTTAGAAGTCTTGGCAAGGAGAGTGTAACTCTTATGAACTCTAGGGGTAAGAGATCATTGCTATATGCTACTACAAGTAGGGAAAAACCTCAGTTGCAAGATATAGATACCGTGCAAGAATTTCCTGATGTGTTCCCCGATGAGCTTCCGGGTTTACCACCCACCCATGAAGTTGAATTTGGGATAGAAGTGCAACTTGGAACAACTCCGATTTTCATTGCACCTTATGGAATGACATAGGTTGAACTCACCGAGCTTAAGGTACAGATTCAAGACCTATTATATAAAGGTTTCATTCGACCAAGTTTCTCACCCTGGAGAGCTCCAGTCCTTTTTGTCAAGGAGAATGATGGTTACTAAAATTAAATAAGCTCACATTCAAGAATAAATATCCCCTACCAAGAATTGATGACCTGTTTGACCAACTTAAGGATGCAACCATCTTTTCTAAAATTGACCTAAGGTCTGGGTACTATCAAATGAGAGTTAAAGAATGTGACGTGCCCATACAGCTTTTCGTACAAGGTATGGCCACTACGAATTCTTCGTTATGCCCTTTGGGCTAACCAATGCACTGTCTGCCTTTATGGATCTCATGAACTGGGTTTTTTGACCTACTTGGATAAGTTTGTAGTAGTGTTCATAGATGACATATTGATCTACTCCAAGAATCAAGTTGAGCATCGCGATCATCTTCGCATTGTACTCTGAACCCTTCGAGAGAAGCAGTTATATGCCAAGTTCAATAAGTGTAAGTTCTGGCTCACTCAAGTTTCATTTTTGGGACATGTAATTTCTCCTGAAGGTATTCAAGTAGATCCGAAGAAGATTCAAGCTATAATGGAGTGGAGGCCATCGAAGAACGTTTGTGAAGTTCACAATTTTCTCGGTCTTGCTTGTTATTACAAAAGATTCGTTAAAGAATTTTCTATAATAGCAACACCGTTAACCAAACTTCTACGGAAGGATATCCCTTTTGAATGGAATGAGAAACAATAATGCAGTTTTGATCAGCTTAAGCAAGTGTTGACTCATGCACCGGTCTTGACCCAACCTGAGTCTTGTAAAGACTACACCGTATATAGTGATGCATCGTATCAAGGGTTGGGATGCATATTGATGCAAGAGGGTAAAGTTGTTGCTTATGCATTGAAACAACTTAAGCCACATAAAATGAACTACCCTACTCATGATCTTGAATTGGTTGCGATTGTCTTTGCCTTAAAGATCTGGAGGCATTATCTCTACGGAGAAAAATGCTATCTATACACCGATCACAAGAGCCTCAAATACCTATTAACACAGAAAGAGCTTAATCTTTATCAAAGAAGATGGATGGAACTTCTCAAGGACTATGAACTAGTTATCGATTATCATCCGGGCAAGGCCAACATTGTAGCTGATGCACTCAGCCGCAAACCTTTGACTGGTAAGTATCAATATTGGATGTTGAATCAAAAGCATTGGCAATTGTATTAAAAATTACAATATTGTTATTGCATTGTAGCTCCCCAAGCTATCAACGCTCATTTCAAGTTACAGAAACACCAACCATTAGTAGCTGAACTTTAAGTTTAATCTACCATTGTGTTGAGAATTAAATCATTGCAAGATCAAGACCTCGAATTGCAAGCCATCATTTCCAAACTTCAGAGTAATCCTAATCCTAATTTTAAAGTTAACTCTGAAGGACTCTTATGTTTCCGTGATAGAATTTGTATACCAAATGAGGAATCTCTTTGACATGACATTCTCAAAGAAGCTTATTGAAGCCCTTTCTCGGTTTATCCGGGGTCGGTGAAGATGTATAAGGACCTAACTTTCAGGAATTGTACTGGTGGCCTGGTATGAAGAAGACTATTACAGAGTTCATATCAAGGTGTCCTACGTGCCAGCGAGTCAAGGCTGGACATCGTGTCCCCACAAGATTACTACAACCTATTGAACTTTCTCAATAGAAGTAGGAAAGAATAACCATGGACTTTGTCAGTGGTCCACCGTTGAATTCAGCTAAGAATGATGCTATCTGGGTCATTGTTGACCGTTTTACCAAGTCAGCTCATTTCTTACCTATCAGAATGGATTATGGTCTTCCCAAGTTAGCTTACTTATACATTAAGGAAGTGATCAGACTCCACGGAGTACCCAAGTCAATTATCCCTGATCGAGATCCCCATTTTACCTCACGATTCTGGAAAACATTGCAAGGAGCTCTAGGCACCCGAGTCAATCTCAGTACAACCTTTCACCCTCAGTCTAATGGCCAAACAAAAAGGGTAATCCAAATATTAGAAGACATGCTTCGTGCACGTGTCATTAATTTTGAAGAGACTTGGGAGAGGTCCCTACTTTTCATCGAGTTTGCTTACAATAATATCAATCATCTATCAAAATGGCCCCGTATGAAGCATTGTATGGCATGAGATGTAGAACACTGTTATGCTGGTCTGACTTAGTGAAGGCAAGATGTTGGGCCCTGACTTACTTTGGGAAACTGAAGAACGAGTCACCACCATTCATGACCGTTTAAAGGCCACCTTTGACCGATAGAAGGCCTATGCTGATCTTAAGAGGAGGGATATACAGTATGAGATTGGTGAGAAAGTATTGAAAGTCTCTCCATGGAAGAAGATTCTTCGTTTTGGTAAAAAGAGGAAGTTAAGTCCCCAGTTCATTGGACATTTTAAAGTGACTGAAAGAGTTGGTTATGTGGCTTACTGGCTAGCTTTCCCTCAAGAATTGAGCAAGATTCATGATGTATTCCATGTATCGATTCTCCGCAAGTATAGATCTGATCCATCTCATGTTATTGAGACCGAGCTAATCTAACGTATGAGGAGGAACCAGTACAAGTATTGGCAAGGAAAGTTAAGAGACTTTGAAACAAGAACATTCCCCTAGTCAAAGTACTTTGGAGAAGTCACAAGATCGAATAAGCTACATGGGAACTGGAAGAGACCATGAGGAATCACTACCCACACCTCTTCGGTTCAGGTAAAAAAATCAAGGACAAATTTTTCTTAAAAGGGAGAGTTGTAACAGCCTAAAATCGGGACTAGTCAAAATTCAATTTAGGAAAATGGAAATTTTGCATCGAAAAGTCAAATTATAGAGTTGACCTTTAACCAAGTGATCAATTATTGGTTTATTGAACCTTAATTAAGTATTGATATTGATTAAGGATCCCAATGTAAACTTTGAAACCTGTTTTAGTGACCAAATTGAGGAAATTAGAAGTTAGGGGACAAAAGTGAAAAGAATGAGGAGTTGAAGGACTAACCTTGTGATTGGCCCCTCCTCAATCCTAATCACCACATACGTGGGATTAGGAGAAAGGATTTTTTTCATTGTAAGGAAAGCTTAGCAATTAAAAAAATTAAAGGAATTGAAAAAGAATTGCTTTCTATTCTTACCATCTTCATCTTCAACCTCTCAACTTAGACAAGCAAGCACCTCCATTGGAGGACAACTTAAGCTTTTTCTTTTCTTAATTTTCTTAATCCTAAATTATAGATATCAATCGGGTAAGCAATAATCCCTTATTGGTTTGTTGATTCCATGGCTAAACCATGTTTAAATCCAAGCTCAAGAATGTTATGAATCCTAGAATCTCCTAGTGATATCAAGTTCGATCTCTATTGTTTTTCATAGATAATAATTTGCTATGAATCTATTTTCGATATTGAAATCCTTGCAATTCTTATTTCCTTGTAGCTCAAGAGAATCAAGGTGAAGAATCACAAGATCCCTCTAATTCCAACAAGCTCAAGAATAAGGGAATTGTTATCCAAGAGTCTTGAAAGCCTTGGAAGTATCGTGGAATGTAGTTGGAGTCTAGAGATTGGCTAGGTGCATTTCCTGAATTAATTGATATTGATTATTGCATTATCATCATTGATTCAAAGGTATGGTTACATTGAAACCTCGTAGGAGGTACTACTGTTAAGCTTGGGTAAGTTTTTGCATTGATATAAGAATTACAGAACCTTTATATTGTCATTGATATCATCGAAATATTGAAAAAAAGGCCATATTGATAAATGTATATTGTTATTGCTATATCGTTATTGTCATTGTTACTGTTATTGTCATTGATATTATTATTGGCCGAAGTATTGAATCCTTGGATACGAATGGACATGGGATACAGTTGGCATGCCATAGTATTCATGAGCTCATTGGTACGAAGTGAACTACGGTCCTTGAGCTGAGGCTCTATTTGGCGATGTTGGCGGGATGTGTTAGTGTTGGTCTTATTGGCGATGTTGGAGGATATTGATTGTTTAATGTTGGCGATGTTTGTTGGGAATTCATTTAACCATATTTACATGTCGATTCAAGGAAATAAATTATTGCAAGTATTGTTATAACGTGATTTGAGATGTATTTACTTTGATATACATGTTAATGATATTATTGGCATGCATGTTATTATTGTTGATTACCTTACTAGGCTATATAGGCCTAATGCATCTCATTTCCATGTATTTTCAGGTTAAAAGTACGTTGGATCAAGGATTGGACACGTTTTTGAAGTAAATCACCAAGTTACATGTAATGTAAACTTTGTCCTTAAACTCCTAGAAAGGTGGCATAGGGTCTAAACAAGTTAGTTTAGGCCCATTTTGTATGTACATAAAATGTTCACCATGTTGAATGAGTTAAGACATGAAATATGGCATGTTAGTGTTTTGTCAAAATCGGTGAAATGGCCTAAAATGCACTAATAAGGGAAAACTTAGTAAACAGATTCGCATTGGCATGAAATTTGACATGCATATAGAAATAGTGTTTGTATGCTTGCTGGTAAAATTTGGTAAATATTGGACAAGGTTAAGGACTCTAAATTGGATAAAAACCAGACAAAATATGACATTACAGACACCTGCGTACCGGTATGAGTGGTGTCGTACCGATACTAATTGGCAGTTTTGGGCAATGTCAACCTAGGCATACCGGTACGGGTGATGTCGTACCGGTATAGGCATGCAAATTTGGTATTAGGCATTTGGGCGTACCGATACTGATATAGGGGTACCGATACACCAAATCAACACTGGAATTTTACTGTAGCAAAGGTACCGATACTGGTGGTGTCGTACCGATACCCATTGTCAAGCTCAATTTGGGAATTTAAGGTTAGCATACTAATACGGTGGTAGACTTGTATCGGTACGAAGGACATCGAATCCTTGTACCGGTACAGTATATTGTGTATCGATACTAGGTTTAGGTTCAAAAGAAATTGTTTTTAGAGCGTACTGGTACAACCTCATGAGTACCGGTACCGATACAAGTGAGTTAGTTAAAATTAGTTACCTAGTTTTAAAACCTTGCAAAATAGTCACTGAATCAAATATTGAATAATTGAAAGTATATATGGTTTTCAAATACATAGAAATTTTATATACAAGAATCAAGCATGGAATTTCACATTAGTAACCCTACTTATTGACAGGTCCCTGAAATTTGCAAGAATTACAATTTTATCCTTAAATTTACATAAGTTATCAAATGGTCCCTTGATCATAATTTGGATAAGTTTACAATGACCATAGTCAATCGTTGCATCGAATCAACATTGTTAATTAACGGTTCATAGTTCAAGTTATCGAAATTATTAAACCGTTCATCGTATTGTTCGCCGATAACACTTTTCGACCTGGAGTCCTACCAGACCGGAAATGGGTGTTACACTTTAATTGCCATAAGATGGGGAACATATCTTCGGACTATAGACTTCTAGATGAGGTCAATGTTATTGGCGTAACAATTAACATGGCAAACTATTGTTTGAAGGAATACATTTATTACCTTAATTGATGATATCACAAAATAATGTTGTGTGTATTTGCTTAAAGGCAAAGATGAAGCTATAGATAAATTATTATCTATAAGCATGATGTTGAAACCCAAACTTAATTAAAGGATTAAGATGGGGAGAAGCTCTATACGAGTAATGTTGATACTATAATTTTGAAGATGACTTTCGAAAAGAACTAAAACCTTAAAAATGTGCCTAACATGTAGGGGAGTTGTTCTATCACCTAATTACCTTTTAAATAAAGTTCCTCAAAATTAAAGAGATAAGACACCATATGAGTAATGGAAGAGAATAAACCCTTCATACAAATATTTAAAAATGTGGGGGTGTCTTGCAAAGATAACAACCTCAAGCACCAAAGCAGTGACATGAGAAGTTCTATAGCGTCATCATGACAAACGACTTCAAGATTAATGAGTGTGACAAATGTGTATATGTCAAAATTACCGACATTAGATATATTATTCTATGTCTGTATGTTAGTGACATACTCATTGTTGGAAGCAACAATGAAATGGTAAAACGTACCAATGACATGTTAAATTCAGGATTTGACATGAAAGATATGAGACTAGACAATATGATTTTGGACATCAAAATCAAACAGTCACATGAAGGTCTCATATAGTCACACTATGTGGACAAATTCTTAAGAAATTTGGCAAGGATGATTCTGGTATATCTAGAAATCCAATAGACACAAGCCCAAATATGTCCAAGAATAAAGGTCAAAATGTTGACCAAGTGGGATATGCAAGGGTCATAGGCAGTCTAATGTACCTTTTGAGCTACACTAGATCAGATATTACTTTTACTTTGAGTATTTTAAGTAGATTCACAAGTATTGGAAAATGATTGTGATGGTATTGATATATCTTAGATATACTCGATATTATGGATTGCATTATTCTAGAGATCCTACTGTTTAGAAGGATACTCTGATGCCAATTGAATATTTGATATTCAATATATCAAAGGCACAAGTGGATTGAAATCCTTAAGAAAAATGGTTATAACCTAATCCATAATGGAATTTGAGTTTGTAGTTCTAGATAAGTCTAGAGAAGAAGCCAAATGACTTTGGAATTTCTTGGAGGATATTCCTGAATGGCCAAAGCATGTGCCCACAATATGCATATATTGTGATGACCAAGAGAAAATTGGTAGAGCATAGAGCTTTATGTATAATGGTAAGTCGAGACATATGAGCCATCAACATAATATCATTAAACAACTGATCTCAAATAGATTTATCTCTATTGATTTTGTAATATCAAAGGATAACATTACGGATCTGCTAACCAAATGGTTAAATCAAGATCAAGTTGAGAAAACATCGAAAGGAATGTGACTAAAGCCCAGGAAAATTTAAGGCGCTATGTGAAGGAAAACCCTACCTAGTTAACTGGAGATCCTGATATCTAGGTTAAAAAGGACAACCTACTTGCATAGACCTATGCGGTCACTGTGGGGGTTCTTCTCCCTTGTCTATTCCTATGATGTTAACAGTGATCAAAAGTGGAATAGGCTAAGCAAAGCTTTTAATAGCCATTGTGTGCTTCAGTGAGCCGAACAACATAAGTCACCTATGTGAGAGTGAAGTGGGGCCGCTTTATGGAGTCTATTGGGCATAGTTCTCTCAAACTCTTGCAGAATCAAGAGATGTCCACGGCTATATGGACATACCCATGAGAACTAATATTCTTGATAGGAAAATAGTTGTGTGAAGTATATCATCGTTTACACAATCGACATAATAGTTCAAGGACATCATTTCTACTGGTCATCTAGTGAAGTAAATGTACTTTCACAAGAGAAGGTTCAAGGGTGGACACCTACCTATCCTATGCAGCTATTGACCCTAGATTCTATCATCACATCGAGTCGAAATGTTTTTGATTAAATCAATTTCATTCATGTGGGGATTATTGGGAAAAAATATGATAAGTGGAAACTTTGAGGCATATTTTCAATGAGTAAACGTGGAAATTCAATAATGAAGTTACAGCTTCATATTCTTCTCGATGAGACATTTACAACGATATTTCATACGCTCAAAACAGGTGAGTGGTGAATGAGAAATTGATGGGTTACCAAGAATGGGATATGTTTATATACAAGACTCTACTTGGTGGTTATTGAATAACTTAAGCTGATATGATATGGGTGACGTGAATGTCCGGACCGGTCAGGCCCTCCGTAGGCTTACGGATATTTTAACCCACTACGAGATAATTTTTCCTTAAATGTAGCACTTCTAATACCTCAAATAAAAGTATAAATGATAAGATATTATCTCTAAATTGGGTATTGTTTTTTGAATATTCTAAAATTAAAAGGATAAAATATTATCTTTTAAAATTCTGATATTATTGTGATAATGCTATTTAATTAATGAATTTTATTTCAAATAAAATTCTGATAATTCACAAGTTTTATTTCCAATGAAACTTCTACCCTTATAAATAGAATGTAAACCTACTAGGTTTAACAATGACAAAACACATAAATTTTCTACTATTTTTACTATGTGATTTTCTAAAGTATTTTTGGTGATAGAGGAAGGCAAGGTTACAGTTCGTGATCTCTGCAGACGCGCTACTACAGTTGATCATATAGTTGTTGTATCCTAGGAGACAAAAGACCAGCGTATCTTAAGCACCACAAGAGTGACCGAAAATCTATCTTAAGGAAAATGTGTTCTCACAGGCCTCAACTCGTTTCTACTAAATCTAATTAAGGTTTGTTTTCAATTACTTTATTAGAATCCATTAGTTTTAATTCCTTGGAAATTTATTATTACTTGCAGTAAAAGAAATAAGGGAGAAGCTGCGTGTTAGTATTTAGTGAATCACGTGGGAGAAGTCGTACAAACAGATTCAAGTATAAAACAATAAAGGGATGATCTAAATGTTCTGATTCATTCGAATATGTATTATTCGATTTATTTTTATTTAACTATGTTTGCTTTAATAATAATGTAAATATTTTGATTTTACTTAATTATTATTTTCTTGGATTATTAACGCCCATTGTCTAACATATGGTTTAACTGTGTGTGTTGAGTTACAATAGGGAAGAGGGATTTCCTATGGCAGGGTTGACACGAGAAGGGGCGAGGGGTTTTTCCATTAATTTTCCTTCATTTTACTTCTTTTTTTTCTTCAACTATTTTTTTGTATTTTTTTCTCATTTTATTGTAGGCTTGGTGACCTTGGTTGGAGATATAGTGTTAACTCTATAAAAAGGGTATATTTCATGTCTCTAGATTTGATTATTAGCTTGAAATTAAGCATAATTAGTTGTATTAGTTGCATTTCATATGTATTTATGGAGCTTGGTATTATGCTTAATTGAAATATAAAAAGGTGCTATAATAAGTGAGAAATGACACTTTTTGGTTGTGATGTGCTGGGTGATGTGAAGGTTTTTAAAGTTGGCCTAACTACGAGATGAAAATTGCGGAGGCAAAACTGCGATCGAGCAAATGTTATGCCAATCCAAGAGTAGAAAAAGTCAAAAGAGAACAACTGGTGTTGTACAATGAACCCCCACCTTTATTAAACGCATGTGAATGGGTATATTCCTTGACTCTTTAGGAGAATACCCTAGTATAAAAGGGCAAGTGGGGGTATCATTTAAGGAGAACCAAAATCAAGGAAAAAAGAGTCTCCTTTAACCCATCTTTGGCGGCCACCATTGTTGGACAAAAGGAAGCTCCTTGAAGCTATTCAAGCTCTCAGGAGAAACTTGGAAAGGTGAAGCTAGCTCACGCTGCGGCAAAACAGGAATGCACAAGGGGGTTTTCAATCATTCTAGAATTGTTTCCTTGTGTTTTTCTTTATTTTTAGAATTTTCAAAAATAATTTGTGAATGTTTAATTATGGATGATATTTGCTCAGCCATGAACTAAATTTTATTTATTTGCTTGGGTTTTGATGTTTTAATGATATGAATTCTTGGTTTTCTTTACTATCTCTTTGTTTTATCCATTTGTATGCTTGTTGAGGTTTATAAGAGTTTTCAGATGTTAGCCTTAACCTATTTATTTTTTTAATATAGTAAGAGTTAGGCCTTAAAACATAAATGGATAATGGGGTTTTTGCTGGAAGGTATTAAATCTTAGCTCACTTTAGGAAAGAGTAGAACTTAGTCGACGATAGTATGTTCAGGCTCATGCAGGAATGTATTGCCAAAGCATTTCATCATTAGGTCCTCTGCTGGGAATAATGGAATGACAATTTAAAACACTATGTTGAGCATCTTTATAGCACTGTTTTTCCACGACGTTCCCTTGTGCTTGTGATCTTTGCATTTTCGTTTTCGTAGCATAATTCCTTCAATTCAATTTATTTACTTTTTTATAGTTCTTTACTTTGCTCTTTCATTATCACACTATTGATTATTTTGTTATCTTTGAGTGCAATATCTTAAACTATAATTACCTACAGTCCTTGTGGAGACGATACTCAATACTTATCACTTTATTACTTTACTTGTTCGACGTGCATAATTGCACAATTGCGCAATAATTTTTACGCACAAAAAGTTTTTGGCACTATTTCCGAGATTGGAAATTTATGATATAGTTCTTAATTGTTGTACCATTTACTTCATTGTTCTAGTTTTGTTTTATCGCATTTTTATGTGTGTTGTTTTTAGTATTGTTTGTTTTTACTAACTTTATTATTAGTATTTTTAGGTGTACTACAAGTTGAAGGAACATCAATATGTGGGGAGACAAAGGTTGACCTATTCGAGAGTATCTTACACCTATCGATGACTATCCATACCAACCCAATAGTGCTTTTCGAGGGAGTGGAATGAGTGATTTATATGAAGAGGATGCTCTTCCATGTCTCTCGACACAAGCTGCGTCATTGACCAACACGATCACTATGAAAATGTCGAGGGCAACCCAAAGAGTTCTTGTCGTGACAACTTCGTGTTCTTATTGTGGAGAACATTATTCATTTAAAAATTGTCATTACAATCCCAATGCATATGGCTACAAGGAGGACCATAGAATGAGTATCTGAGATAAGCCTACAACCAAAGGTAGAACCAATAGAAAAATCCTTTGTGGTATGATCGAGCTGCAAATTTTTATGACCATAACAACTTTGTCACTACAATAGACATGCCTTGGCAATTTAATTCTCATCAGCAGTCAAGCTTCTCGTAGAACGATCAGGAAGGTGATAATTTCTATGCACATAACAAACATGATGCACTACCTTAATTCCATCAATTGGTGCAACAATGAAGTAATCGTCAAGTACAATCAAATTCCATAGAGGCTATGATGTCTTGGATGAATGTTGAGATTCAAAGTAAAGTTGAACTAGTAAGAAATGCTGAAAATTACGGAAGACAGATTTTGAATATCTTGAATAGCATGCCAAAGCAATCAATTCCTAGGGATACTAAAATCCCAAGGCAAGAGAAAGAGGAGTAATGTGAAGAGATCTCCTCTTTGTGTGGGGAACAACTAGAAACTCCAAGTTGAGAGCATGAGAAAGAATGCCCAGCAATGGATGAGCCTGGACATCGAATTTCCACTGTAATACTTGAGGAGCCTAATACGCAGAATGCTAAAAAACGTTGATGTTGAAGCAGAAATATCTACACTACTCTCATCCACCTTTGTCATAGAAATTTCTAGACCACATGCAAGTTCAGAAAGATAAAAATACGTTGTTAATGGAATCTAAGCATGTGATGATTGAATCCTTGGAATTCTTTGAAAAATAACCTCATCCATTCAAGGTATTTATTGAGGAACCAATGATGTTAGATTTGAAGCCATCAAAATTAGGGTATTCTCATTTAGGAGAAAACACTCTATTCATGGTGATTCCCTCCAATGTTTGTGTTGCACCAAAATCTCTACTGATGGAGATGTTTTAGAGGCTAAAAGAAAGTGGTGGTTGGATGCTTGAAGACTTAAAAAGAAATGGTCCCTCACTTGTGTGATAATGGGGTCGCCACTAGTCCATTTTATTATATTAGGTGGACTGGAAACCGAAAAACAAACTAGAGATTTTGAAATAAAGGGGTTCGGGGGCACGGTTACGTGTGGGGAAGGATTAACACCCCCCTCACGCCCGCAGAACGGCGCTTACTTGATCACTGGTATTTTCCTTGGTAATTCGAATGAAAGCATGCAAAGATTAATGTAAAAATCCTCAAAGTTCTAAAAGTGACCCAAATTCGTTCACAGCTGAGGAAACCCCGGTCAATTTTAGACGCAAAGGGATTAAGGCATTAATCCCTAAAATCCAAAAATATAGTCTCACATAGGAGTTTCGACCGTTCCCCAACAGCTAGGGAATGAGAGAATTAACCCTATTTGAGAAAATATCTCGTTTTTCGTGATACAATAAAAATCATTTTTAAATGGCATTCTATGTTCTTTTTAATTTTTATGGGTAATTTAATTTTAAAAATTAAATGTCATTTTTAGAAGCATGTATTTAGGGCAATTAATCCTAGGCTTTATTTAATTATTTACATTTCTAAGAAACAATATTTACTTTTCTTAAAGATTACCTAAAAAGATTTTATTTAATTACTTACAACTAAGGAAAGTTCATTTACTTTTCTAAAAATTACATAAGAGAGTTTTATTTACAATTAAGAAGAAAGAATTATTTACTTTTCTAAATAATTTACCAAGTTAGTTATTAAAAGACAAGTAATTTATGGAATATAAACCTAAGACATTTATAGTTAAATTATATTATTAATAAACTAACCTACAATGCAAAAATCTAATTAAGCCACCTAAAACTTACTAACTATTACAATGGAAACTTGCCTAAAGGTAAATTTTTATGATCAATTTATTTAAAAGTTTTTACTTTTTTGTCATTTTTATATGGAATTTGTATTATCACATATATTAACCCAAACAATTTAATTTTATTCACATAAAATAATTACGAATTTAATTTTGGAAAAAAAAATAACAAAAGATACAAATTCAGTCTTTACATGTGTTTTTCTACGATGTGTTTGATGTGTGAATTACAATGGAACGAAGCCTATTTATAGGCTTCAAGAAATCAAAAAATAATTTACACATTAATGCTAAATTCTTTTTTCGAAAAGAGAATAATGCCTTTACTTGGGCATGAAACCACTTTCCTTACACACAAAATGGTCCTAAATTAATTGGAGCAGATAGCAAAAAACCTAAATTTGACTTTGATTACAAATAATCTATAAATTAAATGAAAATTTGTAAAAAAAGTCAAATTCCCGTATTGGACTAGTATCTAGTTTTCTGTGTGCGCTGTCTTCAGTAAAACAGACATATCTTGAGCTTACGGTGTCCAATTGAGGCGTTTCAAGGTGCGTTGGAAAGGTAATCAAAAGACGGTCAGTTCTTAAGAAGACATCATGGCCCAAATATGATAGGAACTTAACAAAAATTCGCCATGAGTCCACAATCAGAATTTCTTGCACCTCACATGACTTCCTATATTTGTTGGACATAATCTCTTGCAATCTTCTCATATCTGACATGAATAGGATATTGTGTGATTTGAAAGAAATACATTAATAATGATATAATTAAAAGTAAAAATAATATATATACAAAAATACAAGATGAGATGAATGAACCTTTATTTATGTATATGAACTCTTTTTTTAATGGACTCTTTTTATATTTTTTTCTTATTGGGCTTAATAATAATACATATATATATATATATATATGAAAATAATAAAAATAAAACAGGGTTCGAATAAAATTAGGTGGCTACAACTGCCCCTCTTTGCTTATTCCGGTGAAACGGGAATAGGGCAAAGAACGAAAGGCACTAATTTTATCCGGCCAAGCTGCATGTTGAACACCATTTCTTCTCACTTTAGGTGATGCGAAAATATGCTCTCATCCTTCGAACCCAAGGATACCAAGTCGGCGAGGTGATCTACTCCTTCAAACCCGAGGAGAACAAATCAAATAACGCTCCTTCAAAACTGAAGATATGCAGAAATATGACTCTCATCCTTCGAACCCGAGGACACCAAGTCGGTAAGGTGATATGCTCCTTCAAACTCGAAGACACCAAGTCGGTAACGTGATATGCTCCTTCGAACCCGAGGAGAAAAAGTTGAATAACGCCCCTTCAAAACTGAAGATATGCAGAAATATGACTCTCGTCCTGTAACCCCCTCGACCCGGCCTAGTCGCAAGGCCCAGACCGAGTTAATTACGTTAGGTTTGCCGAAACAAATCTAAATGAGATAACTCAAATTAGGTCTATTTTTTATTTATCTTATCTAGATGCATCATTAACCCCGAAGGTGTTCATACAAACAGCGGATAAAATCCTACTGGAATCGAACATCAATTCGATGTACAATTATACATTTTGCGATCTAGGGACCGGAAAATAAATCTGGAGAATTAAACGGGCTTGAACCAATTTAATATTACCGAACCATAATTAATCAAATTAAATGCTTACATGTGAAATCTTAACTTTAACGGATCATTCAAATTCATTCAATCAACATTCAAAGAAATTAGGACTAAAAAGGAAGAATCTAAAAACATAGCATCCAATTACCAGACATAACTGCCCTGCGTAACGATACTCGAAGACTGGTACTGATACTCATAAGGGCGTACTAGTACACTAATGCCCCATATCGATCCCTAGGCCAATATATGAGGGACCGTACCAGTATGGTTGCTCGAGTAGTAGTCTCGACCAAACCCCAATTCCCCAAAATTCAAGTATCAAAAACCTATACCGACACAGTTCGAATCGTATCGATACTAGGCCAAATATGCTTGTTCCATCCCCCGCATACTAATACCCTAAGCCCTATACCGATACAGGCTGACCCGTAATGCCCAAATTTGCTGGTTTTTCACCCAATTGGTACCCCAAACATGCCTTAATCATTCACATACATGTACACCATAAATCCAAGGATTAAAGCAAGCCAAAAACCCTCAATGTCAAAAGCAACCACGGAAGATTGAATCACATCACACTTCTATAGGCATTCTCCCTAAACTCACTTCAATCCAACACTCAAAATAAAATCCATATCACAATCCAACTTAGGCATTACAACAATCAATTATTGCTACAATTCTAAACATGCTTGGACACTTATAGCATAACCACAAACATCTCATAACCTATATGCATATCTAGAAATATCATCAAGGCATCAATCATATGTGAAAACAACCCATCAATCACGCCTCAACCATTAACATAATAGGCCATTGGACATCAACATATCAAACCTCTAGAAACATTTAAAAAACCAGATTACAAATCCCCCAAAACATGGTAACACATTGCCTTATTAACTAAATGTGAACTGAGTTTTCCATACTCAAAGAGGTTGTCATTTTCTTGGATTATCCATGTCGTAAGATGCTTCCCTTCTACTCTATTTCTCTACATCAATAGAGAAAAGAGAGCGTAAGAACACAATTCTTAATGAGGTAGCTCATAAGTAAAACAATGATGCATCCAAAACCTTTTGAAAAACCAAATATTGCTTTCAACGAAAAGCATACTTAATCAAACCAAAGCATTTCCCAAAATCTTTTGCAAAACAAGTCATGTATAATAACTATATGCACAAAAGCTTCCAATAACCATGCATACATAACCATATGAACAAAAGGTTTCAATAACCATGCATAAATAACCATATGAACAAAACACTTTTTCATTATATCTCATATATTGGCAAGTATTGTGACTCCATATAGTCTCACCTCTATCCTTTCATCAAAAACAATTTTTTTATTAAACACATCAGATACACAGATTTCCCGATGGTACTACCTTAAAAAATTCTCACTTCAGCCCAAGATAGGCTCACCTCTACCCCGTCATGATAGGCTCACCTCTATCACACAGCAATAGGCTCAGCCCTATTACAAGAAATCGAAGAAACCATCAACTCGAGTAGCCTAGATAAACTACTATACCCCAAGAGCCGCGGAGTGATTGAATTTATTTTATAGTGCACTTTAAACCCTATGGCATGCCAACTATATCCGATACCTTTTCATTTATGTCACATAGGAGTATATTACTTTCAAATACATTTACTTACTGTTTTTCCAATGCATTTCATAAAATCATTTCATATGCAAAATCACATTCCTTCTTGGAACAAATCTCAATGCTCATAGGCATACATATAATTTGGTAAACATTGCATATTAATCCAAAATGGCGCATTAACAATAAGTAAATCAAATCATGCTTTTAAACCAAAACATGTAATCCAAAAGTTCATAACAAACCGATATTCGAAGGCAAAAATAAGGAAACTTACGCTTGATCTTAGTTAAGCTTGTTAGGCCATTACTAAACCCCCATGATCATTGATCAAACCCTTTAAGAGCCTTATAGCATTTACACACTCACCGATACACTTTGTTTTGCTTGCCAACATGAATCGAACCACCGAAAAGCGACATATCCAACTAGGCAACCTTGCCTTGATCGTCCCCTATTTTTGCTACAAAAAACTAAAGGGAAAATTCATCATTATGCATTCTACTCACTGCCAAAAATTAATCCCCTGCATCCTTAACAAAATCCTTCCAAACTTGGCCGAAACTAACGAAAACATCATCGATCTTTGCTCATCCAACATTTGACATCAACCTTATGACCCTCACATTCAATCTTCATCAAAACATAACCAAAAACACCTCCTAAATATCCTTACACCTCCAACAATCAAAGAACAAACATAACAGTCCCAAAAACCACTAAGAACTCACCTAAAAATTAATCAATCAAATAGTTTCAGGATTTATTTCAAGAATCTCATTCCAAATTATGTTTACATCATCAAAATGTGAATTTACCCAAATAAAATCTTCGGGTTTTATCATCTTAATCAAATCTTTAAGCAAATCATCAAAATCTCAATTAATCATTTAACTCTTGAAATCAATTGCAAAACTAAGTTAAAATCAATTCAATACAAACCAACTACTAGGGAATATCAATAAAGAACTTTAGTTTTAAGAGAGAAGAAGAAATTTACGTTTGAGGAAAGTCCCACCAAAATTGGCGTAAGTATTCTGTTGAAACAAATATTGTGAAATTGATGAAATCTTCGAGAAATATTTGTAAGGTTTTGCTAGAAATCAAATGATAATTTCTCCATTCAAAATCAGCAAAGAATTTTGGAAATCTTGTTTGGAAATTGAAATGGAAATGAAAGAAAATAATAGCAGAAAATGAGAGAAAATTTGGAAAATAGGAAAATGATTTTGGAAACCAATTAACTGTCAACCTCTTACACAATTAAGGTGGTAATATTTGATTAAAAACTTTAGAAAATAATAGCTCTCTAAGGATTCTTAGTATTGGTCCATTTACAAAATAGTCACTAAAATAGTTTTACAAAGTTTACATTTCAGTAACTAAAATCCAAAAATCCATTTAATTAGATTAAATTAGCTTTTAATTATAATCCCAAAATGTTTAGTAAAATAATTAAACATTTTTAAAACCCAAACCTTTACCAATTACCCAAAATTCCATTTTTTATATTTTAATTTTAACCAAAATGTATTTAATCTATTAACTCGGTTTAACCACTCCGAATTGAATCCGGTCAAACCCCTAATCCTTCTAACCCTATTTTGGGGTGTTACAACTCTCCCCCTCTTAATTAATTTTTTCCTAAAATTTATCTGAAGGAAAGAGATGAGGAAACTACTCATTATTGTCTGCCTTCGTCTCTAATGTAGCCTCTTCGACTCCCTAATGTCACCACAATACCTTAAACAATTCAATGGTCTTACCACGAAGAGCTTTCATAGTAGAATCCAATATCTTTATTTTTTTCGCATCATGCGCAAACTCTGGTCACAACTCAATCTCCTCAACAGGCACAACATTGAAGGATCTGATTTATACTTCCAGAGCTTCAACACATGGAAAACATCATGTATCTTTTCAAGCTCGACCGGTAACCTCAATCTATACGCAACTAGACCAATACGCTCAATCACCTCAAAAGGTCTAATGAACCTACGGCTTAGCTTACCCTTGCGCCCAAATCACGTCACCTTTTTCCAAGGTGAAACCTTCAAAAAACACTTTATCACCCACTTCATACTTAGTTTCTCTTTGCTTCAAATCTGTATAAGACTTTTGTCGACTCGGAGCTGCCTTAAGCCTTTCACAAATGAGTTTCACCTTCTCATTTGTACCCTTAAGCAAATCGGGCCCTACAACATGCTTCTCGCCCATTTTTGCACAATAAAGAGGCTTTCGACATCTATGACCATAAAGAGCCTCATAGGGAGCCATTTGAATGCTCGACTAATAGCTATTATTATAATCAAACTCCACCAACAATAGTTGATTCTCCCATGTCCCTTAAAACTCAATGATACAACATCTTAACATATCCTCCAAGATCTGAATAACGCGCTTAGACTGACCATCAGTCCGAGGATGATACGACGTACTAAAATTAAGCCTTGTACCCAAAGCTGTCTGAAGACTTTCCTAAAATCTTGATGCAAAACATGAATCCCTTTTCGATATAAGCAACTTAGGATCCCCATAAAATCTTATAATCTTAACAATATACATATCTGTCAATCTATCCAACGTATACATCATATGCACAGCAAGGAAATATGCACCCTACGTAAAATGATTGACATTCACCCATATTGAATCTTTTTTGGATGGTGTCAAAGATAAATCCTTCACAAAATCCATAGTAATAATTTCCCACTTCTATTCTGGTATTTGAGCAGGTTGCAACAACCCAGAAGAAAACTGATGTTCAACCTTAACTCACTGACACATCATGCAACGATAAACAAACTCAGCTACATCATTTTTCAAGCCAACCCAATAATACAATTATTTCAAATCCCGATACATCTTTGTACTACCTGGGTGTATAGCAAAAGGACTGGAATGAGCTTTAGTCAAAATAGTGCGCCTCAACTCTAAATCTTCTAGCACAACCATTCAAACTTTGAAGTATAAAACACCATCATCGTCAAAATTAAAATCTGTCAGATTACCATCCAAAATGTTATTAACATGCGGAAACAAAGAAACATCATGCGGTTGCCTTACTTTAATCATTTGAGACAATGTAGGCTTAACTTGCAATTCATCCAATAATCCACCTTCACACGTCAAATTCAACCTAGCAAACATCGCCCTAAGCTCAACAGCAGCCTTACGACTCTATGCGTCTGCTACTACATTAGCCTTCTTGGGATGGTACTCAATCAACAAGTCGTTATCTTTAAGGAACTCAATCCATCTTCGTTGCCTAAGATTCAACTTCTTTTGAGACATCAAATAATTTAAACTTTTATGATCAGTGTAAACGGTACACTTCTCACCATAAATGTAATGTCTCCAAATCTTCAAAGCAAACACAACCGCCACAAGCTCTAGATCATGAGTTGGGTAGTTGTGCTCATGAGCTTTCAATTGCCTCAACGCATTAGCCACAACCTTCATATCTTCATCAATACACAACCCAAACCAGCATATGATGCATCACTGTAAACTACAAACTCCTTACTAGACTCAGTTGAATCAGAATAGGAACAAGAGTCAAAACCTCCCTCAACTTCTCAAAACTACATTATTGACTCTCCGTCCACACATACGAAACATTTTTTTGCAACAACTTCATCAATAGACCTCAAATACTAACTTAGGTTGCTTCCATTTAAGGATAGCTTCAACCTTCTATGGATCGACACATATACCCTTTGCTGACACAACGTGACCAAGGAAAATCACCTCTTTAAGCCAAAAATCGCACTTACTCAACTTAGCATAAAGCTGAGGATCCTTCAAACCTTGCAACAAAATCCTCAAATGCCGATCATGTTCGTCCACGGTACGAGAATACACAAGGATATCATCAATAAACACCACCATAAACTGATCAAGATACTCATGAAACACCTTATTCATCATATCCTTGAAAGCAACTGGGACACTAGTCAAGCCAAACGGCATTACCAAAAACTCATAATGCCCATACCTTGTACAAAAAGCAGTTTTTAGCACATCTACGTTCTTAACCTTTAACTGATAATACCTCGATCTCAAATCAATCTTCGAAAATACAATAGCACCACATAATTGATCAAAAAACAATCTATCCAAGGAAATAGATACTTGTTCTTAACCATCAACTTATTTAATTATCGGTATTCAATGCATATTCGTATAGTTCCACCCTTTTTCTTCACAAAAATGACCGGTGCACCCCAAGGTGAAATACTATGTTGGATAAACCCTCGATTTAATAATTCCTGAAGTTGGGTCTTCAACTCTTTCGGCACCATACGATGTGGAGTATTGGAAATCAGAGTCGTACCCAAGTACATCTCAATACCGAACTCCACCTCCCTATTCGGCGGTAATCTAGGCAACTCTTCAGGAAACACTTTCAAAAAATCACATATAGTACGAATATCCTGCACTCTAACACCTTTGATGTTCGGATTCATCACATATGCTAAGTAGGCTTTGCAACCCACTTGTATCATATTTTTAGCTTGCGGTGCCAAAACAACGTTCGACAAAAACTTGGCATTCTTGCCAACCAACACGACCTCATAATCGTTGGTAAACTTTAAAGAAATCCTTTTGGACTCACAATATACAATCGTTTTATGCTCGCTTAGGAAATCCATACCCGAAATAACATTATAACAATAAAATGGCAACTCCATCAAATCCACAGCAAACACATAGTCTTGAACAACCAAAGGGCATCTTCTATATAACCTTCTAACCGTAACCGTCTCACCAAAAGAACTAGTTACCATCATACCAAAGTCCAAAATCTCAACAGGTACGTATAACAAATGTGCATGCTCACTTAAGATATATGAATGGGTGGAAACCGAATCAATCAAGGAAAATAATGACAAAGACTCAAGGTAAAGGTACCTGGGATCACATCAGTGTCATTACGGCCCTCGCGATGAGCATAAACTCTAGCCAATCCACCACTCTATGGTTGAACAAAAATTGTATAAGCCACAGTCCTCTGACCATCCTCACGCCTCTAAAAATTACCCCTACCACAACCTCGACATCTCGCAGGTACAGTAGCAACTTGCGGTGCTTCTCTCGTAATAATTGGAAAATCACACTTTAGATGATCTGGTGTTCTACTTTCCCAACAAGCTTCAAGTGTCCCCTAGCATGCACCCAAATGGCGTCTCCTACCACGCTCATAATCGGTGGCAATATGAACACCCGAGTTACAGCCACCGTCGCCACCTCGCTTGTGATCTGGCTTGTATCGCTTATCACGCTACCTCTTGTTCTATCTTCCAGAATAACTGATTTAGTCGCTCTCTTACTCGTATCCACGTTTACAGCTCGCACTGAACCACTCAAGATTTCTCAATATCCTTTGTACTATTGACCAACACATCAAAATCCGTGTAATTAGCCGCCAACAAATAAGTCTTGATGTTCTTAACAAGTCCGTATCAGAACTAGTCACACCTCTGACGATCATCCAAAACTAGCTCAGGAGCATATTGGCTCAGACAGACAAACTTCACCTCATATTCAGCTACTGACATGTTGCCTTGCACCAAAGACATAAACTCTCTTTTTGGCATCCTAATACTGCGGACTAAGATACTTCATCTTAAAAGCCCTCTGAAAAACTCCCAATTCACATCTGCATCTGGTACACCAGTTATCGTGGTCACCCACCAATGATAAGCATCACCGTGCAACAATGACACAGTATAGCCCATCTTATGTGTATCATTGCACTCAATCTGGACAAGAATACATATAGTACTCTCCAACCACTCCTCAGATGCCTCGGGATTCAATCCTCTAAATTCTACACCTCCCATGCTACGAAGGCACTTTAACGACCGCCCATGGTTAACAGTAACTACAGACGCTGGTGTTTGCACATGCACTCCAACTATCGCTGCTTGAAATGCATCCACTACCGCTTGAGTCTAAGGTGCATCACAACTCCCGCACCAATAGGAGGAATAGGTGGAGGAGGAGGCAAATGATTACGAGGAACCATTCATTCTTCTTCGTTCTGCCCATTCCCAATATTACTCTCTCTAGCTCGAGTCTCACATCTAGGAGGCAGACTTACTATAGCCTATGCTATGCAAACATAACATAAATAGGCTAGCATTAGGCGAAAGATCCAAGACAACCTTTAAATCATTTTAAAACAACGGTAATAGGCAACGTGCTCCTATTTATACCCCATCACAACAAATATCTTCAACATCATTCATAATCATGTATACGGACAATTAAATATCACCCAAACAATTTAATAACAACACCCAATAATAACAAACCTGGCTCTAATACCACCAAATGTAACCTCCTTGACCTGACCTAGTCGCAAGGCCCAAACTGAGCGAATTATATTAGGTTTGTCGAAACAAACCTAAAAAAGATAACTCGAATTAGGTTTATTTTTTTATTTATCTTATCTAGATGCTTAATTAACCCCTAAGGTATTCAAACAAACAGTGGATAGAATCCTACTCAAATCAGACATCAATTCGATGTACAATTGTACACTTTACAATATAAGGACCAAAAAGTAAATTTGGAGAGTTAAGCGGGCTCAAAGCAATTTAATGTTACCGAACCATAATTAGTCATATTACATGCTTACATTTGAAATCTGAGCTCAAACGGATCATTCAAATTCATTCAATCAGTATTCAAAGAAATAAAGACTAAAACGGAAGAATCTAAAAACACAGCATCCAAATAATAGACATAACTTCCCTGCGTACCGATACTCAAATACTGGTACTAGTACTAGTAAGGGCATACTGGTACACTAATGCCTCGTATCGATCCTTAGGCCAATATACGAGAGATTGTACCGGTACGTTTGATCGAGTACCGATCCCTCATCCAAACCCTGATGCCTCAAAATTCCTATATAAAAAACATGTACCGATACAGTTTGAACCGTATCAGTACCCAGGACAAATATGCCTGGTCTAGCCCTACGTAGCGATACCCCAAGCCCTATACCAATACGGGCTGACTCGTAATGCCCAAATTTGCTGGTTTTCACCCAATTGGTACCCCAAACATGCCTTAATCATTCACATACATATACACCATAAATCCAATGACTAAAGCAAGCCAAAAGCCCTCAATGTCAGAAGCAACCAAGGAAGATTGAATGACATCACACTTCTATAGGCATGTAATAAGTGTGTAAATGATCTATTTTGTATGCCATTTTTACTTGTCTTTTGCATATTTTCAAGCCCATATAGATTGCATTTAAGTTAGATTGTATATAATTGCATATAGATAAGGAGTTACACCACCTGCGCTTTAATGTCATATATATTGGTTCTTTTTATGGGAAATGTGGTGATTTTGTGGTGTATGTGTAAGATGCTAGTAGATGTTGGAGGAGTGCTGGAGCATAAGAGTAGCAAACATCATGGCTAGAGCTGACGATGCATAAAGAGTTAGAGATGAATCTACTTTTTCCCACGTGGACTTTCTCCCTGATATAAAACATTAAATATAGCAGGAAATCAATATTTTTTTAATGAAGCTACGTACACTTTAGGGTACTGAAGCCCTAATTTCACCGCCTATATAAGAGAAACTTGGATGCCAATTCAAGGAGGGCGTGATTATAGACAACATTCTTAGTTGGAGCTTGCGGAGAACCACCAAAGTAGAAGCTACAGAATTCTCCTCACGACAGACGCCATCAAGAGAGGCTAATGGAGTGAGAGACCTGTAGCAACAGTTGGAAGGCACATAGGGAGTATGTCGAGGATGCTCAACTCTTTTCTTTTCATTGCTTGATAAACTGCCATACTTAATATTTATTATAGATGTTTTATGCTCAGACATGAGCCAAATACTTTACTTGGGATTATTGTGTCCTAGGATTTTATGTTTTGATTACTTTATTATAATGCTATAGTTGTTTTTGCTTTATCTATTATGTTCATCACTCTTCATGCATAGTTATTGTAAGAGCTATCGAAAGAGGCGTTTTAACTATTGATCTACGGCTTAATATTGAGAAAGTTTGGTTATACAAATGTGAATAGTGGGGCTAAGCTATCAACTTAGTCTTAATATGGCTTAGACATAAGTTTAGGGTTTCAACAACTTAAAGGGAGTTCTTAAACAAATATTAGAGTTGTTAGGGTTCACACAGACTTGTATTACCTTAGCTTCAATATTATTAACTTCTAGGCATCGAGAGAGTTAGAAGTTCCTTAGAAAATCATGTTGAGTAGATAAAGATCTTAATAGTTTACGCAGACATGTATCGCCAGTTGCTGTAGCATTGTAATAAGTATTCAAGCTTATATCCTTAGCAATAATCCTAACTTCCATAAATATATGTTATTTACCGCAGCTATTCGTCTTAATCATAGCTATTTTAGTTTTAATTGTTTTAGTTTTAATAAATCAACAATCACCATCACTTGCAAACACATTCTTAATCCTAATAACTTCGTAGTTATTAATCCAATCCTCATGGGTTTAACACTACTTATCACTTTATTACTTTATTCGACGAGTATACTTGAACTAAAGTGCATCACTATTCGACAAGCATCAAGTTTTTTGTGTTGTTGTCAGGGAAGATTCTCAAATAAATCCAAGTCCGAGCAAGCCATCCACCGACACTCCTGCACTTAAGGAACCAGCTCTTGTTTCTGATACAGTGAGCGATCTTGCTATTGACAGCAAGATAGATGAAACTAAGGATGCATTTGCATCCAGTAAACCACAGGACGAGCCCAAACCACCACCTTCATTCCCACAACAATTGAAAGCTCAGAAGCAAGATATCCAATATTAGAAGTTTCTGGATGCGCTCAAACAATTGCACATGAATGTCCCACTTCTAGAGGCCATTGATCATATACCAATCTATGCAAAATTCTTGAAGGAGATCGTGACAAAGAAATGGTGGGTGAAGTCGAAACTGTTTCTATGGCGGGTGAGTGTGTGGCTGTGCTTAGTGATTTTCTACCCAAGATAAAAGGATCCTGGCAGTTTTACCATTCTATGCTCCATAGGCCATAAATACTTTAGCTGTGATTTATGTGATCTCGGTGCAAGTGTTAATTTGATACCAAAATCTATGTTCAAACGACTAGGTATGGGAAAAGCTAAACCAACAATGATGATCCTTCAGTTGGCCAATCAATCTCAAATCTGACCCGATGGTAGAATTGAGGTGTCCTAGTTAAGTTAGATATGTTTGTCTTCTTGGCAGACTTTATCATCCTTAACTGCAAAGCTAATAAGAACGATCCTATTATTCTAGGGAGACCATTCCTTGCCACCAAGCGCATTGTGATTGATTGTGAAAAATGTGAATTCACCATGAAGATGAACGACCAAAAGATCACATTCAACGTCTTCAGCACACTCAAGTACACGGATGACTATGAAGAATGCCAGCTTGTAGACACTAAAGAATCCTTCATTTAAGAAAGTTTGCAAGAGATATGCTACAGCAAGGAGCTTAGCGTTGCGGAGCAAGCTGACTTTGATAAGGCCATGTAAGAAGCTGAGTTAGAAGGTAAGGTTGAGATTGAACAATCCAATGGTGTGCTTACCAGGGCCTGCATGGCTTTTGAACCTTTGGATTATGCTGAGTTTAAATCTCGCAAACCATCACTTGAGCATCCACTGGTACTTGATCTTAACCCTCTTATCCCTCAACTAAAATATACATTCTTAGAGGAGAATAATATGTAGCTTGTTGTTATCTCTGCTCGCTTAAAACCTGCCCAAGAAGCCAAATTACAAAATATTCTATCTCGACATAAAAAGCTTTTGGGTGGAATATAGGTGGCTTGAAGGACATAAGTCCTACTTTGTGTATATATGAGGTTTTGCTTGTAGGCCATCATAGTGGCGTAACAACTCCACAGTGGAAACTCAATCCAATCTTAAAGATTGTATATGAGAAAGAGAATGTCAAATGGCACAATAGACGTGTTTGCCTCATCTTCGATGACTTGTGGGATCATTACTCATCGCAACTTCTGGACCAATGACTAGGCAAGCTTATCCAGACGTTACAATAGGTGCAGATGTTCAAGCGAGCACCAATCCATCATGATAAACATTCCATCTTATTATTGGATGATTAGCACATCCAAACTCTATCCCTTTCAGCTTTCTTGCGCTTTTAAATTCTGGCATTTTGATTATCAGTATTTTCAGTTTTAGTTTCTTACTAGGATTAAGTTTTCTTTAAATTAAATTGTTTATTATGGTAGATATCAAGCTAATAATTATAAATGGGCGAGCCTCCATAGATTACGAGGATTACGAGCTGAGTCAATTATAAAATACTTGATAATAAGGTTGAAAAAGAGCCAGAATATCGGGTTTCAACGGTACAACATCCTTTTCAATAGCCTGATTCTATCACTTTAACCCTTTCTATTTACCCATAACTTACCACGCGTTGTTTCCTTATTCATCACGCCGCTTATCACTCGACTTCCACACACAGTCAGAACTTTGCATTAATAATCAATTTGACCTTTCACGATTACCATTACACCTTTCTATCTCTTTTACCCTTATATCCTCTCCATAGAGGATAACATATTGCCCTCTATCAGACTTCTCACCTCCTACAATACACAACTCTAAAACCCTAAATTCCCAACTAGTTCACCCTTGCCTCCGTTTGAATCATGGTCTGACAACTTACAATAACTTGTTGAAATCAATAGCCCCTTCGAATGGACAAAAACACTAGTCCTTCTTTTTCTCCTTCGCCCCTTCCATCACCAGAAGCCAGCCCAGAATCTTCTAGGGACATCACTCCTAAAGAATTGAAGATATTGAACCTCGCCTATATAGAGTAGAGAACATTTTCACACGCAAATATCGACACATAGTCTAACATAACCTTATTCTGGAAGAAGGATTGGAGTTTAATCCAATCATAAGCTACAAGATCGAAATTGACATAATGTTGTCATAACCATATAGGACAGAGAAGACTTTGTTCGCCAACCAGGACAAGTTTACACTGACTGAGTACATGAGTTTTATACTCATGTGGGGCACATACCAAACGGAAGAGACTATGTCCGAGGAAAGAGTATAGTATTTTCAGCCCTGGTAATTGATTATGGACCACTACAACCTCTTCACAATTGGTGGCACCCATAGAAACTTTGTGGTCTCGACATCAGTTAAACATATGCCCAACTGTTGATAGACCTCTACATTCCCTAAACTATATGGGACCAGGATGACAATTATGTCAGAACAGTAGGATGGGCACAACTTAACCCAGCATCAAAGTTCTGGATGCACTTCATTAACAACTGTATTCTCCTAACAAGAAATCGATCCATTATCTCTTATCGCTGACTGATGCTCTTGCACTCTATTCGTAATAAATAGGGCATCAATACGTATGTTTTCATCTACAAAACCATCATTAATAGGGAAACTTTGACAAGGAAACCCAATGATTTACCCTTTCCTAATCTCATCACTGCCTTATGCCAACAAGCAGGGGTCGATGACTGGGGGAGGATGATATCATTGAGTTCATCCAAGAAATGAAAGGATACGGTATTTCGGCTGAGCTTGTCACCATATTTGCTCAAGATATCTGCCAGATAATTTAGGGTGTTGTCGTCAGCTTTATGGAACCACATTTCCAATACATCCAAACAATGGTGACTGTAGAGCAATCCTTAGTCAACAAGCTTCTCCCAAAAGCCCGGGAAGAGTCCAAGGAGCTGGCGCCTCCACTTGCACCCACCTCTAGCACTCGCTGGAGGTAGCGGCCAGATACTGATGTTGACGTGACCTCCCGCCCTACCAAGAAATAATAGTTCACCCGGGACAAAGGCAAGGGCATCATCTTCCGTGAACCACCACCCCAGTAACTCCCTGGGTTAGTTTTTCTTTTTCTTTTCTTTTCTTTTTAGTTTATTTTTCATTTTGCATATACATATTTGCTTTTGCTTGATTTGTTTTTCTTTCTTATTTCTTTTTGCATTGGAGACAATGCTCTTCTCAAGTTTGGGGGAGTACATACCCATATATATTAGGTTAAATTTAAAATTTTTTAGGACCTATAAATAGCCTAATTTTTCTGATAGATTCCATTTGCTATGATTCCTATGATTCTGAAACTGTTGTTGCATTGATCATGACTTCCTATGATGAATCTATGTTGATGCTTTTTAATGTGTTAAGAGATTTATATTTTGAAATTAATGATGAATCTATTGTAGCCTTTAAAAACACATGTTGCATGCACTCTACAAACTTAAGAAACCTTAGAGAAGCTCTAGTTAGACTCTCTGATGCCAAAGCATGAATCAACGTGAATGAACTTAATGCTCAATGTAGCAATTTAAAGGCTTAAAAACTCCTTAAAAATAAAGAAAATTCATTAGGACTCCATAATATAAACAAAACTATTGAGGGACACTCTTCTATGCATCTTGATATTTCAATACACTAGGTGAGTTGTGTTTGCTCCAGTTAACTTTCCCTTGTAGGAATGATAGTACTGGCAAAGAGTGAATGAAAGTCTTCATGGGTTGACATTACTTGTAGGGCTTAGGAATGGGCTGTTTGCTCCACTCCATCTTCAGGTTTGAAGGGTAAGTGTGATAAGCTGAAGCCCCGATGATACATTTTTTAAACTTAGAAAGAAAATGGAGAAAAATAATGTGCTAAAAAGGAAAACAATATGCCGAGGCAACAATATAGAGCAACCCTTAAGTTTCTCTAAGGCTATTAGGTGATGAATGCATGTAACTTAGCACACACTGCACCTACAGTATATTTGCTCTTTGGAACAAAACTGTAAGCTCTAATGCATTGTATCTCATTAACATAGCTGCAGAATGAATTACTGCTGCAAGATGATTTGGAATCTCTATAATCATAGCTTAGTGGAACCTTAGGACTCAAGGGCTGTTTACTATTTTATTTTCTGTTTTTAATTTTTCTTACTTCCATTTTGCATCGCTTGAAGAAAAGCAACAGTTCAAGTTTTGGGGTATTTGATGAATGTGCTAATGATCTATTTTGTATGCCCTTTTTACTTTTCTTTTGTTTTTAAGACCATATAGATTGCATTTAGGTTAGATTGTATATAATTTCATATAGATAAGGAGTTACACCACATGCACTTTATGTCATATATATTGGTTCTTTTTATGAGAAAGGTGGTGCTTTGTGGTGCATGTGCAGGATGCTAGTAGATGCTGGAGGAATGCTGGAGCATAACAATAGCAGATCTCATGGCTGGAGTTGATGAGGCATAAAGAGTTGGAGATGAATCTACTTTTTTCCACATGGACTTTCTCTCTGATACAAAACATTAAATATAGCGGGATTATAGACAACAGTCCTTGTCTGAAGCTTGCAGAGAACCACAATAGTAGAAGCTAGAGAATTCTCCTCACAACAGACGCTATCGAGAGAGGCTGGCGGAGTAGGAGACCTGCAACAATAGTTGGACGGCACAAAAGGAGTTTGTCAAAGATTCTCGACTCTTTTCTTTTCCTTGCATGATAAACTACCATACTTAATACTTATTAGGGATGTAAAAGGCTTAAAAATGAGCTAAATACTTTAGTTCAGATTATTGCGTCCCAGGATTTTATGTTTTGATTACTTTAATATAATGCTATAGTTGTTTTCACGTTATCTATTCTGTTCATCGTTCTTCATGCGCAGTTATTGTAAGAGCTATCGAGAGAGGCCCTTTAACTATTGATTTGTAGTTTAATATCGAGAGAGTTAGGCTATACAAATGCTATACCTCAAGAGCCGCGGAGCAATCAACTTTATTTTATAGTTCACTTTAAACCATATGGCATGTCAACTATATTTAATACCTTTTCATTTATGTCACATAGCCAATAATTACTTTCAAATACATATACTTATTGTTTTTCCAATGCATCTCACAAAACCATTTCATATGCAAAACCACATTGCCAAAGGCAACAACACATTCCTTCTTGCAACAAATCTAAATGCTGTAGGCATCCATATACTTTGGTAAACATTGCATATTAATCCAAAATAACGCATTAACAGTAAGTAAATCAAACCATGTGTTTAAACCAAACCATGTAATCCAAAAGCTCATAACAAATCGATATTTGAAGGAGAAATTAGGGAAACTTACGCTTGAGCTTAGTTAAGCTTTGTTCGCCAACGCGAATCAAGCCACCGAAAAGTGACATATCCATCTAGGCAACCTTGCCTTGATCGTCTCCTATTTTAGCTACATAAAAACAAAGGAAAATGCATCATTATGCATTCTACTCACTACCAAACAATAATCCCCTGCATCCTTAACAAAATCCTTCTAAACTTAGCCAAAATTATTGAAAACATCACCGATCTTTGTTCACCCAACATCTAACATCAACCTTATGATCCTAACTTTCAATCCTCATCAAAACACAACCAAAAACACCTTCTAAACATCCTTATACCTCACCCCAAAAACCACTAAGAACTCACCTAAAAATTAATGAATCAAATAGTTTTATGATTTATTTCAAAAATCTCATTCCACATTATGTTTACATCCTCAAAATGTGAATTTACCCAATTAAAATCTCCAGGTTTCATCATCGTAATCAAATCTTTAAGCAAATCATCAAAATCTCTATTAATCATTCAACTCTTGAAATATATTGCAAAACTAAGTTAAAATCAATTCAACACAATCCAACTACTAGGGAATATCAATAAAGAACCTTAGTTTTAAGAGAGAAGAAGAATTCATCTTTGAAGAAACTCCCACCAAAATTGACGTAAGTATACTCTTGAAACAAAACTTGTGAAATTGATGAAGTCTTTGAGAAATCTTTGTAAGGTTTTTATAAAAATCAAATGTAGAATCAAATGATAATTTCTTCATTGAAAATCATCAAAGAATTATGGAAATCTTGTTTGGAAATTGAAATGGAAAATTAAAGAAAATAAGAGGAGAAAACGAGAGAAAATTTGGAACAATAGGAAAATGATTTTGGAAACCAATTAACAGTCAACCTCTTACACAATTAAGGTGGTAATATTTGATTAAAAACTTTATAAAATAATAGCTCTAGTATTAGCCAATTTACAAAATAGTCACTAAAATAGTTTTGCAAAGTTTACATTTTAGTCACTAAAATACAAAAATCCATTTAATTAGATTAAATTATCCTTCAATTAAAATCCCAAAATGTTTAATAAAATAATTAAATATTTTTAAAACCCAAACTTTTACCAACTACCCAAAATTCCAATTTTTACTTTTTAATTTTACCTGAAACATATTTAATCTATTAACTCGGTTTAATCGGTTTTAAACAAACCTGATCAAACCCCTAATCCTTCTAACCCTATTTTTGGGGTGTTACAACTCTCCCCCTCTTAATAAATTTCATCATCAAAATTTACCTAAAGGAAAGAGATGAGGAAAATGCTCCTTCATGTCTGTCTTCGCCTCCCATGTAGCCTCTTCGACTCCTCGATGTCGCCAGAATGCCTTAACGAATTCAAGGGTCTTACCACAGAGAACTTTCATACTAGAATCCAATATATTTATTGGTTCCTCATCATACGCCAACTTTGGTCACAACTCAATCTCCTCAACTAGCACAACATGCAACGGATCTGATCTATACTTCCGGAGCATTGATACATAGAAAACATCATGCATCTTTTCAAGCTCAACCGATAACCTCAATCTATACACAGTCAGACCAACACGCTCAATCAACTTATAAGGTTCAACGAACCTAGGGCTTAGCTTACCATTGCACCCAAATCTCATCACCTTTTTCCAAGGCGAAACCATCAAAAACACTTTATCACCCACTTCATACTCAATCTCTCTTTGCTTCAAATTCGTATAAGACTTTTGTCGACTCGAAGCTGCCTTAAGCCTTGACAAATGAGTTTCACTTTCTCATTTGAATCCTTAAGCAAATTGGGCTACGCATCCTGCTTCTTGCCCATTTTTACCCAACAAAGAGGCATTCAACATCTCCAACCATAAAGAGCCTCATAGGGAGCCATTTGAATGCTCGACTGATAACTATTACTATAAGCGAACTCCACCAATGGTAATTTTTTCTCCCATATCCCTTGAAACTCAATGATACAACATCTTAACATATCCTCCAAGAACTAAATAATGCGCTCAGACTGACTATCCATCTGAGGATGATAGGACGCACTGAAATTAAGCCTTGTACCCAAAGCTTTCTAAAGATTTTCCCAAATTCTTGACATAAAATATGAATCCCTATCTGATATAATCGACTAAGAAACACCATGCAATCTTATAATCTCATCAATATACATATCTGCCAATCTTCCAACCTATACGTCGTATGCACAGCAAAGAAATGCACACCTTTCATAAAATGATCGACAATCACCCATATCAAATCCCTTTTGGACGTTGTCAAAGGCAAACACGTCACAAAATCCATAGTAATACTTTCCCACTTCCATTCTAGTATCAAAAAAGTTGCAACAACCAGAAGGAAACTGATGCTCAGCCTTAACTCGCTAACATACCATGCAATGAGAAACAAACATAGTTACATCCTTTTTCAAGCCAACCCAATAATACAATTCTTTCAAATCCTGATACATCTTTGTACTACTTGAGTGCATAGCAAAAGGACTAGAATAAGCTTTAGTCAAAATAGTGTGCCTCAACTCTGAATTTTTCGGCACAACCATTCGACCTTTGAAGCAGAAAAAACCATCATCATCAAAATGAAAATCTTTCAAATTACCATCAGAAATGTCCTTAACATATAGAACCAAAGAAACATCATATGATTGCCTTCCCTAATCATTTAAGACATTGTAGGCTTAACTTGCAATTTAGCCAATAATCCACCTTCACACGTCAAACTCAACTTAGCAAACATCGCCCTAAGCTCAACAACAGCCTTACGACTCAACGCGTCTACTATTTTGTTGGCCTTCCCGGAATGATACTCAATCGAAAAGTCATAATCTTTAAGCAACTCAATCCATCTTCGTTGCCTAAGATTCAACTCTTTTTGAGACATCAAATACTTCAAACTTTTGTGATCAGTGTAAACGGTACATTTCGCACCATAAAAGTAATCTCTCAAAATCTTCAAATCAAACGCAACCGCAGCAAGCTCTAGATCATGAGTCGGGTAATTACGCTCATGAACTTTCCTCGACGTATAAGCCACAACCCTCCTATCTTGCATCAACACACAACCCAAACCAACATAGGATGCATCACTGTAGACTAAAAACTCCTTACCAAACTCAGGTTGATTCAGAATAGGAGCATGTGTCAAAACCTCCTTTAACTTCTCAAAACTACGTTGTCGACTCTCTATCCACACATATGGAACATTTTTCTGAAACAACCTTGTCAATGGAGCAGCAATACTTGAAAATCCATCCACAAAATAGTGATAATATCCAGCCAGTCCAAGAAAACTACGGACCTCATATACCAACTTAGGTTACTGTAATCACTCATTTTTATCCGGTTTGTGAATATAATTAATGTAATAATTAAAGGGTATTTTTATCGCATGTGGGCGTGTTATACTATGTATATATATATATGTGTTATTAATATATACGCAACATATGTGTGTGATGTGTGTATGGTTATTATTTATGTGTATGATTGCATGTATGTGTATGTATAAATGTTCGGGTATGTGTATATGTACGTATATGGCTTGTGAATTAATGTTATTATTATTAGGATATTAATGTCATGTATTATTATTAGTTTATATGTGTGCATGTATGTTATACATACATGAGTATGTGTATATGTATTATCAGTTATTATTAATATTACATGTTATATACTTATGCGTGTATATGTGTGTGTATGTCTAATTATGTACGTATGCATGTAGTAATATATATGTGTTTTAATTATTGGTTTTATTATTAATATTAATTATAATACAAATATATGTAACATATCTAAAATAAATAAAACCCACATGTATTATAACAGTCTAGTCCATGCAGTTACAAAACTTAAAACTTAAATTTACAAGGCCTGTTTAGCCCAAAACCATAATACATATCAGACTATCTAAACCCTAATTGTTTTTATCCCTTGCGCAGATAAATGAGGGCCATTGGATTAGATCCAAATCCCTTGCGCTCGTGTATCACACACGCAGGACTCCTCGCCTACTGAGCTCCACGTGGCAAGATCTTGGGCAGTCTCGTCTTTCCCCAGATCGAATCCTGGTCGCCCATCTTCAAATCACCTCGGTCGTTGGATCAGATCTGATACAACGGCCAAGGGACGCTCTGACCATATGATCACCACCATGCCTCCTCCCCATGCCGTCGTACCAACCACCATATCAGACGCATCACCAAAAACTCAAGAAAAACATATATGTCAGTAACCAAATCAGAAAAATATGTATTTTGCATCAATCTTCTACCAAAAACGATCAGGATATATGTATGAAAAAGTTGTAAGAAGAGGCAGTTACCAAGTTATAAAAAAATACAAGTTTCCTTCGGTAATCTCCTCTCTTTTTTCGAATCTCATACATGCATAAAAAATACAAAAAGTAAAAATAAAATAGAGTTTGCCTAAGGAAAAATCCTTCCCCGCCGGCGATAAACTCTGAGGAGTGAGGCACAAAGAGGGGTTTTCTTTTGGTTTTCGTCTCGACACGTCAGGGATCTGGGCTTTGCTGAGTCGAAATAGGAGTATTTTGGTTCGGTCTTTCCAAAAGTAGAGGCTTTTTGGTTCTTTTAAGGGTGTCTAGATTGGGTTTTTGTTGTTATGGCGTTAAAAGCGGTGGCCGGAGTAGACGGACCACCGCCGGCCTCTAGAACTGCGGCGGCTGAAGGGTTTGTGGGTTGTATTTCTGGGAAAAGAGAGAGCTTTCTCTCTTGAGGTAAAAAAATGAGGGAAAATGAATGAAGGGGGGCGATTATCAATTTTATAGAGGGGAAATAAAAGAAATGGGAAAATAACGTTATAAATCCCCCCGCATTTTCGAGATTTACGTTTCTGTCTCGCCGCATGGGATATTAGCAGTCTCAGTCCTTTTCCTTTTTGAAGATATTTCAATATGGTCCTCAGATAAACCGAAATTTTTTTAATGGTGAAATCACCGCCCGAGTCTTTCCGCGTTATGAATGTTTGCATTTTGGGCTGGCCCCTTTGGTATTTTACATCATCGGTCCTTTCAAGTTTCATTCGGTTTGCAATCCTGTCCCCGTGTTGTTTTTATTATTTTTCGATTTGGGTTGTCTGTTTCTTTTCTATTATATTTCAGTCCCTCTGTCTGATTTAAATTACTATGTTTTTTCCTTTGTGGATGTACACTGCCATGTCATGTTGCATGTTTTTATATATGTTCTTCTTGTTTTTCGTATATTTATGTTTTATAATACGTCTTTTCCGTGATTTCATGCTTTTGTTTTTATTTATTTATTTATTTCGTTCGTAGAGGTTTATTTTATACGTTGTGTTTAATTTAATTTGCATACCACGTCCGTATGTTAGTATGTTTTTATTTGTTTTGCATAGTATGTCACATATTAATTCATGGTATGTCTAGTTTTTATATCCATATCTTTCTTTACGTTTTTATATGCGTTTTAACCATGTTTATTCATGTTTATTTTCTTTTATGTGTACTTCATATGTTTAGCTTTGTTTGATCATGATAAAATAAGAGGTAGCTTTTTATGTTTGCCTCGTTTCCTAGGTTACATGCTAGTATGAAAATTTTGTTAACTTTGCCACGACATGTTTACATTGTGTATGCATATTTTGTGTCACATATTAAGTTCTAATGTTTATGTTTACATGTTATTTTGTTAATTTAGTATCGCTATATGTCATCTGTATATGTCAGACATATTTTGCATTGGTGTTTTCTTTATGCGTAAGTATATTAGATTTAATTAATTTAGTTTTGGGAAGTATGTCTCTTTTTGCACGTTTATATTTGTATTTATTGTTTTATTTTTAGGACATATTACACTGTTTTTGTTCATGCATTTTTCATTTTAATATTATTATGTTTATGTATTATATGTTTTTTAGTTCCATGTCTTTGTAAATATTTGTTTGTAATGTTTTTGTTAGGTTTGCATAACGGAATATTAATTGTCAATGCGGTGCCCTTTTATCCAAGCGTAAATGGGGCCAGTATCAGGCGTAGTGATAGTCATTGGGTGTTTACTCTTAGATAACGGGGCCTTTAAAATTTACTCGCAATTATAACCAAATTTTAAATTAATCGTCACTTTAATCCGGGAAGTTTAATTTTAATAAAGCGATAATTATTAAAGTACCAATTTTGGGTGGTGTAGGGGTGCTAATCCTTCCCCATCCGTAACCGACTCCCGAACCTAACAGTTTTCAAATCTCTGGTTTTATGGTGTCCGACCTACCTAAGTGGCCGGTGGCGACTCCATCATCTTAAACAAAATACAGTTTTTCTAAATCCCCACGGAATAAACATTTTATATCCGAAAAATCACAAACACCTCGAAAACTCGATTTTTTTAGCGAAAAGGGACATCGCTACAGATGGCGACTCCGTCGGGGACAATTTTTTGTTTTTCAAAAACAAGAAGAGAGTCAAGCTTTTTAAAATAACTACCACTTTATTAGAAATTCCGGGTTAAAGGGACTATTAAATTAACATTCGGTTATAATTGCACGTTTATTTTAAAGCATTTAAAATATGACATATAAACCCGTTTTTTAAGTGGGGGGAAAACGCTAATGCTTTCGTGGAGATATCCTTCTCCTGTATGGGCCTAGCAAGTACCTTCGGGGCTCGAGTACCTTATGCTTTCGTAAGGATATCGTTCCTTCGTACGGGCATAAGCGAATGGGTCCCCCTGAATTGAACTCGGTTGAAAGGAGCCTATAATGGGTGATGATCGGGGGCCTTGTTACTCTTAATAGAGGACAACGAGGACAATTCGGGTACCTCGTAGAACCAGAACTGTATGTAGAGAACACACATAGAAACCGATCCTGTTAGAACCATACAGATAACCTAGGCGTCTTAGATGGAATGTAAATAGGATTGCCTTGTTGTTTATCGCATTTAATTTTCCCTTTTATTATGTATTTATCATTTACGTCTGGTACTGACTTGTTTTCTTTTTTGTTTTGTTTTTACATATCATCGCATGCGCATTACACAGGGCATTGATTCCCGAGTGGTTTCTCCTATAATAAAAGATTGTTCATGATGAACCAAAGGTTCTTTGACCTGAAGGAAGGGGGTCCAGTTCCAGAGTTCCATCCTGAGACTAGGCCAGGGACAGCCAAAGAAGAATTATTCAAGGACTCTAGAAAAGATTCAGTAAGTAGTGTCAGTTCTGGTAACAAACAAGATGAAATACAATAACTAAAGAAACAGATGTCCGAGATGATGGACCAGATGAATGCTATGATGAAAGGCAAGCAACATATCGAACTCAGAAAAGATTCGATCGAGGATCAGAATATGGAACAGAATGGTCAGAATGTCGAGACAGACAACACCGTTAAATACGACAAATCGAATCCCTTTGTGATCAATCTCAAGAAGCAGACAAACAACATATCTGGGGTAGATACCAAGGGAACAGAGGCAAGACCAGGGGAAGCTCGAGAATCCAATGACATCAGAAGGCATTATCCTATACCCATGAGATACACCGAGTTACTTCCGTTGCTTGTCGAAAGGAGCCTTATCATACCAGTGAAGTCTGTACCAAGAAAACCTCCTTATCGGAAGGATTACAACAGTCGTGTCTGGTGCAGCTACCACATAGGCGATTTGAGTCATCACACTAAAAATTGTAGGGCCCTGAAGGACAGAGTTCAAGATCTTATCAGAATAGGAGTTTTGGGTTTCGAAGACGGACAACCCTGATTCTACAGTGAGCCAGCCGTTGCCCGAGGGGCAAAGTCGAAGGAGGGTCAATACCTAGCCCAAGGTTCGAGTAACACATAAGTGGGTCACTCAAGTGGGATAAATTTATGAGTCAAGAATAAAAGCGTCTCTGAGGATGAACTTGCATGCAAGTACGGCCAGCTCGAGCATGAGAGGCACGATCTGAGCATGAAATTGAAGAGTGTACAAGATGAGTACCAGAAGCTGCACTCTGAATTCAAGAATGTCGGTCTGGGTGACACCGCGGAGGAGTGGGTCAATGGTATGTTTCAGTTGAGGAACGATTCAGAACGCTGGAAGCAGAAATGCAAGAATAGTAAGAATAAAGTCAGATCATTATCACAGAAGCTGGAAGAAGCTGAGGGCCAACGCGAACTTCTCCAAAGTGAGTTGGAAAGCAGTTTGGCCATGGAAGATATCCTGAAATCAAGTCTGCAGCAAGAAAGGAATGAATCACAAGTCTTTCAAATGGAAAACGCAGCACTCAAAGAACAGGTAGCAAGGCTCGAGACTTCTTTATATACCAGTGAGATCCGTGCTGGGGCAATGGCCGTTAAGCTACAAAAGGCCGAGCAAACAATACGAGAGAAAGAGCAGGACATGAAGATGGTTACGACTCAAGCCTGACAAGTAGCTCAACAGGTAGCAGATTTAGCCGATGCAGCAGCGCCAATAAGCCAGAATATGGATCCAGCATTGGACCACGAAGAAAAGCTGACAGGACTATTGAATGAGGTCAAGACATTAGGTGCCAAGGCTCACCGCTATCTGTAAACCCCTAATACTGGATGTAATGAAACCTTTTGGTCTGAATGAAAGATGTCCTATAGGGACAAATCACTTGCGGAATCGATGCTTTATTGCATTTGCATCACGTCCTTTGCATTGTTTAATAATTTTATCATCGCATGGCACTTCATCATTTAATACTTGGGGTTCGATGACAGAATTAGTTGGAAAATGGAACGAGCCGAAGAGTCGAGGCTTGACCAGCTAGAAGAAAAAATCGAGAAAGAGCTTAAGAAGAAAGAAAAGATAAATGTTTTCAATACGAGGGAACTCTGCCTAGTCCCTGATTTGGTCATTCCTCTGGATTTCAAGGTCCCCAGATTTGCATAGTATGGCGGAACCAGCTGCCCGAAGATTCACTTAACCATGTTCTGTAGAAAAATAGAGGGATACATGAAGAATGAAGAGTTGTTGATCCACCATTTCCACGATAGCCTAACGGGACCTGCAACAGTGTGGTATAACTGTTTGAACAGAAACCAAGTTAGGTCATGGGGTGACCTCGCTAATGCCTTCTTGAGTCAATACAAATATGCTTTAGATTTAGCACCCTGTCGTTAGTTTCTTCAGAATGAGAAAATGAGACCAAGTGAAAGCTTCAGGGAATATGCACTAAGGTGGCGATGTTTGGTGACCCAATTCTAGCCTCCTATAGCGGAAGAAGAGTTGACTCCCCTGTTCCATGCAACGCTTCCCTCTCCTTTCTTCGATGTGATGTTGGAGAAATCGAGAAATAGATTTGAAGATTTCATAACGATTGGAGAGAGGATAGAATACGCAATCAAAGAAGGAAAATTGGGGTCAAAGTTTAAGGACCGAATCAAAAATAAGATAGATAAAGACGAAGAGGTAAATGAGTGTCATCTCCAGGGTTCGCGTGGTTGTAAAAGAAGAAGACAGATTGACATGTCAAGGTCATCAAGGAAAATTCCTCAGACGAGCGCAAATTTGGAAATGTTTGGAACATCTATCTCAGACATTTGGCCTCATCGGGTAGGGGGTCACTATCTTGCTCTTAGGCCGATGAAGATTGCACCTGATCCGTTTGCCCATAGTTTTGACTTGAGTAGCACATGCGAATTCCATATGGGGGCACCGGGGCATCCCACCAGAAATTGTAGACCTTTATTGGAGGAAATCAAGAAGCTGATCAATGATGGAATCCTGACACCAGAGCTGATTCAGCAGTGGAGGACCAAGGATGAGGGGCAAGTCAGCATAGTGCTGAGGAAGCCAGAGATATCTCTACACTAGAAGGCTTCCCTGAAGTAATACAAGGAATCAACTTTACCACATGTAGCCCACATGTGGTAAAGATCTTTTGTGAATGGGCATGTTTGTTGATTTTTATTCCAATGAAGAACGCGTTTCGCTTAACAAACAATGATCTTGAAAGCACAAAGATATATTTTCTCGCCGTTGTAGGACACTGGATATCAATTAAAGATGTGACATTAGATAGATGTTTTGACAACGGTGGAGTGTAATCTTCCCTACCAGACTCTGGTCAGCAAAGCGAGATTACTACTCTCTCGATGATGTTCAAGGACAAAGAAGCTCCAAATGTCAACCATGTAGAGTTGCTTGAAATTGAAACTCTAGGCATAATCTTCTAGGTAGTAAAGAAAAAAAAAGAAATAAAAATAGTAAAAAAGGAAAAAGTACGAAAAAGAAAAGAATAATAAAAAGCACTCCTATGTTCGAAACCTGGTAATAGGCTTGTTCGGATAAGAGTGTGGGAATTTTGGGGCACTCCGCTGAAGCAATAAGGTAGAGATACACCATCCAATTCAAGAAACCTTAGCTTCATGAGTGATGGTAATATTTTCAAATCGTGACTATGCCGAGTAACTTGGGGCAATGTTGTTTGCTCCATCTTTGTCCTCAAGACAAAGGACTGTGACGAATTGATTTCCTCAAATAATGATAAAAGAGCAAAAGAAAAGATAAAAAAAGAGAGAAGAAAAAAGGAAGAAAATAAAAAAAAGAAAAGAAGGAAAAAGAAAAAGAAGGAGAAAGGAAGGGAAAAGAAAAGGAAGGAAAATAGATGATAGCATAGGTAAAATTAAAACTCGCACCACCTAGAACTCTATTCTTAGAGTAATATTTCTGCGCTCGAGTGGTCATACAAGCCCACCTTTTTGGGGGCAGAGCAGGTATTGAGAATTAAGAAAAAATAGTATTCTGCAGCGACGCGGTAATCATGAGGATAAACCGAGTCACCTGGGAAGATTTCACAGCCTTAAATTATTAAATAGTTGAATCTAAGTCGCTCTTGCACTTGATATCCATAGCTCCTATTCTATGATTTCAAGACCATGTATGTTAATCTAAATGATACCCTTCAGTGGAATACCAATCAACAAATTGAAAAGTTAAAGCAACAAAGATTCTCATGTATTACTTCAGGGATAAGATCCAGAACACAAGGTTGCGGATATTATTGGAGCACCTAACCAGAAACGACCCCACGATGCATAGAATAAAGATGATGACAGGAGCATAGGTGTCAGACAGCTAAAGAACAAGAAGCGGGTTTCAGCAATGATGCCTTGATTGGTTCAAAAAAAATGAAGGACGAACCAGGACGAGAATGAGATTACAAAATACGGGGGACGATAAGAGGTAAACATCGAGTCTCCAAAGAATTAAAGCACAGAGATTGACAAATGGTTCCCGTCAAGAGGCAACAAGAAGATTGAGGTTAAGTTCAGAATATAGAAGCATTTTGCACACCCCGATGACGAAACTAACAAATACTCAGAATGTTGGGTCAAAGGAGTTGGAAGGTAGCTGAGCTCATGATAGAATGGGGCAATACAGAGCAGAAAGAATGGTAAGAATCTCTGCACATGAATGATATAGAGTTTGTTGGTGAAGCGGGCAGAGACCCCGAAGAAGAAAGGCAAGTGCTCGTGCAAAAGAACAAGAGCGGGTACTCATTTAACAAGAATTGATAGAAATGAAGTTCAAAATTGAGCATACTGGAAAAAAAGAAAGGAACGGAGAAATCTAAAGAATGATTTTTTAGGGCATGGGATTTTAAAACATGTCTAAAAATAAAAAGAAAAGGAAAAAGAAAAAGAAAAAGAGAAAGAAAAAGAAAAAGAAAGAAAAATAGAGAGAATTATATCGCGAAAGGGTTAAAAGACATGTATCAGATAAATAACTGATCAAAGGACATACTGCAACAGGAGAGAAAGAAAGAAATCCAAGAAATAACCTTCCGGGGCCTAAGACTTTAGAAAAGAAAAAAGATGATAAAAAAAAGAAAAGAAGAAGAAGAAGAAGAAAGCACGACATTGCATGCATCATATAGATAGAGGCATGTTAATTTTTGCTTGTTCCTAGACAGGTATTTGAAGAATTGTCAAAGAATTTACTAAAAAAAAGAAAGATCGGCAGCCATAGCGGCGTGAGGCCTAGACGTTAAATCCTTCGGGTCATCGGTAAGTCCTTTGGGCACGATGTTAAGTCCTTTGGGCCACCAATAAGTCTTTCGAGCATGGTGATAAGTCCTTCGGGCCATCAGTAAGTCCTTCAGGCGTGATGCGGCAGCATTAGTAGCGTGAGTCTAGAAAGATCGGCAGCCATAGCGGCGTGAGGCCCAGACGTTAAATCCTTCGGGTCATCGATAAGTCTTTCAGGCACAATGTTAAGTCTTTCGGGCCACCAATAAGTCTTTCGAGAATGGTGATAAGTCCTTCGGGCCATCAGTAAGTCCTTCAGGCATGATGCAGCAGCATTAGTAGCGTGAGTCTAGAAAGATCGACAGCCATAGCGGCATGTGGCCCAGATGTTAAATCCTTCGGGTCATCGGTAAGTCCTTTGGCATGGTGTTAAGTCCTTCGGGCCACCATTAAGTCTTTCAAGCATGGTGATAAGTCCTTTGGGCCATCAATAAGTCCTTCGGGCATGATGCGGCGGCTTTAGTAGCGTAGGTCCAAAGGAGTCAACAACGTCGTAAAAAAGGAAAAAAGAAGAAAAAGAGAAAAAGAAAAAAAGAAAAAGAACAGAGAAAGAAGGAAAAAGAAGAAACGGGGAAAAAGAAGAAAAAGAAAAAGAGGAAAGAACAATCGAAGACAAAGGTTATACAAAGAAAAAGCCTACGTTTTCGAACCCCCAGTGAAAGGCTCCATATAGGAAGAGACCTAACTCTAGAATCTAAAAAAAGAACTAAAGGTGAAGAAGTTCTATACAGGGAGAACTTACGAGCCTGAAGATTCGGCCGAGGAAAAGCGGAGAGTTCCAGAAGAACACGTGATTCCGAAGTCGTGAGCAGGGAAGTCGGATAAAAATGAGTGCTTTCGGTCTTTGCTTTGTTATCGTTTCACAAGAACAAGCAAAGAGGGGCAACTGTAATCACTCATTTTTATCCGGTTTGTGAATATTGTTAATATAATAATTAAAGGGTATTATTATCACATGTAGGAATGTTATACTATGTATATATATACGTGTTATTAATATATACGCAACATATGTGTATGATGTGTGCATGGTTATTATTTATGTGTATGATTGCATGTATGTGTATGTATAAATGTCCGGGTATGTGTATATGTACGTATATGGCTTGTGAATTAATGTTATTATTATTAGGATATTAATGTCATGTATTATTATTAGTTTATATGTGCGCATGTATGTTATATATACATGAGTGTGTGTATATGTATTATCAGTTATTATTAATATTACATGTTATATAACTTATGCGTGTATATCTGTGTGTATGTCTAATTATGTACGTATGCATGTAGTAATATATATGTGTTTTAATTATTGGTTTTATTATTAATATTAATTGTAATACAAATATATGTAACAAATCTAAAATAAATAAAACCCACATATATTATAACAGTCCAGTCCATGCAGTTACAAAACTTAAAACTTAAATTTACAAGGCCCGTTTGGCCCAAAACCATAACACATATCAGACTATCTAAACCCTAATTGTTTTTATCCCTTGCGCAGATAAAGGAGGGCCATTGGATTAGATCCAAATCCGACGGCCGAGATCAAACCATGGCATCTCTCCAGCTGGCCGCGTGGAACCACACGCGGATCGTTCGGATCCAAACGCGCGCGTGTATCTCACACGAAAGACTCCTCGGCTATTGAGCTCCACGTGGCAAGATCCTGGGCAGTCTCGTCTTTCCCCAGATCGAATCTTGGTCGCCCATCTTTAAATCACCCCGGGCGTTGGATTAGATTTGATCCAACGGCCAAGGGACGCTCTGACCATATGATCACTACCATGCCTCCTCCCCATGCTGTCGTACCAACCACCACAGCAGACGCATCACCAAAAACACAAGAAAAGCAGATATGTCAGTAACCAAATCAGAAAAACATGTATTTTGTATCATATCTTCTACCAAAAATGATCAGGATATATGTATGAAAAAGTTGTAAGAAGAGGCAGTTACCAAGTTATCAAAAAAAAATACAAGTTTCCATCGGTAATCTCCTCTCTTTTTTCGAATCTCATACATGCATAAAAAAATACAAAAAGTAGAAATAAAAATAGAGTTTACCTAAGGAAAAATCTTTTCCCGCCGACGATAAACTCCGAGGAGTGAGCCACAAAGAGGGGTTTTCTTTTGGTTTTCGTCTCGACACATCAGGGATCTGGGCTTTGCGGAGTCAAAATAGGAGTATTTTGGTTCGGCCTTTCCAAAAGTAGAGGCTTTTTGGTTCTTTTAAAGGTGTCTAGATTGGGTTTTTGTTGTTATGGCATTAAAGGCGGTGGCCGGAGTAGACGGACCACTGTCGGCCTCTAGAACCGCGGCGGCTGAAGGGTTTGTGGGTTGTATTTCTGGGAAAAGAGGGAGCTTTCTCACTTGAGGTAAAAAAATGAGTGAAAAATGAATGAAAGGAGCCGGCTATCAATTTTATAGAGGGGGAAATAAAAGAAATGGGAAAATAACGTTATAAATCCCCCCGTGTTTTTGAGATTTACGTTTCCGTCTCACAGCATGGGATATTAGCAGCCCCAATCCCTTTCTTTTTTGAAGATATTTCAATTTAGTCCTCAGATATACCGAAATTGTTTTTAATGGTGAAATCACCTCCCGAGTCCTTCCTCGTTTTGAATGTTTGCATTTTGGGCTGGCCCCTTGGGTATTATACATCATCAGTCCTTTCAAGTTTCATTCAGTTTGCAATCCTGTCCCCGTGATTTCATGCTTTCGTTTTTTTATTTATTTATTTCGTTCGTATAGGTTTATTTTATACGTTGTGTTTAATTTAATTTGCATACCACGTCCGTATGTTAGTATGTTTTTATTTGTTTTGCATAGTATGTCACATATTAATTCATGGTATGTCTAGTTTTTATATCCATATCTTTCTTTACGTTTTTATATGCGTTTTAGCCATGTTTATTCATGTTTATTTTCCTTTATGTGTACTTCATATGTTTAGCTTTGTTTGATCATGATAAAATAAGAGGTAGCTTTTTATGTTTGCCTCGTTTCCTAGGTTACATGCTAGTATGAAAATTTTGTTAACTTTGCCATGACATGTTTACATTGTGTATGCATATTTTGTGTCACATATTAAGTTCTAATTTTTATGTTTACATGTTATTTTGTTAATTTAGTATCGCTATATGTCATGTGTATATGTCAGACATATTTTGTATTGGTGTTTTCTTTATGCGTAAGTATGTTAGATTTAATTAATATTTCGTTATGCAAACCTAATAAAAACATTACAAACAAATATTTACAAAGACATGAAACTAAAAAACATATAATACATAAACATAATAATATTAAAATGCAAAATGCATGAACAAAAACAATGTAACATGTCCTAAAAATAAAACAATAAATACAAATATAAACGTGCCCTTTTATCCAAGCGTAAACGGGGCCAGTATCAGGCGTAGTGATAGTGGTTGGGTGTTTACTCTTGGATAACAAGGCCTTTAAAATTTACTCGCAATTATAACCAAATTTTAAATTAATCGTCACTTTAATCCGGGAAGTTTAATTTTAATAAAGCGGTAATTATTAAAGTACCAATTTTGGGCAGTGTGGGGGGTGCTAATCCTTCCCCATCCGTAACCGTAACCGACTCCCGAACCAACAATTTTCAAATCTCTGGTTTTATGGTGTCCGGCCTACCTAAGTGGCCGGTGGTGACTGCATCTTCTTAAACAAAATACGGTTTTTCTAAATCCCCACAGAATAAACATTTTATATCCAAAAAATCACAAACACCTCGAAAACTCAATTTTTTTAGCAAAAAGGGACATCGCTACAGTTACTTCCAGTTAAGGATAGCTACAACCTTCAACTGATCGACACGGATACCCTCAGCTGACACAACGTGACCAAGGAAAGTCACCTCTTTAAGCCAAAACTCGCACTTACTCAACTTAGCATTAAGCTGATAATCCTTCAAAGCTTGTAACATAATCCTCAAATGCCGATCATGTTTTTCCTCAGTACGAGAATACACAAGGATATCATCAATAAACACCACGACAAATTGATTAAGATACTCATGAAACACCCTATTTCATCATACCCATGAAAGCAGCTAGGGCATTAGTCAAGCCAAACGAGATTACCAAAAACTCATAATGGCCATTCCTTGTGCGAAAAATAGTTTCCAACACATCTGCGTCCTTGACCTTTAATTGATAATACTCTGATCTCAAATCAATAATCAAAAACACAACAAAAACACGAAATTTATCAAACAAATAATCTATCTGAGGCAATAGATACTTGTTCTTAATCGTCAACTTATTTAATTTTCGGTAATCAATGCATATTTGTATAACTCCATCCTTCTTTACAAAAGGACCGGTGCACCCCAAGGTGAAACACTAGGTTGGATGAACCCTCAATCTAATAATTCATTAAGTTGGGTCTTCAACACTTTTAACTCTTTCGGCACTATACGATGTGAAGTAACAGAAACCAGAGTCATACCTGAGTACGTCTTAATGCCGAACTCTACCTCCCAATCTGGCTGTAATTCAGGCAACTCTTCAAGAAACACTTCCAAAAAATTACATATAGTCTAATGTCATGCACTAGAACACCTTTGATGTCCAGATCCATCACATATGCTAAGTAAGCTTAGCAAACCACTTGCATCATCTTTTCAGCTTGCATTGTCGAAACAACGTTTGACAAAAACTTGGCATTCTCGCCAACCAACACAACCTCGTAATCGGGCAAGCCTTAAAAAAATTCTTTGAACTCGCAATCCATAACCTTTTTATGCTTGCTTAGAAAATCCATACCTAAAACAACATCAAACCATGAAATGGCCACTCTATCAAATTCGCAGCAAACACATAGCCTTGAACAACCAAAGGGTATTTCCTATATAACCTTCTAACCATAACTGTCTCACCAAAAGAACTAGTTACCATCATACCAATGTCCAAAATCTCAACAGGTACGTCTAACAAATGTGCATGCTCACTTAAGATATATGAATGCATGGAACCAGAATCAATCAAGGAAAATAATGACAAAGAATGTAAAGTAAGGGTACCTGCAATCACATCGGTGTAATTACAGACCTCGTGACAAGTATACACTCTAACTGATACACCATTGTCTGGTTAAACAGTAACTCTATAAGCCACAGTCCTTTGACCATCCTCACGCCTCTAAAAATTGCCTCTTCCATAAACTCGACTTCTCTTAGGTACAATAGCAAACTACACTATTGCTTCTCTTGCAACATTTGGACAATCACGCTTTAGATGATCTGGTGATCCATATTCCCAACAAGCTCCAGGTTCCCCATCATGCACCCAAATGGCATCTCCCACAATGCTCACAATCGATGGCAACACAAACACCCTAGATACGACCACCACTACTACCTTGCTTGTGATCCAGATTGTATCGCTTATCACATGACCTCTTGTTCTGTCTCCCAGCATAACTAGACTCAGCCATTCTCTTACCCGTATCCACATTCATAGCTCGCATCGAACCACTCAAGAATTGCTCAATATCCTTGGCCCTATTGATAAAAACATTAATATCAGTGTCATCAGCCGTCAACAAATATGTATTGATGCCCTTAATAAGTCCATATCAAAATCGGACACACCTTTCATGATCATTGTGGGAGATATGCATTGAACTACATATCCATCATGTTTATTCATTGATTGATCTTGGATCTACTCATTCCTTTATAAGTACTATGTTAATTAGAAGATTTAAGTTAACGTCCAAGCCTATAGCCTCCAAAATCACCGTAACCAATCCTTTAGGTGATAGCATTGTAATTGGACTAGTATGTAAGAATTTTCCTCTTGTGATACAAGGGATACCTTTTTCGGCCAATCTCATAGCCCTTCCTATTTATGAGTTCGATGTAATATTGGGGCTAGACTGGCTCAAAAAGCATCAAGCCTGGGTGGATTTTTTGAAGAAAAAATTGTACCTTAAAGGTCTTGGCAATGAGAGTGTAACTCTCATAGACTCTAGGGTTAAGAAATCACCGTTGTATGTTGCTGCAAGCAAGGAAGAACCCTAGTTGCAAGATATAGATACTGTGCAAGAATTTCCTAACGCTTTCCCTGATGAACTTTCGGGTTTGCCACTCACCCGTGAAGTAGAATTTGGAATTGAGGTGCAACCTGGGACCACTCTGGTTTCCATTGCACCATATCGAATGGCATCAATAGAACTCACCGAGCTTAAAGTACAAATCCAAGATTTATTAGACAAAGAGTTTCATTCGACCAAGTTCTTCACCTTGGAGAGCTTCAATCCTCTTTGGCAAGAAGAAAGATGAGTCAATGCGCCTTTGTATTGACTACAGACAGTTGAACAAGCTTACCATTAAGAACAAATATCCCTTACCGAGAATAGATGATTTGTTTGATCAACTCAAAGATGCAACCATCTTTTCTAAGATTGACCTAAGATCCGGGTACTACCAAATGAAAGTTAAAGAATGTGATGTACCCAAGACTGATTTCCATACAAGGTATGACCATTACAAATTCTTGGTTATGCCCTTTGGATTATCCAATGCACCCGCTGCCTTTATGGATTTCATGAACTGGGTTTTTAGACCCTACCTTGATAAGTTTGTAGTGGTGTTTATAGATAATATATTGATTTATTCCAAGAATCTGGCTGAACACTATAACACCCTGGTTTTGGGCCTAAGGGTTTAGTCGGTCAGGTGGACTGAAATTAGAGATTCGAATCGAATTCGAGATTTAAATTGGATTGAATATTTTTAGTAAAGATAAAAATGGAAAATAGTCTAAAATCATTATTAAATATAAAAAAGATTTTGGTAAAAAACAATTTTGGAAAATGGAATTCAGAAATGGGACATTTTGGGTTAGTGACCAAAATGCAAATTTTGCAAAACTGTTTTAGTGATTGTTTTGAAAATGGGTCAAAACTTTGAATCTCGAAGGAGCTAATAATCCAAAAGGGTTTCATCAGATTTCTCCCTTTAATTAATTATTTTTAATTAAGTTTTTAAGAAGTATAAATAGTAGAGAGAATTAATTAAACACAATTAAGTTTTTTAAAAGAATTTCACGTAACTAACTTTGTAACTTCTTTCTCTCAAATTCTCTCCAGCCAAACACATTTCCAGCTTCAATTTCTTCAGGTAAAATTAGGATTTCAAAGAGTTTTTGATTTCCAATTGATTTCTAAAGCTTTTACATCAAATACTTATTGTTTCTACCTTGATTTTCATGGTTTATAAAGCAAATGATGGGAGAAATCAGCATTGGAGGTAAGGATTCCTTCTTCTCCTCTACTGAAAGGTTCTTTACTGAATTCCTAAGCTCTTGATCTATTTTATATGATTTCATTGGGTTTTGATTAATTAAACTCGGATTTATGGTTTAATTGATGGTTTATGATAAAAATTTGAAGAAATTCCTAGTGATATGTTTTTATTGAGTTGAAGATTGGTTTATTCCTTGATTTTGATGTTTAATATGATAATGAAGTGTGTTTTGATGATAGAATCCCAGAATCTATTGAATCTCTAGTTTGTTAGATTGGTAGTTAAGAGATTTTGAGGTGTTGAGGTTAATTATTGGTTTTTGGAGGTATAAGGTTGTTTTAGGTTGTTGTTTTGATGTTAATTGATGTTATTTGAAGGTTGAGATTCGTAGTTGTGGGCTGGGTTGAAGTTTTTGGTGAATCGAGGATGTTTTTGGTTTATAAGTTATGGTGTTGTGGGGGAATATAGTTAGATAAATGTTAATTGATAGTTTTTGTGAGTTTGGATGCATTATAATGCATTGGATCCTCTTTTGTGATGTGTTTGAAACAGGGGAAGATAATCCAGAAGTGAACCTTGGTGTTAAGGAGTTACCGGAAGCTTAATTTGACATCGGCAAGGAAGGCGTTGCTTTGTCAATGAGTGAAACGGATAAGAATGGCTTTTCAAAGATTTGAAAGGGGTTATAGGGAGTTTAGACTAGGCTTGATACGCTGGTCTAAGACTCAGAAGTAAGTAAAGTGGACTTCTCTCTCGATTTTGATTGGCAAATGATTTATGAATGCACTTGTTAAATGATTGATTACCTCCTGTTTTATGCATGAAATAAGCATGGTTTAATGCTAGGAATTGATATGAAATGATGTTAGATGCATTTGGAAAGTAATGCATGATTTTAAAGAATGTTTATGAACATGGCTTATGCATGGTTTAATGCAAAATGAGATGATTTGAATAATGCATATGAAAAGAGTGAGGTATGTTTATAAAAGTGGATTATATTGGCAAGTGATGAATTGAAAATGTTATAAAAATATTATCGGATATAATCAGCCGACCATAGGATTTAAAGTGCACTACAATAGGTCGTATGTGGCTGTAGAGGTAGTACAAGAGGTACTTACTCCGATCATGTGAACCCCAACGTTGTTGAGGTAACACTTAGATGGCTTTTACTCCAGTATGAGCTGTAGAGGTTGATGCGTCGAGTGTGTGTACTCCAAGTTGGAGGGTTAGCCTTGGAAGTGTAGAGGTGGTGCATGTGTTGCACAACTCCATGCCAATGGGCTGCAAGAGATTGCGAGATCTCTTGGGAAATCCATGTAACCGATGTTAATGATGATTTATGGAAAGGATGAATATTGAAATGAATCACTTAAAAACCAATATAATGTTTTTAATTGTATCATGTTGATGGATTGGTTTGAATGACGTGATTTATACGTGTTATACTCATTAAGCTTTGCATATGGGATGTTATGCTTGGGAAAGCTTAAGTAGAGGGAATTGCATATGGGATTATGCTGGGGAATCCATGATACATGCTGCATATAGTTTAATATGCTGAATTTATAAAGATTAAGTGCATGTTTTGAAAGATTGGCATAATTGTTTGAAATGGTTCTAAATTGCATTGGATGATGTTTTATATTCTCGAACGTTCCTCACTAAGAAATGATTGCTTACTCTCTCTTTTATCATCAATGCAGATTGATTGAGTACAAGTGGCCTAGCGATGTAATTTTGGGAATAGACTTCACGTACCGATGTGACTTCAGGTACCTTTGCTTTGCAATTTTTGTCGTTGTTTTCATTGGTTGATTCTGGTTCCACCCATTCATATATTCTGAGTGAGCATGCACAGTTACTTGATATACCTGTTGAGATTTTGAATGTTAGTGTTCAAGTAACTAGTTCTTTGGGCAAAACGGTTGTGGTTAGGAAGTTATATCTTTAATGGTGTAAGATCAGGTGTTTGTTGTAGATTTGATAGAGTTGCCATTCTATGGTTTTGATGTAATTTTGGGAATGGATTGGTTATCCGAGCATTGGGCGGTTGTGGATTTTGAAACCAAACGAATATCCTTGCATCTTGCCGATGATTATGAAGTTGTGGTGGTTGGCGAGAATGCAAAGTTCCTGGCCAATGTTGTTTCAGCTTTGGAAACAAGTCGAATGTTGAAACACGAATGTCAGGCATATTTGGCCTATGTTATGAGTCTTGGATCTAAGGATGTGCATGTGTAAGACATCCGTATAGTGTGTGGTTTTTCAGAAGTTTTTCCTGAAGAGTTTCCAGGGTTATAGCCGGATAGGGAGGTAGAGTTTAAAATCGAGACGTATGTTGATACGGCTTCAGTGTCCATTGCGCCTTATCGCATGAAACCTAAGGAATTGAAGGAGTTGAAGACTTAGTTGCATGAGCTGCTTGATCGAGGTTTTATTAGACCTAGTGTTTCACCCTGGGGTGCACCGGTGTTATTTATGAAGAAGAAGGATGGCACGATGAGGATGTGCATCGATTATCAACAATTGAATAACTCAACGATTAAGAATAAATATCCCTTGCCGCGTATTGATGATTTGTTTGATCAGTTTATATGTACTTCGGTGTTCTCTAAGATAGATTTGAGGTTTGGGTACTATCAGTTGAAAGTGAAGGATGTGGATGTGCCAAAGACTACCTTCTGTGCAAGATATGGGCATTATGAGTTTTTAGTTATGCCTTTCGGTTTGACAAATGCCTGGTTGCGTTTATGGACATGTGAATTGAGTGTTTCATGAGTACCTTGATCAGTTCGTGGTAGTGTTCATATACGGTATTCTCGTGTACTCCCGTACCGAGGAAGAGTATGATCACCTTTTGCGGATAGTGTTGCCAGTGCTGAAGGATAATCAGCTATATGCTAAGTTGAGCACGTGTGAGTTTTGGCCTAAGGAGGTGATGTTCCTTGGTCATATGGTTTCCGCGGAGGGTATTCGTGTTGATCCACAAAAAATTGAGGCTATTCTCAATTGGAAGCAACCTAAGTCTGTATTAGAGGTGCGTAGTTTTCTTGGGTTGGCTGGTTATTATCACCATTTTGTTGAGGGGTTCTCGAGTATTGTAGCACCGTTTACCAAGTTGTTGCAAAAGAATGTTCCTTTTGTGTGGATGAAGAAGCAACAACAGGGTTTTGAAAACTTGAAAGATGTTATAACACACGCTCCTGTGGTGATTCAGCTTGAATCTGGGAAAGAGTTTGTCGTTTTTAGTGATGCATCGTATGTTGGCTTGGGTTGTATGCTGATGCAGGGCGGGAAGGTTGTGGCCTATGCGTCGAGCTAGTTGAAAGTTCATGAGCGCAATTATCTAACTCATGATTTGGAGCTTGAGGTTGTGGTGTTCGCTTTGAAAATTTGGCGACATTACCTCTGTGGTGAGAAGTGTATGGTTTATACGGATCATAAGAGCCTGAAGTATCTGATGTCGCAGAAGGAGTTGAACCTTAGGAAGCGAAGATGATTGGAGTTGCTTAAGGATTATGATTTGACCATTGAGTACCATCCGGGTAAAGGAAATGTGTGGTGGATGCTTTGAGTAGAAAAATTGTGGTTGAGTTGAAAGCTATGTTTGCTCGGTTGAGTGTAACTTGTGATGGAGGCTGTTAGCTGAGTTACAAGTTAAGCCTACGTTATCACAGTTGATTAAACCTAAGAAACTGTACGGTGAATCGTTAGTTGGGCATGTTAAGGACATAACGATTGAAATCTATCAGATTTTCATTTTGATGATGGTGGAGTTTTGTGTTTCAAGGGTCAGATAGTGGTGCTGAGTGATTCGGAGTTGAGGCACACTATCTTTGCGGAGGCACACTCTAGTAATTTTGTTATGCATCCTGGTAGTGTTAAGATGTTTCGTGATTTGAAGGAGACATACTACTGGGTTGGGCTGAAAAAGGATGTGGCCGAGTTTGTTTCCAAGTGCGTGGTATGTCAGCGGGTCAAGGCTGAACATCAATTTCCATTTGGGTTGTTGCAACCGCTGAAAATTCTAGAGTGGAAATGGGAGAGAATCACCATGGATTTTGTAACAGGTTTATCGTTGACACCGGCTAAAAATGATTATGTTTGGGCAATTTTTGATTGGTTCACAAAGTGTGCACATTTCCTGCCAGTGCATACAACGTATACCTTGGAAAAGCTGGCAGATTTGTATATAGCCGAGATTGTGCGCTTGCATGGTGTACCTAAATCCATTGTTTCGGATAGGGATCTGAGGTTTATGGCAAGGTTTTGGAGAAGTTTGCACTAGGCTTTAGGTTCGAGGTTGAGTTTTAGCACTTTGTATCATCCTCAGTCGAATGAGTAGTCTGAGCGGGTTATCCATGTTTTGGAGGATATGCTGAGAAGTTGCATTATTGAGTTCCAAGGAACCTAGGAAAAGCAATTGCCTTTAGTTGAGTTTGCTTGCAAAAACTGTTATCAGGCTAGTATACAGATGGCACCTTGTGAGGCGCTATATGGTCAGAGGTGTCGTACGCCCTTATGTTGAGCTGAGGTAGGGGAAAAGCATGTTACCCTGCCGGATGTATTGAAAGATACAGATGAGAAGGTTAAGCTTGTATGTGACCGGTTGAAAGCGGCTGCGGATTGGCAGAAATCTTATGTTGATCTGAACCAAAATGAGGTTGAATATGCGGTGGGAGATCGCGTATTCTTGAAAGTGTCACCGTGGAAAAAAATGATGAGATTCAGACGTAAGGGTAAGCTTAGTCCGAGGTTCATTGGACCATACGAGGTTATTGAACGTGTGGGTCCTGTAGCATATCAGTTGAGGTTGCCTCCCGAGTTGGAGAAAATTCATAATGTGTTCCATGTTTCGATGTTGAGGAGATACCGATCTGATCCATCGCACGTTATGCCGGTGGAGGATGTTGAGTTGAGGCCGGATTTGTCCTATGATGAGGAACCGGTAGAGATTCTTGATACCAGCTATAAGGCTCTACATGGGAACACGGTAAAGCTTGTTAATGTATTGTGGCGGCATCGGGGAGTTGAGGAGGCCACATGAGAGAGTAAGTCAGACATGAAAGAGCAATTTCCGCATCGTTTTCCTCTAGGTAAAATTTCGCGGACAAAATTTCTTAAGTGGGGCAGAGTTGTAACACCCCATTTGGGCCTAGGGGTTTTGGGATGGTTTAGTCAGTCCGATGGACTGAAATTAGAGATTCGAGTCGGATCGAAGATTTAAATTGGATTGAATATTTTTATTAAAGATAAAAATGTGAAAAAATAGTATAAAATTATTATTAAATGTATAAAAGATTTTGGTAAAAACAATTTTTGAAAATGGAATACAAAAACGGGACATTTTGGGTTAGTGACCAAATTGCAAAGTTTGCAAAACTGTTTTAGTGACTGTTTTGAAAATGGGTCAAAACTTTGAATCTTTAAGTAGCTAATAATCCAAAAGGGTTTCATCAAATTTCTCCCTTTAATTAATTATTTTTAATTAAGTTTTTAAGAAGTATAAATAGTGGAGAGAATTAATTAAACACAATTAAACTTTTTAAAAGAATTTCACGTAACTAACTTTGTAACTTCATTCTCTCAAATTCTCTCCAGCCAAACACATTTCCAGCTTCAATTTCCTTAGGTAAAATTAGTATTTCAAAGATTTTTTGATTTCCAATTGATTTCTAAAGCTTTTACATCAAATACTTATTGTTTCTACCTTGATTTTCATGGTTTATAAAAGCAATTAAGGGGATAAATCAACATTGGAGGTAAGGATTCATTCTTCTCCTCTAATGAAAGGTTCTTTATTGAAATTCCTAAGTTCTTGATCCATTTTATATGATTTTCATTGGGTTTTGATTAATTAAACTCGGATTTATAGTTTAATTGATGGTTTATGATGAAAAATTGAAGAAATTCGTAGCGATCTATTTTTGTTGAGATGAGGATTGGTTTATATCTTGATTTTGATGTTTAATATGATAATGAAATGAGTTTTGATGATAGAATCCTGGAATCTATTGAATCTCTAGTTTGTTAGATTGGTAATTAAGAGATTTTGAGGTGTTGAGGTTAATTATTGGTTGCTGGAGGTATAAGGTTGTTTTAGGTTGTTGTTTTGATGTTAATTGATGTTATTTGAAGGTTGAGATTCGTAGTTGTGGGCTGGGTTGAGGTTTTTGGTGAATCGAGGATGTTTTCAGTTTATAAGTTATGGTGTTGTAGGGGATTTAGTTAGATAAATGTTAATTGATGGTTGCTATGAGTTTGGATGCATTATAATGTATTGGATCCTCTATTGTGGTGCGCTTGAAATAGGGGAAGATAATCCGGAAGTGAACCTTGGTGTTGAGGAGTTGTCGGAAGCTTAATTTGACATCGGCAAGGAAGACGTTGCTTCGTCGGTGAGTGAAACGGATAAGAATGGCTTTTTATAGATTTGAAAAGGGTTACAGGGAGTCTAGACTAGGCTTGATATGCTAGTCTAAGACTCGGAAGTAAGTAAAGTGAATTTCTATCTCGATTTCAGTTGGCAAATGATTTATGAATGCACTTGTTAAATGATTGATTACCTCCTATTTTAAGCATGAAATAAACATGGTTTAATGCTGGGAATTGTTATGAAATGATGTTAGATGCATTTGGAAAGTAATGCATGATTTTAAAGAATGTTTATGAACATGGCTTATGCATGGTTTAATGCAAAATGAGATGATTTGAATAATGCATATGATAACAGTAAGGTATGTTTATAAAAGTGGATTATATTGGCAAGTGATGAAATGAAAATATTATCGGATATAATAGGTCGGCCATAGGATTTAAAGTGCACTATAATAAGACGCCCGTGGATGTAGAGGTAGTACGAGAGGACTTACTCCGATCATGTGAACCCCAATGTTGTTAAGGTAACACTTATATGGCTTATACTCCATCCTTGAGCTATAGAGGTTGATGCATCGAGTTTGTGTACTCCAAGTTGGAGGGTTAGCCTTGGTAGTGTAGAGGCGGTGCATGTGTTGCACAACTCCATTCCAGTGGGCTGCAAGAGATTGTGATATCTCTTGGGAAATCCGTGTATCCGTTGTTAATGATGATTTATGGAAAGGATGAATATTGAAATGGATCACTTGAAAGCCAATATAATGTTTTTAATTGTATCATGTTGATGGATTGGTTTGAATGATGTGATTTATACATGTTATACTCCTTAAGCTTTGCATATTGGATATTATGCTTGGGAAAGCTTAAGTAGAAGGAATTGCATATGAGATTATGCTGTGGAATCCATGATACATGTTGCATATAGTTTAATATGGTGATTTTATAAAGATTAAGTGCATGTTTTGAAAGAATGGCATGATGGTTTGAAATGGTTCTAAATAGCATTAGATGATGTTTTATATTCTCGAGCATTCCTCACTAACTAATGATTGCTTACGCTCTCTTTTATCATCAATGCAGATTGATTGAGTGCAAGTGGCCTAGCAAGCAAGGATGGAATTCCAAGACTTGAATTACCAAAGTATGTTGAGTTTTAAGTAGTAATAAAGCTAATGTGGCTTAAATGTTGTTGGGAGGGTTTGAGTGGTTACTTCTCCATTTGAGCAAATTTATATTGTTGCTTTGGATTTTTGATAAGCTTGGTTTGTTGGATTTTGCTTATGGTTCGTGCTTTGGTTGCTTGAGTATTAGGAAGCATGCCTATAGTTTACCTTTGAAACATGATGATTGTTTCTTGATGTTTGGTTTATAGTAGTTGATGGTAAATGACCAATGATGATGTTATTTGATTGTTAGAAGCATGCTTAAGTGTTGGAATTCCAAAACGAGGCTAAAAACCAGCAAATTTTTGACATTACAGGTCAGGGCGTATCGATACGCCTATGCCCGTATCGATACAGGTAAGTGTTTCCAGGCACAGTGTATCGATTCACAAGTGACCGTATCGATACGGGTAAGCACATTTTCAAGCTTAGCGTATCAGTACATGGGTGACCGTATCGATATAGGTTTACAGTTTCAAGCATAGTGTATCGATACAGTTTTGAGCTATTGGAATCTGGAATTCTGAGAAAGCTCAATCGTATCGATACACTTGCCCGCGTATCGATACAGTCAGTGGTTAAGTTAGTTAAAAGTATGTTTTAAGGTTTCTATTTTCTCCCGTTTTAGTCCCTGGTTGTTTTACTTGCAATTAAATGAGCTTGAATGATCGCTTTGACCTGAAATTTCACCAGTATGCATGTAATTGGTTTAATTGAGGATTGGTAACTTAAATTATAGATTTGGCCCTTCGAAATAATGGAACTTATATTTTGGTCCTTGGGGGTTATGTATGCAATTGGACGAGTTAGGATGGCCATTTTAAGTTGAAATTTGGCACGTATGCTTGTAACCTGGCTAATTGAATATTGGTAAAGAACATTTTAAGTAAGCCCTTATAGATTTGTGGATTTACGTTTTGGTTCCTATTCTTGCAAATATGGTCAATTGGATATCAATTTGATGCCCGATTGAGTTGGATTTTCTTCCGTGGTATGTATGTACATGTAGGGTAATAACCAGCATCTAGATAAGATTAAAGGAAAAATGGTCGTGTTTCCAGAGTTTTCTTCACGACTTACTTCGGTAAACTTAATGTAGCTCGTTCAGTTCGATCTTGCGACTAGGCCAGGTCGAGAGGGTTACATTTGGTGGTATCAGAGCCAGGTTATGATTGTTGAGAGTGGGTTATGGTTGGTTTATGCATGTTGGGAAGTTGATTGATATGTATGTTGATTGAATTGAGTTGATTGCTATACACGGTGATTGATTGTGTGTTATATGCCATGTTGGGGTATGATTTGGGACACATTGCCTTATTACTACTAATGTAAAATATTTTTGATTTGAAATAGAAGTCTTGGACCCTTGCTTGAAGATGGTCTAATCGTTGTTGTTTTGGTGTATTATCATGCCATAGATTCTTTGTTTACAATGCCACCGAGAAGGGAATTACATTTTAATGCAAATGCGGGAAGGTAACGTTATGCCTATTGAGGGGTTGCCACCTCCTCCGTCAAATCCACCTACGAGTGTAGAACAAGTCCCACCTGTGTCAGATGGGCCAGCATTAGGTGATTTGACACCTTTGATACAGGCAATGAAGAGAACGTTCCAGGCCGCGATGGCTGGAGTGCATGTGCCTGCACCAGCACTGGTTGCTGCTGCTAATCTGGGATTACCATTAGAGTGTTTACGTGGCCTGGGAGGGGTCAAGTTTAGAGGGTTTACGCCTGAGGCTTCCGAGGAGTGGCTTGCTAGCACAGATCGTATATTGGATCAGATGGGTTGTTCTGACACCCGTAAGCTGGGATATGATGTATCTCTACTGTAGGAGGATGCATATAGCTTGTGGACTACAGTGATTGCGAGTATGGAGGTTGATAATGTGACATGGGAAACCTTCTAATCTGCCTTTAGGAAGAAGTATCTCGGAGCCAGATACCAAGATGAGAAGAAACGCGAGTTTATGGCTTTGGTACAGGGGGATATGTCGGTATCTGAGTATGGGATACAGTTTGTGAGGTTGAGCCAATATGCTTCTGAGTTGATGCCTGATGAGAGGAGCCGTTGCGATCGCTTTCATTATGGATTGGCTCAAGAGGTTAAGACATATATGTTGGCTGCTGAGTATGTTGATTTTGATGTGCTGGTTTCGAGTGCCAAGGATATTGAGCAGAGTTTGGGCTTGACATTCCATGCTGGAGGATCTGGTCATGGTAAGAGAATCGCTAATTCTAATATTGGTGGTGGTCGGTATAAGAGGTATCAGGATCAGAGACATCGACCTGAGCTTGGGCGGAGAGGTCAGCTAGGGCAGAGTTTCGGAGGTGGAATACCTGAATGTGCTCAGTGTGGGAGAAGATATTCCAGGGTTTGTTAGAGGTCGGATAAGGTTTGTTAGGGTTGTGGATCTTGAGACCATGTTAGACGTGACTGTCCACAGGCAGGACGAGTTAGTCTAGTTCCTGCACTGGTTGCAGCTAATGCTTGTTGGAGTTGTGTTCATGTGAGGCATGATTGCCCTATGTTAGCTAGAGGTACGCAGGCTCCTGCACCTACTGTGGTTGCCCCGAGAGGTCGAGGGCATGGACGAGGATATTTCCAGCTTAGAGATGGTAGGCGTAGGACTGTAGCACACACTGTTACTATCTAGCCAGGGGGTGAAGGTACTGGGAGGGTGTATGCGCTTCATGAGGGACGCAACGATACCGATGTGACTGCAGGTACCTTTACTTTGCAATCTTTGCCGTTGTTTTCATTGGTTGATTCTGGTTCCACTCATTCATATATTCTGAGTGAGCATGCACAGTTACTTGATATACCTGTTGAGATTTTCAATGTTACTGTTCGAGTAACTAGTTCTTTGGGCAAAACGGTTGTGGTTAGGAAGTTATATCGAAGATGTCCTTTAATGGTGTAAGATCAGGTGTTTGTCGTAGATTTGATAGAGTTTCCATTCTATAGTTTTGATGTAATTTTGGGGATGGATTGGTTATCTGAGCATTGGGCGGTTGTGGATTTTGAAACCAAACGGAAATCCTTGGTCTTGCTGATGATTATGAAGTTGTGGTGGTTGGCGAGAATGCAAAGTTCTTGGCCAATGTTGTTTCAGCTTTGGAAATAATTCGAATGTTGAAACACGGATGTCAGGCGTATTTGGCCTATGTTATGAATCCTGGATCTAAGGATGTACATGTGTAAGACATCGTACAGTTTGTGACTTTTCGAAAGTTTTTTCTTGAAGAGTTGCCATGGTTGCAACCGGATAGAGAGGTAGAGTTTAAAATCGAGACGTATATTGATACGGCTCCGGTGTCAATTTCAACTTATCGCATGGCACCTAAGGAATTGAAGGAGTTGAACACTCAGTTGCAAGAGTTGCTTGATCAAGGTTTCATTAGACCTAGTGTTTCACCCTGGGGTGCACCGGTGTTATTTGTGAAGAAGAAAGATGCCACGATGAGGATGTGCATCGATTATCAGCAACTGAATAAGTTGACGATTAAGAATAAATATCCCTTGCTGCAGATTCATGATTTGTTTGATCAGTTTAGGGGTTCTTCGGCGTTCTCTAAGATAGATTTGAGGTTTGGGTACTATTAGTTGAAAGTGAAGGATGTAGATGTGCCAAAGACTACCTTCCGTAAAAGATATGGTCATTATGAGTTTTTGGTTATGCCTTTCGGTTTGACAAATGCCCCGTCTACGTTTATAGACATGATGAATTGAGTGTTTCATGAGTACCTTGATTAGTTCATGGTAGTGTTCATATATGATATTCTCGTGCACTCCCGTATCGAGGAAGATCATGATCAGCATTTGCGGATAGTGTTGCAAGTGCTGAAGGATAATCAATTATATGCTAAGTTGAGCAAGTGCGAGTTTTGGCTTAAGGAGGTGATGTTCCTTGGTCATGTGGTTTTCGCGGAGGGTATTCGCGTTGATCCACAGAAAATTGAGGCTATTCTCAATTGGAAGCAACCTAAGTCTATATCAGAGGTGCGTAGTTTTCTTGGGTTGGCTGGTTATTATCACCGTTTTGTTGAGGGGTTCTCGAGTATTGCAGCACCGTTGACCAAGTTGTTGCAAAAGAATGTTCCTTTTGTGTAGATAGAGAAGCAACAGCAGGGTTTTGAAAAGTTGAAAGATGTTATAACACACGCTCCTGTGTTGATTTAGCCTGAATCTGGGAAAGAGTTTATAGTTTTTAGTGATGCGTCGTATGTTGGCTTGGGTTGTGTGCTGATGCAGGGCGGGAAGTTTATGGCCTATGCATCGAGTCAGTTGAAAGTTCATGAGCACTGTTATCCAACTCATGATTTGGAGCTTGCGGCTGTGGTGTTCGCTTTGAAAATTTGGCGACATTACCTCTGGGGTGAGAAGTGTGTGGTTTATACGGATCATAAGAGCCTGAAGTATCTGATGTCGCATAAGGAGTTGAACCTTAGGCAGCGAAGATGGTTGGAGTTGCTTAAGGATTATGATTTGACCATTGAGTACCCTCCGGGTAAACAAATGTGGTGGCAGATTCTTTGAGTAGAAAAGCTATGGTTGAGTTGAAAGCTATGTTTGCTCGGTTGAGTGTAACTTGTGATGGAGGCTTGTTAGCCGAGTTACAAGTTAAGCCTACGTTATCACAGTTGATTAAAGCTAAGCAATCGTACGATGATTCGTTGGTTGGGCATGTTAAGGACATAGCCGATGGAAATCTCTCAGATTTTCATTTTGATGATGGCGGAGGTTTGTGTTTCAAGGGTCGAATAATGGTGCCGAATGATTTGGGGTTGAGGCACACTATCTTGGCGGAGGCACACTCTAGTCCTTTTGCTATACATCCTTGTAATGTTAAGATGTATCGTGATTTGAAAGAGGCATACTACTAGGTTGGGCTGAAAAAAGATGTGGCCGAGCTTGTTTCCAAGTGCATGGTATGTCAGCGAGTCAAGGCTGAACATCAATTTCCATCCGGGTTGTTGCAACCGCTGAAAATTCCAGAGTGGAAATGGGAGAGAATCACCATAGATTTTGTAACAGGTTTGCCGTTGACACCGGCTAAAAATGATTTTGTTTGGGCGATTGTTGACTGGTTCACAAAGTGTGCACATTTCCTGCTAGTGCATACAACGTATACCTTGGACAAGCTGGCAGATTTGTATATAGCTGAGATTGTGCGCTTGCATGGTGTACCTAAATCCATTGTTTTAGATAGGGATCTGAGGTTTACGGTAAGGTTTTAGAGAAGTTTGCACCAGGCTTTGGGTTCGAGATTGAGTTTTAGCACTGCGTATCATCATCAGTCGAATGGGCAGTCTGAGCGGGTTATCCAGGTTTTGGAGGATATGCTAAGATGTTACATTATTGAGTTCCAAGGATCCTGGGAAAAGCAATTGCCTTTAGTTGAGTTTGCTTACAAAAACAGTTATCAAGCTAGTATACAGATGGCACCCTATGAGGCGCTTTATGGTCAGAGGTGTCGTACGCCCTTATGTTGGGCTAAGGTAGGGGAAAAACATGTTACCCTGCCGGATGTATTGAAAGATACAAATGAGAAGGTTAAGCTTGTATGTGACCGGTTGAAAGCGGCTGCGGATCGGCAGAAATCTTATGCTGATTTGAAGCAAAATAAGGTTGAATATGCGGTGGGAGATCGCGTATCCTTGAAAGTGTCACCGTGGAAAAAAGTGATGAGATTCGAACGTAAGGGTAAGCTTGTTCATTGGACCATACGAGGTTATTGAACGTGTGGGTCTTGTAGCATATCGGTTGAGGTTGCCTCCCGAGTTGGAGAAAATTCATAATGTGTTCCATGTTTTGATGTTTAGGAGATACCGATCTAATCCATCGCACATTATACCGATAGAGGATGTTGAGTTGAGGCCGGATTTTTCCTATGATGAGGAACCGATAGAGATTCTTGATACCAGCTATAAGGTTCTACGTGGGAAGACGATAGAGCTTGTTATGGTATTGTGGCGACATCAGAAAGTTGAAGAGGCCACATAAGAGAGCAAGTCGGACATGAAAGAGCAATTTTCGCATCTTTTTCCTCTATGTAAAATTTCGCAGACAAAATTTCGTAAGTGGGGGAGAGTTGTAACAGCTCGGTTTTGGGCCTAGGGGTTTTGGGATGGTTTAGTCGGTCCGATGGACCGAAATTAGAGAGTCGAGTCAGATCCTGGATTTAAATTGGATTGAATATTTTTTTTATTGAAGATAAAAATATGGAAAATAGTCTAAAATTATTATTACATATATAAAAGATTTTGGTAAAAACAATTTTGGAAAGTGGAATTCAGAAATGGGACATTTTGGGTTAGTGACCAAAATGCAAAGTTTGCAAAATTGTTTTAGTGACTGTTTTGAAAATGGGTCAAAACTTTGAATCTTTAAGGAGTTAATAATCCAAAAGGGTTTCATTAGATTTCTCCCTTTAATTAATTATTTTTAATTAAGTTTTAAAGAAGTATAAATAGTGGAGAGAATTAATTAAACACAATTAAGCTTTTTAAAAGAATTCTAAGTAACTAACTTTGTAACTTCTTTCTCTCAAATTCTCTCCAGCCAAACACATTTCCAGCTTCAATTTCTCCAAGTAAAATTAGGATTTCAAAGATTTTTTGATTTCCAATTGATTTCTAAAGCTTTTACATCAAATACTTATTGTTTCTACCTTGATTTTCATGGTTTATAAAAGCAATTGAGGGGAGAAATCAGCATTGGAGGTAAGGATTCATTCTTCTCCTCTAATGAAAGGTTCTTTATTGAAATTCCTAAGTTCTTGATCTATTATATATGGTTTTCATTGGGTTTTGATTAATTAAACTCAGATTTATGGTTTAATTGATGGTTTATGATGAAAAATTGAAGAAATTCGTAGTGATCTAATTTTGCTGAGTTGAGGATTGGTTTATACCTTGATTTTGATGTTTAATATGATAATGAAATGAGTTTTGATGATAGAATCCCGGAATCTATTGAATCTCTAGTTTGTTAGATTGGTAGTTAAGAGATTTTGAGTTGTTGAGGTTAATTATTGGTTGCTGGAAGTATAAGGTTGTTTTTCGTTGTTGTTTTGATGTTAATTGATGTTATTTGAAGGTTGAGATTCGTAGTTGTGGGCTGGGTTGAGGTTTTTGGTGAATCGAGGATGTTTATAAGTTGTGGTGTTGTGGGGGATTTAGTTAGATAAATGTTGATTGATGGTTGTTGTGAGTTTGGATGCATTATAATGCATTGGATCCTCTATTGTGATTTGTTTCAAATAGGGGAAGATAATCTGGAAGTGAACCTTGGTGTTGAGGAGTTGTCGGAAGCTTAATTTGACATCGGCAAGGAAGGTGTTGCTTTGTCGGTGAGTGAAACGGATAAGAATGGCTTTTCACAGATTTGAAAAGGGATGTAGGGATTCTAGAATAGGCTTGATACGCTGGTCTAAGACTTAGAAATAAGTAAAATGGATTTCTCTCTCGATTTCGGTTGGCAAATGATTTATGAATGCACTTGTTAAATGATTGATTACCTCCTATTTTATACATGAAATGAGGATGGTTTAATGCTGGGAATTGATATGAAATGATTTTAGATGTATTTGGAAAGTAATGCATGATTTTAAAGAATGTTTATGAACAAGGCTTATGCATGGTTTAATGCAAAATGAGATGATTTGAATAATGCATATGAAAACTGGGGGGTATGTTTATAAAAGTGGATTATATTGGTAAGTGATGAATTGAAAATGTTATGAAAATATTATCAGATATAATTGGACGGCCATATGATTTAAAGTGCACTATAATAAGTCGCTCATGGTTGTAGATGTAGTACGAGAGGTACTTACTCCGATCATGTGAACCCCAATGTTGTTGAGGTAACACTTAGATGGCTTTTACTCCAGCCATGAGCTGTAAAGTTTGATTCGTCGAGTGTGTGTACTCCAAGTTGGAGGGTTAGCCTTTGTAGTGTAGAGGTGGTGCATGTGTTGCACAACTCCATGCCAATGGGCTGCAAGAGATTGCGAGATCTCTTGGTAAATCCGTGTATCCATTGTTAATGATGATTTATGGAAAGGATGAATATTGAAATGGATCACTTGAAAGCCAATATAATGTTTTTAATTGTATCATGTTGATGGATTGGTTTGAATGACGTGATTTATACGTGTTATACTCCTTAAGCTTTGCATATAGGATGTTATGCTTGGGAAAGCTTAAGTAGAGGGAATTGCATATGGGATTATGTTGTGGAATCTATGATACATGTTGCATATAGTCTAATATGCTGATTTTATAAAGATTAAGTGCATGTTTTAAAAAAATGACATGATGGTTTGAAATGGTTCTAAATTGCATTGGATGATGTTTTATATTCTCGAGCGTTCCTCGCTAAGCAATGATTGTTTACGCTTTCTTTTATCATCAATGCAGATTGATTGAGTGCAAGTGGTCTAGCGAGCAATGAGGGAATTCCAAGACTTGAATTACCAAAGTATGTTGAGTTTTAAGTAGTAATAAAGGCAATGTGGCTTAAATGTTGTTGGGAGGTTTTGAGTGGTTACTTTTCCATTTGAGGAAGTTTATATTGTTGCTTTGGATTTGTGATAAGCTTGGTTTGTTGGATTTTGCATATTGTTCATGCTTTGGTTTCTTGAGTATTAAGAAGCATGCTTATAGTTTACCTTTGAAGCATGATGATTGTTTCTTGATGTTTGGTTTATGGTAGTTGATGGTAAATGACCAATGATGATGTTATTTGATTATTAGAGCATGCTTACGTGTTAGAATTTCAAAACGAGGCTAAAAACCAGTAAATTTTTGACATTACAGGTCAGGGCGTATCGAGACGCCCTGACCTGTAATGTCAAAAATTTATACACCTATGCCCGTATCGATACATGTAAGTGTTTCCAGGCATAGCGTATAGATACACGGGTGACTGTACCAATACGGGTAAGCACATTTTCAGGCTTAGCGTATCGGTACACGGGTGACCGTATTGATACGGGTTTACGGTTTTAGGCATAGTGTATCGATACACGTGAAGGTGTATCGATAAAAGTTTGAGCTACTAGAATCTGGAATTTTGAGAAAGCTCAGGCGTACCTATACACTTGCCTGCGTATCGATACGGTCAGTGGTTAAGTTAGTTAAAAGTATGTTTTGAGGTTTCTGTTTTCTCCCGTTTTAGTCCCTGATTGTTTTACTTGCAATTAAATGAGTTTGAATGATGATCGTTTTGACCCGAAATTTCACCAGTATGCATGTAATTGGTTTAATTGAGGATTGGTGACTTAAATTACGGATTTGGCCCTTCAAAATAATAGAATTTACATTTTGGTCCCTGGTGTTATGTATGTAATTGGATGAGTTCGGATGATCGCTTTAGGTTGAAATTTGGCATGTACGCTTGTAACCTGACTAATTGAAGATTGGTAAAGAAAATTTTAAGTAAGCCCTTTTAGATTTTTGGATTTATGTTTTGGTCCATATTCTTGCAAATGTGGTCAATTGGATATCAATTCGATGCCCGATTGAGTTGGGTTTTCTTCCGTGGTATGTATGTACATGTAGGGTAATAACCAGCATCTAAATAAGATTAAAGGAAAAAAATGGTAGTGTTTCCAGAGTTTTCATCACGGTTTACTTTAGTAAACTTAATGTAGGTCGTTCAGTTCGGTCTTGCGACTAGGCCGAGTTGAGGGGGTTACAAGCGCCGTAACCATCTTCAAATCGTGCTCCAAACCCTTCAAGAAAAGTAATTGTATGCCAAGTTCAGTAAGTGTGAGTTTTGGCTCACTCAAGTTTCATTATTTGGAAATGTAATTTCTGATGAAGGTATTCAAGTAGATCCGAAGAAGATTCAAGCTATAGTAGAATAAAGGCCACCGAAGAATGTTGGTGAGGTTCATAGTTTTCTCGGTCTTGCTGGTTATTATAGAGGATTCATTAAGGGGTTCTCTATAATCCGTTAGCCAAACTTCTATGGAAGGATATTCTTTTTGAGTGGGCCGAGAAACAACATCGTAGTTTTGATCAACTCTAGCAAGTGTTGACTCATGCACTGGTCTTGACCCAACCTGAGTCTGGAAAGGATTACACCATGTATAGTGATGCATCGCATCAAGGGTTGAGATGTGTTTTGATGCAAGAAGGCAAGGTTGTTTCTTATTCATCGAGACAGCTTAAGCCACATAAAATGAATTATCCTGCTCATGACCTTGAGTTGGCTGCGGTTGTTTTTGCTTTAAAAATCTGGAGGCATTATCTCTGCGGAGAAAGATGCTACCTATATACCGACCATAAGAGCCTCAAGTACCTATTGACACAAAAAGATTTTAATCTTCGTCAAAGAAAATGGATGGAACTTCTCAAGGACTATGACCTTGTTATTGATTATCACCCGGGCAAGGCCAACGTTGTAGCTGATGCACTCAGCCGCAAACCTTCTCCTAGTAAGTATCAGTAATTAAATAGTGAATCCCAAGTATTGACGAATGTATTGAGAAATATAAGTATTGTTATTGCATTGTAGCTCCTCAAGCTATCAATGCTCATCTCAAGCTGTGAAAACATCGACCTTTAGTAGCTGAACTTCAAGTTCAGTCTACCATTGTGCTGAGAATCAAATCCCTGCAAAATTAAGATCCTGAATTACAAGCCATCATTTCTAAACTTCAGAATGATTCTGACCCTAATTTCAAAATTAATTTCGAAGGACTCATGTGTTTCCGTGATAGAATTCGCGTACCAAATGACAAATCTCTTCGTAATGATATCCTTAAAGAAGCTCATTGCAGTTTTTTTGGCTCACCCCGGGTCAGTAAAAATGTATAAGGACCTTCGGGAACTGTATTGGTGGCCTGGTATGAAGAAGGCTATTATAGAGTTTGTATCAAGATGTCTTACGTGCCAGAGAGTCAAGGCTGAGCATCGTGTTCCCACAGATTGTTGCAACCCATTGAACTTCCTCAATGGAAATGGGAAAGAATAACCATGGATTTTGCCAGTGGTTTACTGTTAACTCCAGCTAAACATGATGCTATTTAGGTCATTGTTGACCGTTTTACCAAGTCAGCTCATTTCTTACCAGTTAGAATAGACTACGATCTTCCTAAATTAGTTGACTTGTACATCAAGGAAATAATCAGACTCCACAGAGTACCTAAATCAATCATCTTCGATCGAGATCCACGTTTTGCTTCACAATTCTAGAAAGCATTGTAAGGAGCTTTGGGCACCCGAGTAAATCTTAGTACAGCTTTTCACCCTCAATCTGATGGTCAATCAGAAATGGTAATTCAGATATTGGAAGATATGCTTCGTGTGTAACACCCCCTTCTCGACTTCGATCATCAGAGTTAAGTCGAAAATGTCACAAAACAAATACAATGTTGACAATGACCTTTTTTCAAAAAATACTATAAAATTTAAAACTGTAAAAAAATATTTATACTGACTTAAAACACAAAATCGGAGCTCATTTACCTTTCAAAAATAACAAAATAGCTATTCAATAAATAATAGACTCTTAACTAAAATAGACAATTTTATTACATTTATACATGCCACTAAAATTAATTAAAAACCTTAAGTAGGATGTCATTACTGTGGTAGCTTGATGAAATTCTCTAAACTTGATGCAACACCTTGCTTACTCTAATATCTCGAATCACCTACGTGTGCACAATCAAACACATGCTAAGTACGAACTTAGTGAGGCAACAATCAAGATTAAAAACAACTAAATAGGCTTATTCAATTTCATGACTTATTAAACCTCAAGGCTGCATATATATATATATATATATATAACATGCCATATGCCAACATACTAACCTTTATATTGCATTGGTAATGATTTACTACATGCCAATGCCATCAAACTTTCATGCTTGTCCAGTTGTCATAATATGCCATATATGCATAAATGCATCATGATCATTAGGTATGTATTACCATCATGTTAATCATATATTAACATAATATAAATAGGATATAAATTTCTTACCAATATACTTGCCATTTATTCCAAAAGCTCATAAGCTTATTCACCTGTTTATCTTTTATTAACCAATAAACCATAGCCCAAATATAAGCCTAAGAGGACCCTGGGTACACGAGTCAAATATGCTCCGAAGTGCTAATACACATAAGGTCGTGCCCACCATATTCAATAAGTGTCCTTTATATACACTATAGTGCTAAACCGAGTATGCGGCGTGATGTTGGACTCTATGGCATGCCAACTATACCCTGTCCCTCAATGACATACTTGGGCATATATTCCATATTTATTTCATCCATGGCAATGTATATCAACATAATTTAACATTGGGCAATTCATACCCGAAATAACATTCATAATATAACATCATATATAACTAGTGATCCATGCATTTATATTCAATTTTGACATATTTAAAATATGTCAATCATATGCTCCATGACATAAATATAATGACAATAAAATTTGGGTAGGCTCATTGCAAGCCATCCCAATGATGTATAAAACACCAATGTGTCATGATATGTATGCAATTGCACTCACTCACCTTGGCCACTTAACACAATGCCTCACTAATTCCTAGTTCGATCATTTCTTTCATAGTACCTCGAACCTTCTTTGATTCGGACTTGACTTCATTAATCACATGAATAAAATAAAATATTTGTTAGATTCAAATCATTCGAATATAAATTTTCCAAATATTTCCTTTCTTCCTTGTATTGTTCAATAACTCATTGTGGTCCTTAGTGATCAATTTGAACTTCCAATAATTCTTCCGAGCTTGCTAACTAACATTTAAATACAAAATGTTTCAAATTCCATTTTCTGACAGCTTGCGCTACCTTCAAAGATTTACTTATACAGAGTATAATACATGTTGGATCTTAATTTCCTTTATACTGGAGAAACTAGATTTGATAACGGTTCTAACGGTATAAGCCACATAAATTAATAAAATCTACAAAAATTGTGAAAATTCCTTACATTCACGTCACAGAGATGTCCAGGCAGAAACTGCACTGTAATTTTTCTGACCTTCATTCGATTAAAAATTCATATCTTTTAACTCGGAACTCGAAATCAGTTTCTGTTTGTTGGAAACGAAACTAGACTAACAAATTTTTGCAACGGTATAAAATTCATCATCTAACAATTTTTGTAGAATTTATGGCAAATTTTAAAACTTACTGCCATAATTCAAATTCCAACATAAGTTTTCATGAATAACTTCTAATTTACACCAACTTCTCCTTATTTCTCTACTTATCAATTTAGTCCCATCACTTTACTTCAAATGGCTAGAGTAAAGCTTGTATTCATATGTTCTCTTTACATCCTTCATTAAAATAAGCTTAAACCTTTACTCCTCTAATTTCTCTTAATTTGTCAAAATGGTCACCAAATTTCCAATATAAGGATTCAAGCTTCTTAACTTTACAAATTAGTCCTCAAATCAACATTAGTACCTTAATTCCATCATTTTAACTAAAAATTAGATTTACTCTTTCTACATATCCTCTTTTCCGAATATACCATTCAAGTTTGACAAATTGTCAAAATGGTCACTAATGCGATTAATCATCGGTTTAGCATTCTAACTTCATTTTCATGTCTCTAACATCATTAATAATATAGATACACATCAAATTCATAAAAAATAAGATCTGGTCCCTTAATTTTAAAGCTTGCCAAATGGTCCCTATGTATTTAACTTAGGGTTTTGCTTCTAAATAACAAATCAAGCTTACTAGATCATTAATCCAACATCACAAACCCTAAGTTAGACTTGAATCCATAAACCCTAATCTTCTCTATACAAATCGAAATATGTAGGGTTTAAATCCCAACTCAATAACATGATTTTTTAACATCATACAAGCATGATTCTGACTTAAAATCAACCATGGATTCATAAAATCATAAAAGCCCCAATTTGTTCATAAACCCTAATTTCTTTCTCATATCAAATCTCATAAACCAAGCAAGTATTCTACGAATTATTTACATCAAAATATAGAGCTCGAAGAGTAGAACAACTTTGTAGTTCGAAAGATTACCTGGAAACCGTGATTTGGGGCTTAAATTGAGCTTGTAAAATTATTCTCTTATTTTTCTGTTCACGGTTTTGGAGGGTATTTGGTTGATAATTCCTTCATATTTCATGTATTTAAGACACTTGTATTATGAAAAAAAATGAATTTTTAATTCAATAAATTTCACTTTCCAAAAATACCCTCCAACTAGATCTATATTTCTAATTTTCCTTTTTGTAACATTCCAACTAGACTTAGCTGGATTATAATCAACCACTATTCATCAATAGAAAAAATATCAAAATTCCTTCCATGTCCCTTTTGGGTAAAATGACCAAAATGCCCTTTACCGATCAACTTATTCACAAAATTACCATTTTCTGTCATTTCAATCGATTTAAATTTTTTTCGATCTTTTTAACATCCAAATATTCATAAAATGATATTTTATGACTATTCTAAGTTCCATGGAACTATATCTGAAATTTTAGCTCGATCCAATTATCAAAATCCGGGTAACAAGAAAACTTTATTCTTGGGGCTAAACTATTCATTTAAGGGGTTAAAATACATAACTTTTGAAAATTACACTTTGATCCCTAAACTTTTCCAAAGTTTATACTTTAGCCACAAAACTTTTAAAATTTACATTTTGGTCACTAGCCAAAATTGGGATATTACATCGTGCATGTGTTATTGATTTTAAAGGACTTGGGAGAGGTCCCTACCTTTCATCGAGTTTGCTTACAACAATAGTCACCAATCATCCATTGGAATGTCATCGTGTGAAGCATTGTATGGGAGAAAATGTAGAACAACATTGTGTTGGTCTGAACTCGGTGAAGGCAAGATGTTGGGCCCTAGCTTACTTCGGGAAACTAAAGAACAGGTTACCACCATTCATGACCATTTGAAGGTTGCCTTTGATCGACTGAAGCCTATTCTGATCTTAAGAGAAGAGATATAAAATATAAAACTGGTGAGAAGGTTTTCTTAAAAGTTTCCCCATGGAAGAAGATTCTCTGTTTTGGCAAGAAGGGGAAGTTAAGTCCCCAATTTATTGGGCCTTTTGAGGTGACAGAAAAAGTGGGCCATGTGGCTTACCGATTAGGTTTGCCTCAGGAGCTGAGCAAGATTCACGATGTATTCCATGTATCAATGCTTCGCAAATACAGATCCGATCCATCTCATGTTATTGAACCTGAATCTATAGAACTTCAATCCAATCTATCGTATGAAGAACCTGTGCAAATATTGGCAAGGAAAGTCAAGAGACTTCGAAACAAGAATGTTCCTTTAGTTAAAGTGCTTTGGAGAATTCACAAGGTTGAAGAAGCTACATGGGAACTGGAAGAGGCCATGAAGAGTCAATATCCACACCTCTTCGATTCGGGTAAAATTCGAGGACAAATTTTTCTTAAGAGGGGAGAGTTGTAACGCCCCCAAAATTGGGCCTAGTCAGAATTTACTTTCAGCAAATAGAAATCTAGCACCGGGAAGTCAAACCGTAAGTGTTAACTTTTGACCAAGTGGTCAATTATGGGATTGTTGAATCTCAATTAAGCATTGATATTGATTAAGGACTCCATTGTAAACTTTGAAACATGTTTTAGTGACTAAATTGAGAAAATTAAAAGTTAGAGGGCAAAAGTATAAAGGTTTAAGAGTTGAGGGACTAACCTTACGATTAGCCCCTCCTCAATATTAATCACTACATACGTGGTGTTATGGGATGAGCTTTCTTCGTCCAAAGAAAAGTCAAACAATTAAGAATAGTAAAAGAAAGAAAGACGGCTAAAAAGTTTACTGGTTAGTTTGAAAGCCACCATCTCCATCATCTTCTTCCTTTAGCTTAAACAAGCAAGCACCTCCATTGAAGGTTAAACCGAGCTTTGATTTCCTTAAGTTTCTTAATCCTAGATTATAGCTATCAATTGGCTCAAGAGATTCGCGGTGAAGAATCACCAAATCCATCAAGTTACAACAAGCCTAAGGATAAAGGAGTAGTCATCTGGGAGCCTTGAAAGCCTCGAAATTATCGGTGAGTGTAGTCGGAGTCTAGGGATTGGCTAGGTGCCCTTCCCGAATTCATTGATATTGAATTATTACATCATCATCATTGTCCAAGGTATGAACATAAAAGAACCTTGTTAAAGGTGTCATTGGTAAGCTTTCGTAAGCTTATTACATTGTTAAGTTAATTATTGAAGCATTGCATCGTTGTTGATATCATTGAAACATTGAAAAAAGACAATGTCAATTATGCTATATGGTATTGTCATTGCTACCGTTATTGCTATCGTTATTGCTATTGTTATTGATATTGGTAAGTATTCAATCCTTGGATACGAATGGAAATGGGATACAATTGGCATGCCATAGAATTCATGAGCTCATTGGTACGAGTGGACTACGGTCCTCGAGCTAAGACTCTATTTGGCGATGTTGGAGGATATTGACCATTTATTGTTGGTGATGTTGGTTGGGAATTCGTGTATCCACATTACATGTCGATCCAAGGAAAATATATATAAGAATACCAAGTAATGCTAAAACTTGACTTGAGATGCATTACATTGTTATCATTAATATTCATATTGTTATTATTGACTATCTCACTAAGCTAAGTAAGCCTAATACATCTCATTTCCATGCATTTTTAGGTTAAATGTTGGTTAGATCGAGGATCAAAGCAAGGGCGTTTTTGAAGCAAGCACCAAGTGTAGCGATGTCTGTTTCGCTAAAAAACATGTTTATCTTGTTTTGTTTTAAAAAATAATGTCTTCTGTGGGGTTTTGTAAAAACCGTATTTTATTTACTAAAATGGAGTTGCCACCGACCACTTAGGTAGGCCGGACATCTTAAAAACCAGAGATTTTGAAAACTTTGGGTTCGGGAGTCGGTTACGGATGGGGAAGGATCAGCACCCCCACACCGCCCAAAATTGGTACTTTAATAATTACCGCTTTATTAAAATTAAACTTTTCATATTAAAGTGACGATTTGATTAACATTCGGTTATAAGTGCGAGTATATTTTAAAGGCCCCATTATCCGAGAGTAAATGCCCAACCACTATCACTACGCCTGATACTGGCCCCATTTACGCTCGGATAAAAGGACACCGCATTGACAATTTATATATAACTCTTATGCAATCTTAGCAAATAACTTTAAAACATATGTATACATCACAAGGTTTTAAAACATACAAGGAACATCACAAAATTAAACAATACTAATAAAATACGTGAGCAAGGAAAAAGGATAAAGCTTTTAAATAAGAAAAAAACCTATCATGCTTAAACATATTAAAGTAATCCACAACTATATCACATACATGGCATGGATAATGTACAATATTAGACTAATGGAATAAGGCAACAAACCTAGACATGATACTAGAATCAAAAGCATCAAATAAAAACTAAAACCTAGACACCACAATTTTACACGAAACTCAGACATGTAATAGGGTACTTAACTTCCTATCATGCTTCAAGACCAAACAAACACATAAATAACAAACTTACATACATAAAAACATGGCATAGGTATAACATGATGACCAAACTAAAACGTAATAGTTAAACGAACATATAGCCATCATACGATTGAACAAATTAAAACATAAAAAAACAACCCCTCCAAAAACAAAAATAAAGATGATGTAAAAACCTATATTAAGGTGATGAACAAAATAAATATGACATAAAACCATAAAATAACAAAAACAAGAAACATAATTGATTACAACAGATGACTAAAATATAATAAAATGAAACATAAATGACAGAAATTGGAGCAATAAAGACATGATTTAGGGACGAAATTATAAACCAGACAAGACTTAAAAGGACTAAATATGTAATTGGACCAAGGGGCAAGCTCAGAGTGAAAATTTCAAAAACATGGTGGGACTGGGGAGGTAATTTAACCATTTAAAATTGATTTCAGTTCAATCCAGGGGTTGAATTGCAAGATCTTGAAATATAAGGAGGACCAGGGTTGTAAATATCCCATGCGGCAAGACAGAAATGTAAATAATGAAAACGCGGAGGGATTTATTATCGAATTTCACCATTTTAAAAAATAATAGACCTATAAAACCCACTCATCCGACCCAAAACCAAACTTTTCCCCATTTTTTAATCCTTTCTTTATAAAACATCTAGCCTCCACTTTTATCTCAAAACCAAACCCTAAACCTTTGATAAACCCAGAAACTAGCAGCCAACCGCCGCCAGCTACTGCTAGTCGGCGCCGACGAACCTAAGAAAAACCACCAAAACAACCCTTGCTTCCACCCAAACTCGGATCCAAACTTGGATTCAAAGAAAAGACTCCCCTTTTTCCTATATCTAAGAAAATACGAAAGCGAAAACCATTTTTTAAAAACCGAGACCAAAAGGAACCTCTCCCTCTTTTCAGTTCACCGTGTTCAGTTTTGGAAACTGATGCGGCTTATCACTGGCAAAGGGAGACCCACTGACGGCGAGGGTAAAGAACCTCTCAACTCTTCTCCCTTTTTTATGTTATCTCTAGAGTATATACATACATGCAACACTAAAGATGAATAGATACCTTTGTGTTTTTTTTGTGTATTCGAAAGATGAACAAGAAGATGGGATCTTCTTTTGTATTTTTGAAAAACTGATTACTTGATAATATTTTGTTCTTACAACCTTTCATACGTATATCCTCTCTTGGCAGACGCATCCCTTGCCGTTGGATCAGATCTGATCCAACGGCTAGGATTGCTCGAAGATCAGACGGTTGAGATGAGACCTCAGAAATGATGTAGTGGTCTGGGATCGTGCCACGTGGCCTGGAGAAGATGGCCAGCCTTGCACGTGTCTCACACGCGCGAGTGGAGAATCCAACAGCCCGCGCGTGGGCTTCACGCGGCAGATAAGGGGTCTTCATGCTTCAATCGTGGCCGTTGGATCCAGATCTGATCCAACGGCCCTCGTACAGTGGCGTAAGATAAAAGGAGGGCATTAGGGTTCCATTATCTGATGTAGGTTAGGGTTTCTTAGGATGTGGGCTGGCCGGTTCGGGCCTGATGTAACAAATTTTGGGTTTTAATATTTGTACATGGGCTGGATATCTAATTAATTTATTTTTTTGGGTTTTGATACTTTATATGTTTATAATAATAATAAATCTAATAATAATAATATGTATATATATACATACCTGCAAGCGTACACGTACATGGATACACATACGTATATAGCATACACATACATACTTACGTACACATACATACAATTATGACAAAACACATTCGCACACGACCACACATAATAATAATATATACAATTCATGCAATACTCTTTCGTATACGTAATAATAAGGACTTTAATAATACACACATGCAACCATATAAAGGCATGCACATAATAATTACTAATGCATACATAACACATCACACACACTTTGCGTACATTAATCATACGTACAATAATTATGTATACATGCAACAATGATATGTAAATTATTAAACTAACGTAAATTAACGCGATGTTTATACACCAGATAAAAATGGGTGATTACAGTTACCCCTCTTTGCTTGTTCTTGTGGAACAGGAACAAAGCAAAGATCATAAGCACCCATTTTTATCCGACTTCCCTGTCAGTAGCTTTGGAATCACGTGTTCTTCTGGAACTCTCCACTTTTCCTTAGCTGAATCTTCGGGTTCATAAGTTCTTCCTATATAGAACTTCGTCACCTTCCGATCTTGGAGCTATAGGTTCTTCCTATATAGAACCCTTCACTCTGAAGCCTCGAGTTATGAGTCCCTCCTATATAGAACTTTTCACTCTGAGACGGTAAAGCTTGGAGTCCTTCCTATATAGAACTCTTAACCTTCAACACGGTCGGTTTTTCCTATATAAAACCTTCTGCGCCACGGATGGATTCTTTCGATTGGGAGTTCCTCCTATATAGAACTGCTAGTCTCCAAACCCTGGAGCCATCAGTTCTTCCTATACATAACTTTTAGCTTCTGAAATCTCAGAGCAGCAGGTTCTTCCTATATAGAACCTCTCACTCTAAGACAGTAAAGCTCAGAGCCCTTTCTATATAGGACTCTTCACCTTCAACACAGCAGGTTTTCCCTATACAAAACCTTCTGTGTCATGGGTGAATTCCTTCGGCTGGGAGTTTTTCCTATATAGAACTGCTAGTCTTCACCCGAGAGCTGCAAGCCCTTCTATATAAAACTTTCATCTCATGAAGCCTTGGAGCGGCGGATTCTTCCTATATAGAACCTCTCACTGCGGGCACTTGAAAATATGGGCCCTTCCTATATAGAACCTTTATCTTCACATTTGGGATTCATGCCAAAACGGCCACCAATCTGGCCTTACGCTACCTAGGCTGTCATTACTTCTTTAAACTTGCAGATACCTGTCTAGAATAGACAAAATACTATGACAAATGAGTTAGCATGCTCCTAATCCTAGGGATGTCTAACTATACATGATGCATGAGTGTCAATATCTTGGTGCGCTTGCTTCGGCCATCAGTCAATATCGACTATCCGCTGCTTGCTTTCTCATTTTTCTTCTTCTAGTGGCGATACCCCATTTCATTGTCAGGTTCAACCATTCCAACCTTTCTTTTCTGAATTTCCAGTTTGGGGTTCTAAAGTGCCCTTTCGAGTTTTCACTTTAGAAGTTTTTTTTTAGGTGCTCTTCCGGGTTTTCACCTGGGAAATCTCTCTTGTTATCTCGAATGCTTTCTTTAAACAAGCAGGGCATGTGACATTGGTCATGTTGCTTTGGTGCTCGAAGCCTTCTTCTTGCCCCGTTTCAACATACATCATGCAGGCAGCTGGAGGGCAAGGTTAACACCATTTTCTAATCACCTGCATCTTCAGGGTTAGATCACAGTAATGCTCAGAAATCTCTTGTTTATCATAAGCCTATGTTAACTTATTTGCAGGATGTTTATGGAAAATAACAAGAAGACAAGGAACGGGAGCTCAAAATGTGATTTTATTATGATTAAGGATTTGGAACAATTTTGAGATGGTCATGGCAAACATGAGGAAAAGGAAAAGCCAAACATGAAATGCAAAACCTCCCAGTATCCGCAGTATGAATGATGCATGATCCTGTCAACCGGAGTAGAATCTATGCTTGAAGCTTCTTCTTTATAAGGCCCATAGGGACAGTCTTCTCTCTGGAGGTCCAACCTCCAAATTTTTCTAAGTCGCCCTTTACGGGTTTTCGACTCAGATCCTTCCTTTGCTTCAAGACACCTTTTTTGGGTTTTCGCCTTGAGCTTTCCATTTTCATTTTTTTAGTTTAGACTGCCCTTTCAGGTTTTCGCTCCACCTCTCTTCTTTTTTCTTTTTTCTTTTTTCTTTTTTCTTCTTTTTCTCTTTTTTTCTTCTTTCTTTTTTCCCTTTTTTTCTTCTTTTTTCTTTTTTTTTCCTTTTTTTCTTTTTTTTCTTTCTTTTTTTCAAACATAGTATTTCTTAACGACATCAGAATTTATAGGATTTTTCAACTCGTCTCCATCCATTTCGGTTAAGATTAATGCTCCTCCTAAAAAGGCCTTCTTGACAACGTATGGCCCTTCCCAGTTGGGCATCCACTTTCCCCGAGAATCTTTTTGAATTAGGAGGATCTTCTTAAGCACCAAATCTCCCTCTCTGAATTCTCTCGGGCGCACATTCTTGTTGTATGCCTGCATCATCTATTTTTGGTACATTTGACCATGGTAGATGGCCTTTAGCCTCTTTTCTTCGATGAGATTCAACTGGTCAAATATGGCTTGCCCCCATTCGGATTCTTCCAATTTTACTTCATTTAGGACCCGGAGCGACGAAATCTCAACCTCAATGGGGAGTACTGCTTCGGTGCCATATACTAAAGAATAAGGCGTTGCCCCCGTCGATATGCGAACAGATATCCTATAGGCGAAAAGAGCGAATGGCAGCTTCTCGTGCCAATCCTTGTAGGTATCCGTCATCTTCACGATGATCTTCTTTATTTTCTTGTTTGCTTCTTCCACTACCCCATTCATCTTAGGGCGATAGGCTGTGGAGTTATGGTGCGTTATCTTGAACTAGTTGTACACCTCCGTCATCAATTTGTTATTCAGATTGGAGGCGTTATCGGTGATAACCCTTTCTGGCATACCGTATCGGCAAATGATCTCCTTCTTTAGGAATTTGCATAACGTCATCCTTGTGATGTTGGCATAAGATTCAGCCTCCACCCATTTAGTGAAGTAGTCTATGGCGACCAAAATAAAACGGTGCCCGTTGGAAGCCTTCGGGTGAATCTGCCCAATAACGTCCATGCCCCATGCTGCAAAAGGCCACGGAGAATTCATGGTGTGTAAAGGTAACGGAGGAGCGTGATTCTTGTCAGCATAAATTTGGCATTTGTGGCATTTCCTGGCGTAATCGATGCAATCTCCCTCCATGGTCGACCAGAAATAGCCATATCTCATAATTTTTCAGGCTATAGACAACCCATTGGCGTGCGTCCCACATAGATCATCGTGTACCTCTGCCAGAATCCCTTTAGCCTCCCGGGCATCCACACATCTCAATAATGTCTGATCATGGCTTCTTTTATATAGGATCTCCCCATCCAGAACGTATCCCACTGCCATTTTTCTGAGTGTTTTTCTGTCATTGTCATTTGCCCCTTTGGGATACTTTTGAAACTTGACATATTGCAAGATGTCATAGTACCACGGGTTGCCATCCATCTCTTCTTGCACATTACAACAATGAGCCGACCTTTCAAAAGTCTGAATTTCAACAGGCTTCATTTCTGCCCCCATGTTCGCTTTGAACATGGAAGCCAAGGTTGCCAAAGCGTCTGCCATCTAATTTTCTTCTCTAGAAGGTAAGTGAAACTCATCTTTTCAAACTCCTTGGTGAGCTCCTGGATCAATTCATAATATTTGTCCAGCTTCGAATCTAGGGTTTCCCATTCTCCGCGCAACTGGTAAATCACTAAGGAAGAATCTTCGAATACTCGAAGTTCCTTAATCTTTCTTTCAATAGCTGCGTTCAGTCCCATAACACAGGCTTCGTATTCGGCTATATTGTTGGTGCAGAAGAATTCTAGTCTGCCGGTGAAGGGAAAGTAGACATTCTCTGGAGAAATTAACACCGCCCCTATCCCGTGCCCGAGGGCGTTGGAGGCTCCATCAAAGTAAAGCTTCCATGAGTTGTCGTCTGAAACATTCTCCTCGGTTGTAATACACATCAAGTCCTTATTCAGGAAATTAAAGTTTAACGATTCATAATCATTCGAAGCACGACTAGTTAAGAAATCTACTATGGCATTTCCTTTACGGCTTTCTGACTTACATACACAATATCGAACTCGGATAAGATCATCTGCCAGTGGGCCATCCTTCCTATTAATGTCGGCGCTTCCATTAGGAACTTCAAGGGGTCTAGCTTGGATATCACCCATGTGGTATGGTATAGCATGTACTGCCTAAGCCATTTGGTGTCCCAAACCAAAGCACAACATAGCTTCTGAATTGGCGGGTACCGTGTTTTGTAATAATTGAACTTTTTGCTTAGGTAGTAGATGGCTCTTTCCTTCTTCCTAGACTCATCGTGTTGCTCCAATACGTAACCTATTGAATTCTCAAAGACTGTTAGGTAGAGGATTAAAGGCCTGCCTGGTACCGGCGAGACTAAAATCGGAGTATTCGTCAAGTACCTTTTGATCTTCTCCAAGGCTTTTTGACATTCCTCATCCCATACATCGGGATTATTCTTTCTAAGTAGTCTGAAGACCGGGTCACACCTATTTGTTAACTGGCAGATAAAACGGAAGATGTAATTTAGCCTCCCCAAGAAACCTCGAACTTCCTTTTGAGTATGGGGCAGTGGAAGATCCTGGATGGCTTTCACCTTATCTGGATCAATCTCAATCCCTATTCTACTCACTATGAACCCCAAGAGTTTTCCATATGTAACGACAAAGGTGCATTTGGTCGGGTTAAGCTTCAGCTGGTATTTCCGCAGTCTTTGGAATAGTTTTCTCAAGTTCTGTAGGTGCTCTTCTTCTGTTCGGGACTTAGCGATCATATCATCCACATATACCTATATTTCCTTGTGCATCGTGTCGTGGAAAAGAGTCACCATCACTCTTTGATAAGTCACTCCAGTGTTCTTGAGCCCGAAAGACATCACCTTATAGCAAAAAGTGCCCCATATGGTCACGAATATGGTTTTCTCCATGTCGTCCGAGTCCATCTTTATCTGGTTGTACCCCGAGAAGCCTTCCATGAATGAGAACCATGAATGTCCCGCGGTGTTGTCAACTAGCTTGTCAATATGTGGCCGATAGAAGTTGTCTTTAGGGCTAGCTCGGTTGAGATCCCTATAATCTACACACATACGGACCTTCCCATCCTTCTTTAGTACTGGCACAATGTTTGCAACCCATTCAGGGTACTTGGCCACTTCCAAGAAGCCAGCATCAAACTGTTTTTTCACCTCTTCTCTGATCTTTAACAACATGTCCGGTCTTATTCTCCTGAGTTTTTGCTGTATTGGTTTACATTCTGGTTTCGTTGGCAGTTTGTGTACCACTATGTCAGTATTCAAACCCGGCATATCTTGATTAGTCCAGGCGAAAACATCCTTGAATTCCTAGAGTAGGGCTATCAGTTCGTGCCTGGTTTTCAAGGAAAATATAGTCCCGATCTTTACTTCTTTTCTCTCTTCTTCAGTCACCAAGTTTACAACTTCTGTTTCTTCTTGGTAGGGCGTGATTTGCCTCTCTTCGTTGGCCATCATCCTCATAAGCTCTGTAGGGACCTCGCATTCCATCTCATCACCCTCTTCTTCAATTCCTGTTGAGATCTCGGGGCATTCAAAATCTACTTCGGGATTGGATTCGGCATCATTCATACAATTAATTATGGGAGACCTATATTAAATGAGAACAAATGTATTGGGAAGAGAATGGTTTTATATGAGGTGAATGAATATGAATAATAAATGAGTGAAATAAATGAGATGTTTTCCATTTGAGAAAACGGGGAAGATATCTTTTCATTTCAAACAAAAAGTTAACATAGGTGCCCTAGACAAAAGATCCTCATTGTTTATGGGCCAAAACAAAAAGGTTGATTCGGAGCATTACTCTGATGTCCTAAAAACCACAGGTAGATCAACGTGGCTCCAGTTATCAAGAGTCTCCCCGGGGCGGGTGCTGGTCAACATACTGCTTTCATGGCCATTTCTAGCTATCATGTTGATGGACATCCCCTCGAGTGATTCACTAAACATTTATTTCTCATTGAGTATGTCATTTTCCTTAATTGCTTTTTCGACCTCCTGTCCTGGCGGGCAGAATCCTCCAGAGACAAAAGTATTTTTCAAACTAGGGAAAGACATTGGTCTCCATGGAATATCCTCTCCCTTAAATCTGGTTCTTCTCTATTCTTCTTTTCTCTTGTATTCTTCGTTTCTTTTCCGGACACTTAGTTTGTAACCCAGCCTGAAATGGTCCTTCTTGGTTATTACACTCATAGATCGTAGGCTCCCTTGCAATATTTTCCCTAGCCTTATTCCTACTTTGGCTCCTCTGCCCAAAGTTTCGGCAACGGTCATCTTGGTGCAATTACATAACCTGGGGCAGGGGATCCGATTACCTTCTACAACGAATGTGGCGTTCACCAGCTCTAATGCACGAAAAGAGCATTTTGCAGCATCCTCATCATTTTGAATGTAGAAGGCGTCTGATGTCACCGAAGCAATGATCCCTTGCTCAGCCTCTACTGTGACCAACTTTCCTTCGATCACGAATTTTAATTTCTGATGCAGTGATGAGGGGACGGCTCCTGCAAAGTGGATCCATGGCCTTCCCAATAAGCAGCTGTAGGATGGTTTTATGTCCATCACCACGAAATCGATCACGTACTCAGTCGGCCTAATCAATAGAGGCACCTCAATCGTTCCAAGTGTTTCTCTTTGCGTGCCATCGAAGGCTCTCACGGAGTTATGACAGAGCTTTAGGTGAGAATCATCTATTGGTAGCTTTTGTAGAGTCACCATAGGTAGTACGTTCAGTGCTGACCCTTTGTCAATCAATACCCCCGGTAACACATACCCCTTGCAGCGGGTTGTGATGTTAAGAGCCTTGCTGGACCCCATTCCTCCTTTAGAGATCTCATCATCACTGAATGTTATATAGTTATAGGTGCCGATATGCCCCACTATCTTGTCCAACTTCGATACAGAAATGTCATGGGGTACAAAAGTCTGGTTTAGCACCTTTAGGAGTGCCTCACAGTGTTTTTCTGAACTCAGTAGCAACTCTAGCACTATAATCCTTGTCGGTTGCTTTCGTAGTTGTTCCACTACGTTGTATTCACTATGTCTCAGGAATTTTAGAAATTCTTTGGCCTGAGCCTCGGTTACTGGTTCATTTATCTTAAGAGATGGTTCCTCACAGAATATCTGTGCGGGGGTAACCGATGTATCATTTCCTTTATCGTGGGCAACTTCAGCAGCCTTCAAGGTTTCTGAGGAGTAACATCTGTCGTTCCTTGTGAAGTGGCCCACCTCACCGACACTCTCATCACTCCTTGCTTGTTCCTCTCTCGGTGTAGGCTTTTCTTCGTCTTTCTGTTCTTTTACTCCACCAGATTCTGGCTTTTCTGGTAGGGTCACATTCGCAGCATAGTTCCAAGGAGTTTGTCGTATATCCTTGAATGGGAACGGGGATGGTGCTGAGATGATGATCTTAGGAGTCACCTTAGTAGCTTCTCCTTGGGAGGAACTTGCACCCTCTGGCCTAGAGGAGATGACAAAAGGTCTGTATCTCCCGTATTTAACGATGGGGCTATCCGTCATATGTACGTCTGACCCCTTCCTTCCTGCAGGCTCTTCGAAAAACTCTATTCACTTGTCATTCATCAATTGTTGCACTAATCTCTTAAACTCGTCGCACTGTTGGATGTCGTGTCCTCCGTCCTAATGGAATTCACAATACGCTCCACATCCCTTCTATACTACTATCATGCCCTTATCGATCAAGTGGGCCATGCACAATGGCTGAAATATCCACCGCAAATGAGACTTGATTTCTGACACATTCTCCTTAACCTTCCTGGTGGAGTACTCCTCAATAGCATTCACTCCCCTATTCTCGTGATTAGGCAATGGGTTAGCAGCTACACTTGGTTCTTCAAACTTTAATATCTAGAATCGATTAGACTCCGCACGAGCTTCTTGAAAGCAAGGCAGTTCTCTGTAGGATGACTAGGGGCACCACCGTGATAATCACAATGCACGTTCAGGTTATTCCAAGATGGGAATGGCGGTTTGAACGGAGTAACGTAGTATGGACGGACCAGATCCGCTTTGTACAACTGAGAGTAAAGCTCAGAGTACGAAATAGGTAATGGAGTAAAAGTTTGCCTCTCTTTCTCCTTTCTTGGGGTTCTCTCCTCTCTTTGAATCAAGTTTTTTGCTTTCCCAGTAGACGCCTATGGCTGTGAGACTGTGAAATTCTTTGGGGCCGTGTAAGTACTGGCAGTGTTCACCTCATTCTTCTTATTGTACTTCCGAGAACTTTCCCCGCTATCTATCCTACCGCTTTTGATTTCCAATTCAAGGGACTCCTCGGTCTTAATTAAATCAACAAAACTCTGAGTTGTGTTATTAATGAGGCAATCAAACAGTGTCCCCTTTAGAGTATTAACAAATAAAGGCGTAATTTCATGTTCGGGGAGGGGTGGCTAAATCTGGGCGGCTACTTCCCGCCACCTCTAGCATAATGTCGCAAACTTTTGTTGGATTTCTGCCCTATATTTTCTAGCATAATTCTGTTGTGCGTCATGTCCATCACGTACTTGTATTGCTCGATGAATGCTCTTGAAAGATCTTTCTAGGTTTTAATGTTTACTCGGCTCAACTGGGTATACCAGCAGCGCCGCCCAGTCAGGTTTTCCTGGAAACAATGAATTAATAGTTTCTCATCCTTGAGGTAGGCCACCATATTCTGTCAATACATTGTCACGTGTGCGGAAGAACACGTGGTTCCATCATATTTGTCGAACTCCTACGTTTTAAATTTTGGTGGCAGGACAAGGTCGGATACCAGACTTAAGTCACTGGCATCGCTTCCTAATTCTTCTGTAGTTTGTAAGGCTTTAAATTTTTCTTCCATGAGGCAGAATCTCTCATCCCATTTCTTTTCTACCTCTGTCCTGATCCTTTCAACCTATTTCTGGTATGAAACCTCCTCCTCGTAGAGTGCTTCTGTGTCAAGGGTTGATTCTCAGATGCCCCTACCTGAAGATTAGTAGACATCCCAGCAGGGTCAATATATACCCTTCTAGCCGGATTTGGCGTAGCCTTGAACCTTACTATGAGCTGGGGTACCTTCCGTGTCTTGAGCGACTTCACCTTGACTCTTTTTTCGAGGCTCTTAGCAAACAACGTAGTTATGTCAGACAATATCGACGCTTGTGACTGAGCAATCAGGTCACTGAGGCTTCTCTGGGCCTCATCAAATCTTGCTTCTAGATCTCTATATCCTTTCTCTAGACTGATTATCCTGTCTTCCATGAGCTTGTTTTGTAGTCGGGTAAGGTATGGATGATGAATGATTGCGGCTTAACTTCTATTTAACATTGCCACAATATTTACAATATTAATATGATTGCAAAGAAAATAAATGCATGTATAATGATGCAAATGTCATGATGCAATGCAGGAATGTATGCAAATAAAGGTCCTGATTCCGCTGGTAATCACCCTTCTGAACTACTTCCACGGGAATTAAAAGATCTAGATTACAATAGAGTTCATATTACAAAAGGAGGGTTCCTAATACAAAAGAGTCCTAATTACAACACGGAGTCCTACAGATAAGCCCTAGCTCTATCCCCTAGCTTTCCAATGGCCCTGAGCAGCTTGATGAACCTGGATGCTTCTTCCATGCCTGCGGCTACGAAAGGTCGGAGAGCTTCAGCTTCGGCAGCTAAGTCACCCACATGTCTTGTGACTCGCTTAATATTGGTCTCTATCCTGCACCATCTGGGCAGCATCACACAGTCTTCTTTGCCAATAATTGTCTCCTCCGGCTGCAGCTTCTTCGAATACCCTGATTCTTTCCCTATAATCCTGAACGGTTTTTTCAAGCGACTCAATCTGGGCTCGTAACGTGCCAACTTCACGCTCCCTTTCTTGTAGTTCGATAAAGCCATTCCTCTTACGGTAAGTCTGAAAGGAATGCTCTAATTCTGCTAAACTTCCCTCTAACTCGACATTCTGACTTTGGCTCTGATTCAGGCTTTGGATGGTGTCATCGTACAATCTTTGCATCTTTAACAGTCTATTCATGCTACCCATGGACCTTCTTTTCCAAGCGGCGGTGTTCTCTCTTTCGTTGGTGACTGCTTGTTTTCCTTTGATGATCTCTTGCCTAGTTCTTTCCTTCTCTTGATCGATGGCCTCCTTGAAAGACCGCCTTTCCTCCTCGGTAGCTAACCTGTAGATTTCTATCTCTTTCTCGATCGCTCGATTACCGATCTCTCGTTCTTCTTCCACCAAATGGGTACCATTTATCATTTCCTTTTCCACAGCTATAAACCGACTTCGACTGGCCTTCTGTACTTTTGCTTGGAGTAGGAGGGTATCCTTCTGGTAAAGAGTGTTCTTCTCGCTCAAATTTACATTTAATTTCTTCAATTGCCTAATGATCCCGTCCCGCTCATCGACCTATAAGCTTGCTTTATAAAGCTCACTCGCATGCTCAGTCTGTTGGGTTTCCATCTTCCTCTTGGTTTCTTCGAGTTCATTTCGTAAAATACCAGCTTCAGACGGTACTACTCTCGTAAGCTCCTCAAGTGACACAGCTGGTTCCTGATCGGGTTCTAGAATCTTATCATTAATCCTCAAACGTCTCCAAAGATCATAGTCCGGGGTGGTCATACGTTCGGTGTCTCCTTCCACTCTGATCTGGTAACAATGGTCCCAAGCCCTCATGATAGTTTGTACTTTTTCTTTAAACTCACCTTTGAAAGGAAATTCGCTTTGGCTCAATCCGACGGTATTGGGAACAAACTGTCGTGATCTGAACTGTCGGGACACTAGAAGCGAAGCACAAGCAATCCTACCATGCAGCCCCAACATCATTAACCAGTCATAATCTGTACAAGAAGTAATTAACTCTACCGAGCCATGGAACTCTCCATACTATGTCTTCATCTTGAATGAATCCTGAAGAAACTGGACCATCTTTTCGTTACAAGTTTTCTGCCACTCTTTTGCTAAGTACTCTTGTAAGGGCGAAAAGCCTTGAAAGGATATCCCCGGTAGGACTCTCGTCGGTGTCTTCCACATGTGGCTCTGAATCCATACCTGTAACAGCTGTGCACATCCTCGAAAACGTCATTCTTCGTGTTTTTGACTAGCATTTAAAAAATTAAGGTCTCGGCCAAAATTGTCAGTACTGGGTTCGCCCTCCGTTTCATACGCTCAAACAGGTCTAGAATGGCTACATCAATGTTTCCCAGAGTTTGTGGAAAGATTACCAAACCGTATATTCCCAAGGCAAATAGGTCTATCTTCTTCTCCTTATCTGGATGTGCGGGTATGATGTCTCGAATACTCTCCCATGTGAAGACTGTACTGTCTCCTCAAAGTCGAATCAGGCTATTAACCCAATCGTCACTCATCCCGACAAAGGTTTTGAGCTTCGAAGTGTAATTCTGATTTCTCGGCGGTTTTGCATAGATCCAATCTTCCTGAACGTTCTTCTGATTATGTAAAGCAGTGTACTCTTCTATTGTAGGCATCATGTCCTGTCCATTGAAGGTGAAGCAACAAAAGGCAGGATTCCAAAACTAAAAAATAGCTCGGAGTAAAGGCTGGTTGACTCAAACGTATAACAGCCGTGCAATGTCACCATAACTATCACAGAATATGTCTTGTAGTCTTCGGTCCCATCCTTCCCAGATGCTTTGAAGATCCCATAAGTTGTTCTGTTGAAGACTCACGTAGGTGTACCCTGCTACTATGCGCTCACTCGGGAAACTGTCCCTTTGGGCCTTTTGATTGACCTCTGACCAATGCCTGACTGACAAGTTAAGCTCTTCTTTCTTAAGATACCTTTTTTCCATGGTGAAAGACTTTCTGATCGGGTAAACCACTTGATCCAGTACCTTTATGTAATGCTAATGCAATAATGTATGAAAAAAAAGCAACAGCAAAAAAGAAAACAAGTCAGTACCGGATAAAATTAATAAATACATAAATAAAATGACGAATTAAATAAACACACAAAACAACCCTATTTATTCCGTCTAAAACACCTAAGGTTATCCGTATGGCTCTAAAGGGGTGGGTTTCTATATATTCTCTACATGCAGTTTTGGTTCTAGGAGGTACCCGAATTGTCCTTGCTGTCCTCTACTAAGAGCATTCTGCAGCATCCTCATTATTTTGAATGTAGGGGGCGTCTGATGTCACCGAAGCAATGATCCCTTGCTCAGCCTCCACTGTGACCAACTTGCCTTCGATCACGAATTTTAATTTTTGATGCATTGATGAGGAGACGGCTCTTGCAGAGTGGATCCATGGCCTTCCCAATAAGCAGCTGTATGATGGTTTTATGTCCATCACCATGAATTCGATCACGTACCTAGTCGGCCCAATCAATAGAGGCACCTCAATCTTTCCAAGTGTTCCTCTTTGTGTGCCATCGAAGGCTCTCACGGAGTTATGATAGGGCTTTAGGTGAGAATCATCTATTGGTAGCTTTTGTAGAGTAACCATAGGTAGTACGTTCAGTGCTGACCCGTTGTCAATCAATACCTCCGGTAACACATACCCCTTGTAGTGGGTTGTGATGTTAAGAGCCTTGGTGGATCCCATTCCTCCTTCAGGGATCTCGTCATCACTAAATGTTATATGGTTATAGGTGGTGATATGCCCCACTATCCTGTCCAACTTCGATATAGAAATGTCATGGGGTACATAAGTCTGGTTTAGCACCTTTAGGAGTGCCTCACGGGGTTTTTTTCTGAACTCATGAGCAACTCTAGCATTGTAATCCTTGCCGGTTGCTTTCGTAGTTGTTCCACTACGCTGTATTCACTATGTCTCATGAATTTTAGAAATTCTTTGGCATGAGCCTCGGTTACTGGTTCATTTATCTTAGGAGGTGGTTCCTCACCGAATATCTGTGCGGGGGTAACCGATGTATCCTTTCCTTTATCCTCGGCAACTTCAGCAACCTTCAAGGTTTCTAAGGAGTAACATCTACCGCTCCTCGTGAAGTGGCCCACCTCATCGATATTTTCATCACTCTTGGCTTCTTCGTCTCTCGGTGTAGGCTCTTCTTCATCTTTTTGTTCTTTTGCTCCACCAGATTCTGGCTTTTCTGGTAGGGTCACATTCGCAACATAGTTCCAAGGAGTTTGTCGTATATTCTTGAATGGGAACGGGGCTGGTGCTGAGATGATGATCTTAGGAGTCACCTTAGTAGCTTCTCCTTGGGATGAACTTGCACCCTCTGGCCTAGAGGAGATGAAAAAAGGTCTGTCTCTCCCGTATTTAACGTTGGGGTTGCCCGTCATATGAACTTTTGACCCCTTCCTTCCTGCAGGCTCTTCGAAGAACTCTATTCGCTTGTCATTCTTCAATTGTTGCACTAATCTCTTAAACTCGTCGCACTGTTGGATGCGTGTCCTACGTCCTGATGGAATTCACAATACGCTCCACATCCCTTCTATACTACTACCATGCCCCTGTCGATCAAGTGGGCTATGCACAATTGCTGAAATATCCACCGCAAAGGAGACTTGATTTTTGACACATTCTCCTTAACCTTCCTGGTGGAGTACTCCTCAATAGCATTCACTCCCATGTTCCCATGATTAGGCAATGGGTTAGCAGCTACACTTGGTTCTTCAAACTAGACTCTGCACGAGCTTCTTGAAAGCAAGGTAGTTCTCTATAGGATGACTAGGGGCACCACCGTGATAATCGCAATACACGTTCGGGTTATACAAGGACGGGAATGGCAGTTTGAACGGAGTAACGTAGTATGGACGGACCAAATCTGGGTCGTACAACTGAGAGTAAAGCTCAGAGTACGAAACGGGTAATGGAGTAAAAGTTTGCCTCTCTTTCTCCTTTCTCGAGGTTCTCTCCTCTCTTTGGTTTAAGTTTTGTGCCTTCCCAGTAGACGCCTGTGGCTGTGAGACTGTGAAATTCTTTGGGGTGGTGTAAGTTCTGGCAGTGTTCACCTCATTCTTCTTGTTGTACTTCCGAGAACTTTCCCCGCTATCTATCCTACCACTCTTGATTGCCAATTCAAGGGACTCCCCGGTCCTAATTAAATCAACAAAACTCTGAGTTGTGTTATTAATGAGGTGATCAAACAATGTCCCCTTCAGAGTATTAACAAATAATGGCGTAATTTCATGTTCGGTGAGGGGTGGTTGAATTTGGACGGCCACTTCCCGCCACCTCTGGGCATATTGTCGCAGACTTTCGTTGGATTTCTGCCCCATATTTTCTAGCATAATTCTACTGGGCGTCATGTCCGTCACGTGCTTGTATTGCTCGATGAATGCTCTTGAAAGATCTTTCCAGGTTTTAATGTTTACTCGGCTCAACTGGGTATACCACCGCAGCGCCGCCCCAGTCATGCTGTCCTGGAAACAATGAATTAATAGTTTCTCGTAGGTCGCCATCTTCCGACAATACATTGCCACGTGTGCGGAAGGACATGTGGTTCCATCGTATTTGTTGAACTCTGACGTTTTAAATTTTGGTGGCGGGACAAGGTCGGATACCAGACTTAAGTCACTGGCATCGCTTCCTGATTCTTCTGTTGTTTACAGGGCTTTAAATTTTTCTTCCATGAGATGGAACCTCTCTTCCCATTTCTTTTCTACCTCTGTCCTGATCCTTTCGACCAAGTTCAGGTCTGGCACCTCCTCCTCATAGAGTGCTTCTGTGTCAAGCGGTTGATTCTTAGATGCCCCTACCTGAAGATTAGCAGACATCCTAGCAGGGTCAATATATACCCTTCTGACTGGATTTTCCGTAGCCGGTTGAACCTTACTGTGAGCTAGGGTACCTTCCGACTCTTGAGCGACTTCACCTTCGACTCTTTTTCTGAGGCTCTTAGCCAACAGCGTAGTTATGTCGGACACTATCGACGCTTGTGACTGAGCAATCTGGTCACTGAGGCTTCTCTAGGCCTCATCAAATCTTGCTTCCAGATCTCTCTGTCCTTTCTCTCGACTGATTATCTTGTCTTCCATGAGCTTGCTTTGTAGTCGGGTAAGGTATGGATGATGAATGATTGCGGCTTAACTTCTATTTTCACACTGCCACGATATTTACAATATTAATATGATTGCAAAGAAAATAAATGCATGTATAATGATGCAAATGTCATGATGCAATGCAGGAATGTATACAAATAATGGTACTGATTCCGCTGGTAATCACCCTTTTGAACTACTTCCACGGGAATTAAAGGATCTAGATTACAATAGAGTTCATATTACAAAATGAGGGTTCCTAATACAAAAATGTCCTAATTACAACACAGAGTCCTACAGATAAGCCCTAGCTCTATCCCCTAACTTTCCAATGGCCCTGAGCAGCTTGATGACCCCGGGTGCTTCTTCCATGCCTGTGGCTACGAAAGGTCGGAGAGCTTTGGCTTCGGCAGCTAAGTCACTCACATGCCTTGCGGCTCGCTGTATGTCCACCATTAGGTTCGCATAATATTGTTCTCTATCCTGCACCATCCGGGCAGTATCACGTAGTCTTCATTGCCAATAATTGTCTCCTCCGGCTGTAGCGACTTCGAATACCCTGATTCTTTCCCTATAATCCTGAACGATTGTTTCAAGTGACTCAATTTGGGCTCGTAACGTGCCAACTTCATGCTCCCTTTCTTGTAGTTCGATGAAGCCATTCCTCTGACGGTAAGTCTGAAAGGAGTGTTCTAATTCTGCTAACCTTCCCTCTAACTCGACATTCTGACTTTGGCTCTGATTCAGGATTTGGATGGTGTCGTCGTACAATCTTTGCATCTCTAACAGTCTATTCCTGCTACCCATGGACCTTCTTTTCCAAGCGGCGGTGTTCTTTCTTTCGTAGCTGATTTCTTGCCTAGTTCTTTCCTTTGCTGACTGCTTATTTTCCTTTGCTGATTTCTTGCCTAGTTCTTTCCTTCTCTTGATCGATGGCCTCCTTGAAAGACCGTCTTTCCTCCTCCGTAGCTAACCTGTAGCTTTCTATCTCTTTCTTGATCGCTCGCTTGCCGATCTCTCATTCTTCTTCCACCAAACGGATACCATTCATCATTTCCTTTTCCACGGCTATAAACTGACTTCGGCTAGTTTTTTGTACTTTTGCGTGGAGTAGGAGGGTATCTTTCTGGTAAAGAGCGTTCTTCTCGCTCAAATCCGCATTCAATTTCTTCAATTGCCTAATGATCCCGTCCTGCTCGTCGACCTCTAAGCTTGCTTTACAAAGCTTACCCACATGCTGAGTCTGTTGGGTTTCCATCTTCCTCTTGGTTTCTTCGAGTTAATTTCGTAAAATATCAGCTTCAGACGGTACTGCTCTCGTAAGCTCCTCAAGTGACACAGCTAGTCCCTGATCGGGTTTTGGAATCTTATCATTAATTCTCAAACGTCTCCAGAGATCGTAGTCCAGGGTGGTCATACGCTCGGTGTCTCTTTCCACTCTGATCCGGTAATAATGGTCCCAAGCCCTCATGATAGTTTGAAGTTTTTCTTTGAGCTCACCTTTGAAAGAAAATTCACTTTGGCTCAATCCGGCGGTATTGGGAACAAACTGTCGTGATCCAAACTATCAGGACACCAGAAGCGGAGCACAAGCAATCCTACCATGCAGCCCCAACATCATCAGCCAGTCATAATCACCGCAATTGTACAAGAAGTAATTAACTCTACCGAGCCACGAAACTCTCCATACTATGTCTTTATCTTGAATGTTCCTGAAGAAACTGGACCATATCTTCGTCTTCAAGCTTTCTCGCCACTCTTTTGCTAAGTACTCTTGTAAGGGCGAAAAGCCTTGAAAGGATATCCCCGGTAGGACCCTCGTCGGTGTCTTCCACATGTGGCTCTGAATCCATACCTGTAACAGTTGTGCACATCCTCGAAAATGTCCTTCTTCGTGTTTTCGACTGGCATTTAAATAAATAAAGGTCTAGGCCAATACTGTCGGTACTGGGTTCGCCCTCTGTTTCATACGCTCAAACAGGTCTAGAATGGCTACATCAATGTTTCCCAGAGTTTGTGGAAAGATTACCAAATCGTATATTCCCAAGGCAAATAGGTCTATCTTCTTTCCCTCATTTAGATGTGCGAGTATGATGTCTCGAATACTCTCCCATGCAAAGACTGTATTGTCTCCTCGAAGTCGAATCAGACCATTAACCCAATCGTCACTCATCCCGGCAATGGTTTTGAGCTTCAAAGTGTAATTCTAATTCCTCGGCGGTTTTGCATAGATCCAATCTTCCTGAACGTTCTTCTGATTAAGTAAAGCAGTGTACTCTTCTACTGTAGGCATCCTGTCTTGTCCATTGAAGGTGGAGCAGCAAAGGCAGGATTCCAAAACTAAAAAATAGCTCGGAGTAAGGGCTGGTTGACTCGAACGTATAACAGCCGTGCAATGTCACCATAACTATCACAGAAAAAGTCTTGTAGTCTTCGGTCCCATCCTTCCCAGATACTTTGAAGATCCCATAAGTTGTTCTGTTGAAGACTCACGTAGGTGTACCCTGCTACTATGCGCTCGCTCGACAAATTGTCCCCTTGGGCCTTCTGATTGACCTCTGACCAATGCTTGATTGACAAGTTAAGCTCTTCTTTCCTAAGATACATTTTTTCCATGGTGAAAGACTTTCTGATCGGGTAAACCACTTGATCCAGTACCTTTATGTAATGCAAATGCAATAATGTATGAAAAAAAAGCAAAAGCAAAAAATAAAACAAGTCAATACCGGATAAAATTAATAAATACATAAATAAAAGGACGAATTAAATAAACACACAAAACAACCCTATTTATTCCGCCTAAAACACCTAAGGTTATCCGCATGGCTCTAAAGGGGTGGGTTTCTATATATTCTCTACATGCAGTTTTGGTTCTATGAGGTACCGAATTATCCTTGTTGTTCTCTACTAAGAGTAGCAAGGCCCCCAATCATCACCCATTATAGGCTCCTTCCAACCGGGTTCAATTCAGGGGGACCCATTCGCTTATGCCTGCATTAAGGAACGATATCCTTACGAAAGCATAAGGTACTCGAGCCCCGAAGGTACTTGCTAGGCCTACACAGGAGAACGATATCTCCACGAAAGCATTAGCGTTTTCCGCCACTTAAAAAACAGGTTTATATGCCATATTTTAAATGCGTCAAAATAAACGCGCACTTTGAACCGAATGTTAGTTTAATAGTTACTTTAATCCGGAATTTCTAATATTAATAAAGCAGTAATTATTTAAAAAGCTCGACTCACTTTATTTTGTTTAAAAAAATAAAAAATGTCCCCAACAGAGTCGTCATCTGTAGCGATGTTCGTTTCGCTAAAAACGTGTTTATCTTGTTTTGTTTTAAAAAATAATGTCTTCCGTGAGGTTTTGTAAAAACCGTATTTTATTTACTAAAATGGAGTCGCCACCGGCCACTTAGGTAGGCCGGACATCGTAAAAACAGAGATTTTGAAAACTTTGAGTTCGGGAGTCTGTTACGGATAGGGAAGGATCAGCACCCCCATACCGCCCAAAATTGGTACTTTAATAATTACCGCTTTATTAAAATTAAACTTTCCGGATTAAAGTGACGATTTGATTATCATTCGGTTATAAGTGCGAGTAGATTTTAAAGGCCCTGTTATCCGAGAGTAAACGCCCAACCACTATCACTACGCCTGATACTGGTCTCGTTTACGCTCGGATAAATGGGCGCCGCATTGACAATTTATATATATCTCTTATGCAATCTTAGCAAATAACTTTAAAACATACGTATACATCACATGGTTTTAAAACATACAAGGAACATCACAAAATTAAACAATACTAATAAAATACGTGAGCAATAAAAAAGGATAAAGCTTTTAAATAAGAAAAAAACCTATCATGCTTAAACATATTAAAGTAATCCACAACTATATCACATACATGACATGGATAATGTACAATATTAGACTAACGGAATAAGGCAACAAACCTAGACATGATACTAGAATCAAAAGCATCAAATAAAAACTAAAACCTAGACACCACAATTTTACACGAAACTAAATCAGACATGTAATAGGGTACTTAACTTCCTATCATGCTTCAAGATCAAACAAACACATAAATAACAAACTTACATAAATAAAAACATGGCATAGGTATAACATGATGACCAAACTAAAACGCAATATTTAAACGAACATATAGGCATCATACGGTTGAACAAATTAAAACATAAAAAAAACAACCCCTCCAAAAACAAAAATAAAGATTATGTAAAAACCTATATTAAGGTGATGAACAAAATAAATATGACATAAAACCATAAAATAACAAAAATAAGAGACATAATTGATTACAACAGAGGACTAAAATGTAATAAAATGAAACAGAAATGACAGAAATTGGAGCAATAAAGACATGATTTAGGGACGAAATTATAAACCAGACAAGACTTAAAAGGACTAAATATGTAATTGGACCAAGGGGCGAGCTCAGAGTGAAAATTTCAAAAACGCGGTGGGACTGGGGAGGTAATTTCACCATTTAAAACTGATTTCAGTTCAATCCAGGGGTTGAATTTCAAGATCATAAAATATAAGGAGGACCGGGGTTGTAAATATCCCATGCGGCAAGACAGAAATGCAAATAATGAAAACGCGGAGGGATTTATTATCGGATTTCACCATTTTAAAAAATAATACACCTATAAAACCCACTCATCCGGCCAAAAACCAAACTTTCCCCCATTTTTTTTAAACCTTTCTTTATAAAACATCCAACCTCCACTTTTCTCTCAAAACCAAACCACAAACCTTTGATAAACCTAGAAACCGGCAGCCAACCGCCGTCTCCTCCGCCGCCGGCCGTCGCTAGTCGATGCCGACGAACCTAAGAAAAACCACCAAAACAACCCTTGCTTCAACCCAAACTCGGATCCAAACTTGGATTTAAAGAAAAGACTCCCCTTTTTCCTAGATCTAAGAAAATACGAAAGCGAAAACCATTTCTTTTAAAAAAACTGAGACCAAAAGGAACCTCTCCCTGTTTTTAGTTCACCGTGTTCAGTTTTGGAAACTGATGCAGCTTATCACTAGCGAGGGGAGACCCACTGACGGTGAGGGTAAAGAACCTCTCAACTCTTCTCCCTTTTTTATGTTATCTCTAGAGTATATACATGCATGCAACACTAAAGATGAATAGATACCTTTGTGTTTTTTTGTGTGTTCGAAAGATGAACAAGAAGATGGGATCTTTTTTTGTATTTATGAAAAACTGATTACTTGATAATCTTTTGTTCTTACAACCTTTCATAGATATATCACCCCTGATCATTTTGGTAGAAAGTACTATAAAAATACATATCTATTTTTTTTGGATTTGAAATGATACTGACATAGCTTGTGTTTCTTATGTTTTCTGGTGCATCTGAGTATAGTGGTTGGGGCTGGTGGTGCGGTAGAGGCATGGTGGAGGTGATCTCTTGGCAGACGCATCCTTGGTCGTTGGATCAGATCTGATCTAACGGCTAGGATTACTCGAAGATCAGACGGCTGAGATGAGACCTCAGAAATGATGTAGCGATCTGGGATCGTGCCACGTGGCCTGGAGAAGATGGTCGGCCTTGCACGTGTCTCACACGCGCGAGTGGAGAATCCAACAGCCCACGCGTGAGCTTCAAGCGGCAGATGAGGGGTCTTCATGCTTCAACCGTGGCCGTTGGATCCAGATTTGATCCAACGGCCCTCGACCAGCTGCGCAAGATAAAAGAGGGCATCATGGTTCCATTATCTGATGTGGGTTAGGGTTTCTTAGGATATGGGCTGGTGGCCGGTTTGGGCCTGATGTAAAATTTTTTGGGTTTTAATATTTGTACATGGGCTGGATATCTAATTAATTTATTTTTTTGGGTTTTGATACTTTATCTGTTTATAATAATAATAACACTAATAATAATAATAATGTGTATATATATACATACATACCTGCAAGCGTACACGTACATGGACACACATACGTATATAGCATACACATACATACTTACGTACACATAATAATAATACATACAATTCATGCAATACTCTTTCGTATACATAATAATAAAGACTTTAATAATACACACATACAACCATATATAGACATGCATATAATAATTACTAATGCATACATAACACATCACACACACTTTGTGTACATTAATTATACGTACAATATATTACGTATACATACAACAGTGATATGTAAATTATTAAACTAACGTAAATTAACGCGGTGTTTAACACCAGATAAAAATGGGTGATTACACCAAGTTACATGTAATGTAAACTTTGTCCTTAAACTCCTAGAAGGGTGCCATAGGGTCTAGACAAGTTAGTTTAGCCTCATTTTGCATGTATGTATGGTCTACTATGTTGAATGGGTTAAAGCATGAAGAATGGTATGTCCATAGTTTGATAGAATTAATAAAATAACCTTAATTGCACTAACATGGGAAACTGGGTAAATGGATTCGTTTTAGTGTAAAATTTGACGTGCAAGTAGGTTTGATGTTTTTAAGCTTACTGGTAAAATTTGGTAAACTTTGGACATGATCAAGACACTCAATTGGATAAAAACTAGATAAAATTTGTCATTACAAACATGTTCATACCGGTACAGGTGATGGCGTATCGGTACGGCTGTCCGTTATTGGATAAGATTATGAAGGCGTATCGATACAGATAATGGGTGTATCGGTATAAGTTTTAGTCACTGGAAAATTATTGTAGCACTATATCGATACTGTATCGATACTGATAGTTGACCTTGTAAGCGTTGACCATGTGTACCGATACAGCCTTGGACGTTTCGATACAGCTAGTCGGTTATGTAATCTGAATAAAATGAATTATGTATAGCGTACCGATAAGGTATAGTCCGTACCAGTACGACCCCTTTTAGTTATAACGGTAATAACGTCCATGACAGGCGTATCGATACGGCCTTTTCAAGTATCAGTACGGGTGGCAGGTAAGTTAGTTAAAGGGTGTTCAAAAAGGTTTCAGAATGTTGTAATTTGACCACTAAATTTCAAGAGGTCTAATTTAAGATGTAATTGAAGTCTAAATGTTTTGAAAATTTGTACGTAGAGTTGTCATGCATGAAATTTCACATTAGTAAACTTAATTATCAGTTGGTCCTTAAAACTTGCAAGTTTTACAAATTGGTCCTTAAAACTTATAATTGTTATAAATTGGCCCCTGACCATGATTAGAATAAGTTTATATTGATTTTAGCCAAACATTGCATCAATTGTATGTCATTAATACACTGTCCAAAATCCAAGGCATTGCTTTTGGTAACTGTTCACCGTATTGTTCATTGGTAACGCTTTCTGACCTGGATTCCTATCAGACCGGGAAGAGGGTGTTATAGTTGACCCGTACTGCTACACAGACCTCACATACTAATACTCCCTAGGTACCGATACGAATCCAAGCATATCGATACCATTTTAAGCTACTAGAATTTCAATAGAACAGGGGTACTGATACCCACCCCAAGGGTACCGATACACCCTTCACAAATTTCCTTTGTTCATCCTTTAGAACATAGGGAACCGATACAGGCTCCCCGTGTATCGGTATCGAAGCACAGAAATGGCTTCCAAGGCTCAGGAAATCACTTTCCAAGCTTGCAAAATGTAACCCTTTACCCCTTAACTCGATCCTACATCTTATGGAAGTTAATTAGGGTGGTTTACTACCATTTTTACACATCACTAACAACTAAGCCGAACTTCACCATTAAGAAGGCTCTAAGCTACCATACAACCAACTTAGCAATAATAAACCACAACATCAAGCAAGATAATTTTCATGACCATTTTTGAACCGGGGTAAAAAAATAGCCTGATGATTAACTTATAGAAAATTAGGGTTTTGCCTTTTAATTCAATTTTTTTAAATCATTTTAGAGTCACCACTGATCACTTCGAGGTAGACCAACACCATAAAACAACTAGAGATTCATTTTTATAAATTAGTTTTCGAGAGTTAATTACGTGCAGGGAAGGATTAGCACCCCCACAAACGCCATTATCGGTACTTTAATTTTACGTGGCATATTGGCATTTCGAATAATATTTTGAATTTAATTTAACCCTTAATTATTAACTTGATTTAAATTCCAAATGAAGTTATTCCTTTTATAAGGAAATATATTTTTATCCAAATATGAGATTAAAAGTACCATTTGTTTTCGAGGCACCCCCATTCATATTCAAAAAATGTATTTCCAACATAAAAGGTTTGAATGAATGATTTATTATTGTCTTGTTTATTTTAAGTTCTAACTCAAAAGGGATCTAATTAATCATGTATGATTTAATTCTACAAATATTATTTAATTTAAAGGCTTTTATGAGGTAACACCCAATTGTTGAGCACCGTCCATATTTAGGCCCTAAATTATAGATAATATTCCTAATCAAATTAATTAATCTAGTTGTTTAAAGTTCTGATCTTAATTAAAGCTCTATTACTTAACTAAGTTATTTATTAATTTCTAAGATTGTAATGGGTACTAATTACTCTTCCTAAAAGCTCATGTTGGATAATTCTCCATTGCAAGCAATGGAACGCCATCCAAATTTGGAACTTCAAGGTTTCCTACTTAGTACATATTAATTTACTATAATGATCTTCCTAATTTAATTATCAAATCCTAATTAGAGAACTAAAAGACTAAGGCTCTACCTAATTAATTAAATCTAAGTGTATTTAAATTATCTAACAAATATAATATATGCATCATGCATATAATTTAGAACAATTAAATTAAACAAATTAATTAGGACTAAATTGAATCAAATTAGAACCTTAATTCTGATTTTTATTAACAATATGGAGTAAATTGAAATACAAATGAAATTTAAATCCCAAACTATGAAAACTCAAGGGTTGGGCGCGGATCCTCTAACCCCGCTAGTTATAAGCGTGCAGATCTCCCCTGGCCCGGTGCCAAAACAACATTGTTTCACTCTGATTATAAAAGGGGTAGACAGAGTTGGACTCGGCCATTTCTTCCATTCACTCTCTTTCTCTTCTCACCCTCTCTCCCAAACTCTCTCTGCCTAAACACTTCTCGAACCTAGAAAACACACCTAAATTAGATTAATTTAAAACATGCATCATACATATAATTTAGAATAATTAAATTAAATTAAACAAATTAATTAGGACTGAATTGAATCGAATTAGAACCTTAATTCTAATTTTTATTAAGAACATGGAGTAAATTGAAATACAAATGAAATGTAAAGCCCAAACTATGAAAACTCAAGGGTTGGGTGCGGATCCTCTGACCCGGCCCGATATAAGCACGCGGATCTCCCTTGACCAGGTGCCAAAGCAGCACCATTTCACTCGGATTATAAAAGGGGTAGACCGAGTTAGACTCGGCCATTTCTTCCACTCACTCTCTTTCTCCTCCCACTCTCTCCCAAACTCTCCCTGCCTAAACACTTCACGAACCCATAAAACACACCTAAATGGATTGAAATCCATTGATTTCGGTTGGTGTTCATCAATGTTCAAGACGAACAAGATTAACACCCAATAACTCGGCCACTCTCCGCCGCTGCCTCCTCCATTCGTTCCTTAGCCGCTGCCTTTTTGCCACCAAATGTTGTTCACTGGCCACCATGTTTTCCTTCTGACCTCTGCATGCCTTTCGGCCGGCCACTGTGAGGTAATTTTTGGTCGTCAGTCGAAACCCTAAAAAACTAATTTTTTCTATTTTTTACCTAAACCTAGATCTAAAACCCAATTAGATCGAAAAACCCAACTTTACCCCTAAAACTAACTACCCTTAACTCCCTCTTCAACTCTGTCGTGCCTAAAACCTACTATGGTGACCACAGATGAGTTCCGACCAACTTATTTCCTTTTTTGATTTACTTGTGATCTTTTATTCTATTTCTGTTTTTTACAAACTAATGATTTCTTATTTTTGTGTAGGTAAATGAAAATGAAGAAAAATATACCTTTGTGGTGGTCCGATGGTTGCTCTGATCGTCGTCTATGGCGAGCTTCTGGCGTTCTCTTAGCTTCTCGGCGTCCCTTCAGCTTCCAACAGCTCAGTTCTCCAGGTAAATGTATCTCTCTCCTTTTTTAATTTGGATAGTAATTATCTCATTCTTGCCATATAATATAATCTCCAAGCAAATAATAATACATTGTACAAAAATAACACCCCAGTGATTAATCCACATTGCCTTATTACAAATATCAAAACACCATAAACATACTCTTTAATATGCTTGTCTTGGAATCACCCCTTGCCTCGAACCACAACCCCGCACACGTTTAATTCACTGCATTGACGAAAGAAAAAAGAGCGTAAACATATAATGCCTATTGAGTGCGCTCAAAACGGATAAAACGTCAATGCAGATTTGAAATCAAAAACCCTTATTAGAAACCTATATTAATTCAAGTCAAACTCACCATTCCAAAACATTTAAGTAAAATATGCTTAATTAAGCCAAAGCAATTTTCCAATAAGTTTGTAAAACATGCCTTGCATACTAAACCATATGCACAAAAGCTCCTTTTGAAACATGCATAATAGCCATATGCAAACATAGCTTTCAAATACCAAGCATATTAAACCATATGCAAACATGTATCATGGATCTCATGCATAATCTCATATGCAAACCTCAATTTAAGCCTTCACGTGCTTATTCTTCCAATAGAAAAGCTTAAAGAGCATAACGTGAATAAATCACATTGTACAAAACATTATTCATCCATCATGATACATTAGTTCATATATTGACATTAAAGTGACCCAAAACCAAATTTTTTTCATTTGTAAAAACACATCGGATACACGGATTTCACAAGTGGTTCCATAGGCCACTTAAACATACATCTCTAACCGAAGCAAACGGTAAAATTAACCCCTTGACGATTATGATGTATAATACCCTCCAACGGGAGAAAACGGTACAATCACAACCCCTCAACCGCTGGGGTTCTCATGGTGGAGAAAACAGTACAATCACAACCCCTCGACACACATGAGACAACTTTTTATAGTGCACTTTAAACCCTATGGCATGCCAACTATATCCGATAACATTTACCATTGCAGTTGCCAATATATTCCATTTTAAACATGTTACCTCACTATTTTTCCATATGCAACACATAACTTGTTTTCAAATGCAATAAACCATGTTTAAAAATAACTTACATATTCCTTTCGGAAACCATTTATCGAAACTCGTAGGAATTCATGTACATAACCATTTCCAATTGCATTTCATATAAAAATCATGAATATAAACAGTAGGTAACAAATCTTGCTTTAAACCAACACATGTAAATCAAAAGCTCATATCAAACCGATATACAAAGGCGAAAATAGAGAAAATTTACTTCCAAGCTTAGCTAAGCTTGCTAGGCTTTAACTAAACCCCCAAAGCCATAATTCAAACATTTTATAGTACCAAGGCACATTTGCATTCACCAACTTGTCACCGCCTTGATGCCGATGTCTCGACACCAATGCCTATCCGAAAATCGTCCTAACACTTGCATCTTTCATAAGAAAATGCAAGGATTAATATAAATTGGACCACACCAATATAACCACTTAATTAAATTATCCCATGACACAATTTTCACCGCAACATTCGAACCATTTCAATTTCCCATAGCAACATCGCGAAACACGGCAAAACTCTTTTTTTTTCCACTTTGCGCCACTGTTCTGATTCAAATGCCCCTTTGAATTTCTCTCTCTTTTTCTTAATAACCAATATATATATAATGGGAAAAAATGGCAGTAGCCACGCCACTAAATTCCTTGGTGAATTGAAATGGCAGCAGCAGCGCTATGCCCTGTTTTGCGCCGTATATTTCCCTTTTAATACATACGTACATTTTGTCGAACACAAAAGATGCTATGATCCAAAAATTTAATCAACTATTCTACCAAGCACCCCATTAAGAATCTAAATCTAAATTTAACCAATTAGATTAATTCTGGAAATTAAATTACAAAATAAACTTTAGATTACTATTACCCATGCACAAAATATTAGAACTTCATAAAAATCATTAGATCACTATAATCTAATCAAAATTTATGAGAAAATCCATTAAAATCCAATAATTCCATTAAAAATTCGTTTCAATTATCCCAAAGCAAGAGAAATCAAAATCATGTAGAAAATCATTAAAGAGCAATTTCTCACCTTGCGTGATAAAAAACCAACTTGAAGATGGACTCCCCTCTTGATTTCCAACAAAAAAAATAGTGCATATGATGTAGAAATCAAAATCATTAATCCATAATTGTTTATAAATAAAGGGGAAGAAATTAATGTAGAAATAATTAAAGAATCAATAAATCTCTAAGTTTCGTTTGGAATAAAATGAGAAAAACTTAAAAATGTCTTTCTCATCTTTTAGAAAATTATAACCGTCACTTTTTTTTGTTAAAAACAAGAGAGAAAAGATATTTCTTTTATTTGATTTATTAATTTTATTAAAATAATATTTTAGTTCTATTTTACAACTATTACAAAATAGTCATTCTTTAATTTAATATTAAATCGGGTCATTTAATATTACTCAAAACTTAATTCCATCCTTTAATAAACTCATTAAAGATATTTTCCAAAAATATTAACCACGATAAATTTATCAAAAATCAATTTAATCAACTTAAATTATTTTCCGGAATTAATTAATTAGCTAAAGCATAACCTAAAATTCCAACTCGATTCCGATAGTTCACCCGAATCTTCTGGCCCATTTTCTGGGGTGTTACAATGTGAACCTATCCGAACCAATGAGATGTTGCACGTATACCAAAATGAGCGGGAAAACCTGAAATGTGTTTGTTTAGGCATTAAAGTGTGCGTCAATAGTTGGATAAGAAGGATTTGGGCTTTGGAATTGGGCCTTCGAGATTTTATATGTATTTGGACATATGGAATGGATTTTTGGACTGAATTTATTTATTTATTAGATTTATTTATTTAATATGGGATTTATACTTTTTATTTTATTTATATAGAAATATAGTATATATATATATGTATACACCCGGGTAAAATTCGGTTCTTATAGCTGCCCCTCGTTGTTGTGGAACAGGAATTGGCTGTCATCTGTGCTGCAAGTTCTTATTACGAACTTTCACTACTTCTTCCTCTCTGAAAGCTTGAACAAGTTCTTATTACGAACTTCCCAATCCTTCTATCAAGGCTAACCGCGGAGTCTGAACCAGTTCTTCTCATTAGGAAACCATCCATTCCTCTTGGCCATATGGATCTACCTCTCTGCAAAGGTGTCGAACAAGCGAGCTCTTCTCATTAGGAACTCCTTATTCTTCTTGAAAACATTGACTTGCCTCTCTGTAAAAGTGTTGAACAAGCAAGTTCTTCTCATTACGAACTTCTCATTCTTTGTTGGTAATATTGATCCACCTCTCTACAAAGGTGTTGAACAAGCGAGCTCTTCTCATCAGTAACTCCTCATCACTCTTAAAAACATAAATCCACCTCTTTGTAAAGGTGTCAAACAAGCGAGCTCTTCTTATTATGAACTCCACGTTACTCTTGAAAACATTAATCCACCTCTCTAAAAAGGTGTTAAACAAGCAAGCTCTTCCCATTAAGAACTTCTCAATCTTCAAAAGGCGAACTCTTCTCATTAGGAGCTCTTCATTCTTCTAGAATATCGATCTACCTCTCTGCAAAAGTTTCGAACAAGTGAACTCTTCTCATTAGGAATTCTTCATTCTTCTTGCAAACATTGATTTATCTCTCTGTAAAGGTATCGATCAAACAAATTCTTTTGCAAAGTTGGTGAAGTCCAAAACAAATATAACTCTTTATTTTTTGAAACATTGATCCACCTCTCTGCAATGGTGTTAGACAAGCGAGCTCTGATCATTTGGAACTCCTTGTCACTCTTGAAAACATTAATTCACCTCTCTGTAAAGGTGGTAAAAAAGCAAGATCTTATCATTAGGAACTTCTCATTCTTCAAAGGGAGAACTCTTCTCATTAGGAGCTCTTCATTCTTTGTTGGGCGAGTTCTTCTCATTAGAAACTCTGTACTCTTTTTGCTGGGTGAACTCTTCTTATTAGGAACTCTGTATTCTTTGCTGTGTGAACTCTCCTTATCAGGAGCTCTATATTCTTTTCATGATGAATGTTGATCCACCTTCTTCTCTGGGAAAAACTGAACTTGCAAAAAGAAATACCATCAGTTAATATAAGTTATTCTTGAAGTGATTTGAAATATCCCCAATTTTCCTCTTGAAGCACTGAGATCTTTAAAGCCACTACTTTTTCTGTCTAAGGTGTCTCGATCTTTCAATTTTAAACTCATATAGGATCTTTTGTTTCTCTTCCTCTGTTGATCATTCTCCTTTTTGAAATATATGTGACCTGTAAAAGTCAAATCTATCATTAATCTTTCAACATTAATTGTATAGTAAATGTACAATTTGGGTATTCTTCGAGAAACTTCAAGTGCTTCAACGAGAGTCACTGAAACTTTTATCCAATTAGACTGTGAATCTTCCTCATTTGAGCCCAAAGTTGATCTATCTTGCTTTTCAATATCTGATCTTCTTTATTTCTCTTGAAACTGATGGTCCAAAAGGTCCAAATCTTGCTGATACCATTCCTTCACTATCTTAATGTGATGACATCTCTCATCACCCCCGAAGGTGATGGCCCAAAGGACATGGCATCATGCTCAAATAACTTACTGATGACCCAAAGGCTTTAGAATTGCACCGTAGTTTTGTCTGTAATATCTCATCACTCCCAAAGGTGATGGCCCGAAGGACTTATTATCATGCCCGAAGGACTTACTGATGACCTGAAGGCTTTAGGATTGTAATACACTTTCTGTCTTGTGCAAACAATCAAATATCATCACCACTCCCGAAGGTGATAGCCCGAAGAACTAAACATCATGGTCAGAGGAATTACTGATGACCGGAAGGCTTTAGCATTGCAATGCACTTTCTGCCTGATGCAAACAATCAGAATAATTTTGCTGAGGTCTGCCTCTTCAAACGGATTGATATCTTTGCTTCACAAAAATGTGGTCGAAATATTTGCTGGATTTACTTCTCCATTCTCAAAGTTGTAAATTTAAATCTTTCTTGTTCTTTGTTGATTCTTGCAAATTACTGCCAAAATGTACAAAAATGCTTTGAATGCATGAGTTAGAAGCAATCAAATTGTTTTTGTTCAGCTTATTCTTTTTAAATTTCCTGTCTCTCTTTTTCCTTTCCAAATCTGTTAAGGCTTTATCTTGAAAATCCATTAGAGACCCATACCTCTTAACTTTATTAGAACGTTTCACTAGAGACATTTCCTAAAAGAAAGCCCTAGGACTCTCCTCCTCACTTTGATCTATGCTTGCATCCATATCACATTGAGATGGATCTCCATTGGAACTTCGTGCATTCATTCTTTCGTCAACAGAAGCAACCCACGATGACTTGCTCTTCACTGGGCTTACATCAGGCGCCGTCGTATTTGGGAACTAACCCATGTCCCTCGCATCATCCAATGCCCTGGGAAAGACATGATCCAAATCCCCTGAATTTAAGATATCCACCTTATCGCCTTCATGACCATAGGAAACTGGTCCATTAGTCACCGCTTCATCTATAGAGTCAACATCAAGTGATCCATTTTTATTTGCAGGCTTTTTAAACGTAACATCGGCCCAACATAAACCAGCACCATTACCTTTATTATATTGATCACCCGTTTGATCCAGCATCTTTTGACCTTCCCCAGAATGATATTCCTGATTAGCCGCCAAGTTTTGATTACCTTATTGCCACCACTTCCCAAAAAATCTTCCTCCCTCAGCTGTTTAGTGGCGTCTGTATTGGAATGAAGACCGTTATTATTGAAATCATTCCCAAAGCAATTTTCATTTAATGCGTCGTCCTCCATTCTGTCTGCGCTCCAAAATCCAACCGGTGGTGACTTACCAGTTCCTTTCGATGACAATTTCGTTTGGCTTTTCTACCCCTGCTTCGCCTTCTCCTTCGCCAAACTCTGTTTTGTCTTCGAGGTTTGGAAATTACCAGAATTATCTGAGAAACCAATTTCCATCACATGGACATTATACGACATACTACCCACTTCGATTTCTACCGCTTCTTTAATTCTTTTATCCCGATTTGTAGTCACCAACATGGTAATCTTTTCACAATCTATCAAGTGTCTTGCATTCTCACCAAAAGCTTTAAAAGTGTGCCCCACAGCTCCGCCAGCCTCTCGAGTGTAATATGATTCCAACAGTGGAGTGGCAAGCTCGACACCTCGAGCCATGTTGCCCTCTCAGAACTCTGCAGCGATTTCGACCATGGTCCAACCTCCCTGAAGATCTCCTTCAAATATGACCAATCAAGATCCTCTAACATCATGAACAGCTCGTCATCCTCAAAACTTAACAGAAATCTTTACCACCTAACCTTTGAACTTTGATATCCCCCAATCCCCATTCCTGCAACCTTAAGGAGATGTTTCTAACGTTCCACACAGTTGCCATTTCACCCACAAGACACCTCTTCAATTTCCACAGTTCCTCCTCCTCTACATGCCCTACAATTCTCCTTTTTTTTCTTTTCCTCCTTGGTTGCTCACCTCCCCAGCTTCCCTATCTGTATCCTGAAGATTATCTGAATTCCTCTTGCCTAGATTCATGTCCATCTGTGCCGCCCACCTATATGAACCACCCTTACTGGATTCTCCGTTTCCAGGCATAGGGTTCCTTCCCATTTTTGCTTTTTTTCCAATTCGTACCTTTCCCCTTAGTGTAGCCAAAGCCACCGTTAATCTGAAGCCATACATAATGAAGCCGTTCAACCTTTCCATTGCTCTCAGGGCATCTGTGCTATTCCCAAATCTCACAAATTCGAACTTTTTCCCTCCTCTACTCAACCTGCTAGCTATGAACGCATCAAGGACATTTTCATGTCTTGCAAATGCATGCCATAGACCTAGCCAATGCGTTGCATTCATTTCCACGAACAGAGTGACTGGCTGTTGACCTCCCATTCGTTCCATTTCTTTCCTTTTTTTTCTTTCTCTCTGATTTTTTGTCTTGTTTTTTCTTATCTTTATTGATTTCTTCACAGATTTTCAAAAGATAACTAAAGTTGATGTAAAAAAGCATCCTCCCCCTCCTATGGCAGCGGCAACCCTTTGTTTTTGTCCTTCAACTATTAGGTATTTTAATGGTTTTTTTTGGATTCTAGGCTTGCTGGTTCTGAACAGCAGATGGTTTTCGCCTGCTAAGGTGCAAGAGATCAAGATATCATCAACCAAGCAAGCAACAGTAATTATCTTTTGAAAATGGCCGCCGCTTCATCGACAGCTTTCTTCGAAACAACCAAAGAGAATCAGAACCAGATGATGAAACAACAACAACAACAGCAATCATCCACCACCCCACCCACTTGGTCATCTGCTCCAAAGACGAAGAAATAGAGAAATCAACCCGGAACACCAAGCAAGTATCTCTTAACACATATACATCCGCTTATGTTCTTTACTGCGCTTTTCATCACATCAATCCAATTAGTAAAGTCTACGGAAGAAAAGGAAGTTTTTGTTTTTATAATTCAGAAACTGAAGATAATCCAATAAACCCTAATCCAAAAGTTCTCTGTCTTGGGTTTTTACTAAGCAGATCGAGATGTGGAAGTGATAGCACTGTCTCCCAAGTCTCTGATGGCAACAAACAGATTCATTTGTGAAGTATGCAACAAAGGGTTTCAGAGGGAGCAAAATTTACAGCTCCAGAGAAGAGGAAACAATCTGCCTTGGAAGCTAAAGCAGAAGACAACGAAAGAAGTGAAGAAGAAGGTCTATCTTTGCCTTGCCCCACTTGTGTCCCCCGCGAGCTGGCGAGGGCACTCGGTGACCTCACCGGCATCAAAAAGCATTACTCGAGAAAACACGGCTAGAAGAAATGGAAGTGCGAAAAGTGTTCGAAGCGGTACGCCGTGAAATCCGACTTGAAAGCTCATTCGAAGACTTGCGGAACTAGAGAATCCAGATGTGACTGTGGCACCCTTTTCTCTAGGTAAAATCTTCAATCATTAACATAAATCTTTCCTTTTCTTTTCCCTTTTGTTATCAAAGTTGACAACCATGTTATCATGAGGGGAAAAAAGAGAAGGAAAAAAGATGTTTGATAAAAAATTAGGGGACTAGGATTGGGCAATGATAAAGCCAATTCTTTTGTTTCACCTTTTTGGATTACTTAGTTTTTACATTATATCTCTCTCTCCAATTCTTTTTCTTCCCTTTAAAACTCTTAAAAAACTGGTTTTGCATATGAACAATAATATGTGAAATTGCCATGCTGATGAGGATTCTTGTCAACCAAGCAAAAAAATTAGTAATATTTTCCCTTTTTTATTTTCTCCTTTGGTAACATCCCCTTACATGTTTTTCGTATTCAAGTGTTGTTAATTCATACGTTGTCACCAAGTATATTGTTACTGGGTTTGTTCTCATCTGATGAGATTCGTTTATAAGTATATAACATGTATGTTTTACTGTTACTGTTTTAACCTTATGGTTCTTGCCTGTGTGGGACACTTCTTTCCTTTCTTTCACTGTCTTTGCTGAGCAATTCGAGGACAATTTTTTGATTCATTCATGCAACAATTATATATTTGTTGTTTTACCAGTCATTTGTTTTTTACTCCAAGTTTCTTATTGATGAACTGAAAACTCATTGTGCTAAGCCTGAAACTGTTTTTGTCATTTGTTAATGGCTTTCACAGTTATGGAAAAATATTCTTTCCATGAACAATACACTACTTTTTCAGGGTTTTCCTTTTTTATGTTTTTCATCACCTGGGAAATGATTCCCTTCATTTATTGATCACCTTCTTCTCATAATGGTAAAATCGATGAAATAATCCTTTGAGTTTGGGCTTTCATTAATGGAATTCTAAGGACATTTCTTTTTTATTGCAGGCGTGATAGTTTCATCACTCATCGAGCCTTTTGCGATGCATTAGCACAAGAAACCGCGAGACACCCCACCAATAGCTTAACCTCAAAGGGGAGCCATCATCACTTTGGAAGTAATCATCATCAAATGACCTTAGGATCATCCCAAATGCAAGGTCAGAATCAACCATCGAGCAATATCAATATGTTGCGGTTGGGAAGCGACGGAGCTGCAAAGTTCGAGCACCTCATCCACTCCCCCAATTCTTCTTCCTTACAAAATATGCCCGGATCGACCTTTTTCATGGAGGATAAGGCGAACCTAGGTTTTCACCAAGACCATCAATCTCCCCATGGAAATGGACCATACATGAACAAACCATTACATGGTCTAATGCAACCCCTGGACTTTCAAGGTAATACTAACAATTTTGGTGCCAACTCTTCCATTCTTTTCAATTTAGGCTTCTTCCCCAACAACGGACGTTCGAGCAGCATGAATGCCGGTGAAAGCAGCGGTGCATCAGCCGCCAACTTATCGAATTCCGAGTTTTTAAGTGGTAATCATTTCAATGCAACATGAGAACATTTCTCCAAACTTGTCGGCAACCACATTGCTTCAGAAAGCTACTCAAATGGGTTCAACTACAAGCAACAACACTTCCTCTTTGCTAAGAGGACTTGGGAGCTCTTCGTCGAGTGGGATGAAACCTGAAAGACAAGTTTTTGCCGCTAACTTCGGTGCCAATTTTGGCGGTGGTAGTGGCGGAAGTAGCAGCGGCGGTGGTGGAGGAAGAGAAATGCTGATAACAACAATCTTCAAGGACTAATGAACTATACTGCCAATGCTAACTGTCCATTTTCGGGGGCGACCATGGACAAGATCAAAGTAACTTCGTCGGAGGATTCACCAGAAGTGGCGAGACGCAAGTCGAACATCATGGAAACAACATCAACTTCTCCAACGTTAATGAAGATAATACGTTGCATCAAAATCTGGCGGCAAGCATCGGAGGGACTAACAAATTAACATTGGATTTTGTAGGTGTAAGAGAAATGGTGAGAAACATCAGCGGAGCTGCTGGTCAACATGGGATCAATATTGGCTCTTTGAACCCCGAGATGAAGTCATCGAATGAAGCAACATCGACTCAGTAGTTTGGTAGTCCAAAACTTGTCTAAAAAGGCATGGGAAGCTTTTTTCAGGTTAATAAGGATGGTATGAATTAGGGGTTTCATTCCTAAAACTAAAAGTGTTTTATGGGTTACTTCGACTGATTGTTTCCATAAAACAAAGATGGTAAGAATTTGTTCTTATCATCGAAAAATCGACAAAATTAGTGTTGTTAAAATCAGACCAATTGTTCTAAAATATTCCCTTATTAACTGCACATGTGGATGGATCCATGTTCACGTCACTAAACCAACGAGGGGATTATACAAAATAATCCACTCCCACGATATTTGTTTGTCTTATGCATGGAAAGGGTTGCTCAGGTCATCCGATGTGAAGTTACGAATGGCAGCTGAAAGCCGATTAAGCTCCTAGAGAGGAACATTGGAGTGACCCATCTGTTTTTTTTTTTTTACGGATGATATGATACTTTTCACTGAGGTTTCTCTTGATCAACTGAATGTCATTCGAGGGGGTGTTGGAAAGCTTTTGCTCAACATTCGGACATTGAGTGAGTGTTGAGAAAACAAACATTCACTTCTATAGAAATATTCCAGAGCTTTTAAGATAACAAATTAAGAAGATCCAGGATAGGCTCTCGAGATGGTCGGTAAGGTACCTGTAAGATCACTCTTGCTAAAGCTGTTTTAGCATCTATATATGCTTATACTATGCAAACCACCTTTTTACCTAAAAGAGTTTGTAATTAGATAAAAAGACTAATTAGGAGATTCATATGGGGCAGTAATGGTGCTGAAGGTGCAGTTCATCTTGTTAAATAGGAGGATATAGGTTCGTCAATATCGAATGGGGGGGCTTCATTTTAGAAGTATGGAGCATCAAATGAGGGGTCTCTGACGAAAGTGGTCTTTAATCTTGTAGCTAAGAGTGATCAACTATGGGTACTCATCTTGAGAGCAAAGTATAAATAGAAAAAAAAATCCCTAAATCATTGACACGACCCAACCAGACTCGAGTGATCAGGTCCGTTAACTCGCCGACCCAAACCTTAAAAAAATTGGTATTTTTCTAAAAAAAATTACCCGACCAGGCCTGATACTTAACCTGTGATTTTTCTCAAATAGTTGGGCCCAGTCTGGGACAAATTTTTTTGTAACTAGGTACTCAACTAGACCCGATATTTTTAATATATATATTTTTATTTTAAGTTTCTTAATATTTTTTTATCTTAAAACTAAATTAAAATCTCTAAATACTTTTTATGTTTGTATTATATACTTTGAAGGTCAAATTTTGTTAGATTAATCGGGAGGGTAATACACTAGCAGAAAAGCTTGCGAAAATGGTTTGGAATGTTTCATTCGAGTATAGACGATTCCTAGAGCCTCCTAATTTAGTGTTAGAAGCATAATAGATGGAATGTATTGTACTGCTACAACAGTAGCTAGCATAGTTCTATTCTTTTTACGTTCAATTTTTTAAAATATTTTTATGAATTTGTCAATGTGAGATTCGAAGGAAAAAATTACGATCGAGATTAATATTTTTAATGCCTTACATCCAAATATTTTTTTTCCTTAAAACTAACTTTAAATCACTAAATTTTTTTGTTTGGATTATGCATTGTAAACTTTTAAATTTGATGTGTTCCCTATGTTTTATTTTTTAATGTATTAAAAATAAAAAATTAAATCGGGTACCCAAGTTTTACGAGTACCCAGTAGTCACGGGACAGGACACGGGCTGATAAATAAGTTACCCGAAGAACCGGGTACCCGATACCTCAGGTATCCTAAAGTCCGAGTACTCGTGTAACCCCCTCGACTCAGCCTAGTCGCTAGACCAGAACCGAGGTGATCACATTAGGTTTTCGAAAAAAACCCAAACTCACTTACTCAAATCTAGTCCATTTTTTATTTGATCTTGTCTAGATGTATCATTAAGTCCTATGATGTAAATACAACTGGAGGTTTAATTTTCATTCGAAACGGACACTAAATAGGTGTTCAATTTCAAGAACGAGCATTTCAGGGACTAAACTATAAATCTGAAAAATTGTAGGGACTTAACTAAATTTGAGATTACCAATATTTAATTAATCATATTGCAGGACAACATGTGAATTTTCAACTCAAACGGATGATCCGAACTCATTCGGTTACCATAAAAACAGTCATGAACTATTATGTAAAGAAAGCAAACTACATCATTGATCTCAACTGTCAAAATGACCACTTGTATCGGTACTCGGGATCCCGTACTGATACGATGTTAAGGGGCATATCGGTACACAAAAATCCGCACCGATACGGGTTTTATAGTAGCCAAATTCGGTATCGATATTGCTCGCCTTTTACCGATGCCCAGGCTTAAAATTCACTTTTCAGGTATGGTATCGACTCCATGTATCGATACAGAGGGTACCGTACAGTTAGGGGCAAACCTGTAATACCCATTTTGCTTGGTTTTATAATATTTTAATTTTACTAAGTTGTCCTAGTTATATTTATAATTTTATAGAATTATTAATTTATAATATTGAGGGACCATAAATTTATATAAGAGTCTTCCGAAAAATTATTGTCTTATTAATTTATCGAAATTATTAATTTAGACTTTGGGCCCAAATCGGGACCGAAAAAAATATTATTTTAAAAAAAATATTAATTTATCGAGTATTAATTTATAGAAATTTTACTGTATTGTTTTTTTAATTTTCTACATCCAAGCACGATTTTGATCTGCCGGTCCGAATTTACTAGTATTAAATTAAAATTAGAAAATCAGGAAATTCATAACATCCCCTCAGACTGTTAGAAAATCAGGACTAAATGAGGATTAAAAAGGATGAAAATAAATGGTTAAAAGGGCAATTTAGGGGGAGGGAGTTGGTTTGTACACGGGAGAAAGCTAGGGGAACTAATATACAATTTTCCCCATTTCCCAAAGTGTATATTCTAAACCAATTCCGTCGTTTCTTCTACTCCCTCTCCCTAAACTTTCATCCGTTCAATCATATCTTCGAACCCTTTCGGTTTCCTTCTCCAATCGATCAAGTTTCTCAACTTATCCCGCACCATTTCGTTCCACAATTGGGATCCACTGAGTCGTTTCGTGTTCCTCATAATTATTGATTCGATTAGAAATGAATCAAACACAACGTCAATTCTAATGTACTTCATTAAATTGGTAAACGAAAAGGTCCATGCAAAAGAAAGCTCCATTAATATTTAAGTATTTCTTTTTCATTAGGTTGTTCAAATGCTGTTACTCAATCTTTTTAAACTAAGTAGATATTGACATGTTAAACATTGTATGGATGGTGAATACCACAAGGCACCCTCCACTCAACCTACTTTTAAGGTTGATTGACCCATTCCACATAATCATGACCTAACATGCTTTAACCTCATACCTCTAAGGAGAAAAGAGGACACAAATTGAAAGACCAGTCAAATCTAAAATGAATTTTGGAGCAAAACCATTAGACTTATTTAAAAGTCGAGTTAGGGATGGTAACAGGACGGACATGATAGATTTCCGGTCGCCCCCGACTCTAATTGGATAAATGGATATCTATACCCGCCTCGCCCCGAATATTTTTGATATTTCACCCACCATAAATCCGGCCGAAATTTATATGTAAAAATCCATTTTTGACCCGGTCCGATCAAAGCTTAAAATTATTTTAACTAAACACAATATTTTCTCAGGAAACAATTACAATACTCTTAGGAAATAAACAAATGTTGCATATTTTTTTCTAGATGTAACGACTAATTATTTTTTGAAAAAGGATTTAAAAAAGGTTTTAAATATATGTTGAAATTCGATAGTTGAAAAAGTTGATAAGATTCGAGGATTTAAAAAGGCAGTTAAAAAATTAAAATTCGATAAAATTCGAGGTTTGAAAAACAAAATTGATTTAAAACATTTGATTTTAAAAAATGAGGAAACGATATAATATTTAAGAATATTTAAAAATATTTGAAAATTGAGGAATTCTATCATAATTTTGAAAAAAATGATGGAGTCGCCACCAGTCGTTTTAAAAGAGGTAGACCGGACATTGAAAATGAAACTAAAGATAAAAAACGGGTCCGAGAGTCGGTTACAGATGAGGAAGGATTAGCACCACAGTCCGCCCAAAATTGGTACCAAAAAAATTACCGCTTTTTAATACTGGATTTTCCAAATTAAAGTGACATTTAAATCAAAATTTGGTTATACATACGAGTAAATTTTAAGGCTCTGTTATTCGAGAATAAACAAAAAACTACTACCACTACTCTTGGTACTAGCCACGTTTACTTTCGAATAAAAGGACACCACATTAATAATTAATATATCGGTATGCAACAAAAGACATGGCAAAAATACAGGCAACGTGATAAAAGCATGACTTCAAATAAACATGAAATAAATAAATATATATATACACTATACAATATAAAATAATAATATATAAAAGATATAACGATAATAAATATAAAATACATAGTATGAAGATATAATAATAACAAATACCGCATTATATATAAAAAATAGCCTACATTAGAAGAAAAAACATAAAATAATATATATAACAGTCTAACATAAAAAAATGTGTTACGTACATGCATATATTTATGAACTTAAAAAAAGGTTATATCATGGCAACATTATATAATATATATATATATATATATATATATATATATATATATAGACTATACCATATATACAAACATACAGGTATATAGGAGACCAATATAAACATACGAACCACAAATATCAATCACGTAAAACGAGTAAATAAATGAATGAAGGGCTGAAATTAAATAAAAATATAAATACAAGGCTTGAAATTAAAGAAAGTAACATGCAAGGACAGAAAAATAAATATGCAGAAGGATCAAACTGAACACAAAACAAATCAGAGGGGTTAAAAGGGGATTTTACCACTAAAATCAGGACTAAAATCAAAGTAAAAACAAAATTTTAGGGATTGAAAGGGTTATTAACCCATTGAAAATCAGTTTTGCTACAACAAAGGACGAAATTATAAAACTTTAAAAATCTTGAGGGATCGCGGACGTGATTGAAAAACGCGGAATGGCTAAAAAAATCTTGAAGTCGCAGAAGGACTATGGAGTAATAAAGCCAATTTTGAAAAACGAACAAACTCTAATTGGGGATAAAATTGAAAAGCAGTTTGAAATCAAATGGACCGCGGGGTGATTTTAAAACACGGGAGGACCGACCGGGGGATTTAATGGACACGGAGGTCCTTAAAGTTGCCAATAACCCATTTTAAAATAAGGGTATAAAACTCAAAAATCATAACAGATTTTATTTTTGTTCTAAAAAAAAACGAATCCAAACAACCATTTTTTAAACGCTCTGCTAGGGTTCTTGAAACCCAAATAGCAACCCAGAATTCGGCGTTATTCTGCCGCACCAATCACAGCCGGTCGCCGTTAATCGACGTCGGTGAACCGAAGCAAAATGCTCTAATCCCTTTTCTAAGCCTTTTTCGTATCCAAAAAACCTAAATCAATTTGGAGGAAAGCAAAACTCTCGTTTTCGAAGAAACCACAACTCTCTTTCAGTTTAAAAAAACAAGGCCCTTTCGACTCTTTCAGACTCACCACTGACGCCCTTGAGGGTTTAGGGTTTATAACCGGCGGAAGATCTCAGACGACCAACGGACTCAAAGGTAAAACTTAAACCTATCTTCTCCTTCCTTTTTTAGCATGCAAATAAAAAATATCTTAGAAAAATGCTTTGCTTGATGTATTGATGTATGAAAAAAATCTCAAAATGGGTCACAATTGTTTCTGGGTTCGGTTTTTATAACTGAATATTACATTCGATTTAAAAATAAAAATAAAAATTTTCATTGGTTGCCTCTCTTTTAATTTGGCAATTTCATGTTATGTTCTGACTTTATTTTTGTCTCTGAAATCTTCTTGTTTGCATGTGGTTGCATCATATGACATTGCCTTTTTTGTTTCTTTGCAGGTTGTTATGGTTGTCGATGAAGGAGGGACCATTGGTGGAAAGGTGTGGCCGGTGGAAAGGTGAGGGGACCAGTTGAGCTAGGCTATTGGAGAGTCGCACGTGGAGGAGCCGAATGGACGGGGAGTACATCATACGCTCCTGGAAGACTCGATCTTGGCCGTCCATCGTACGTTTGATCCGAAGATCATGAAGGTGCAGCGCCAGGGCAGAAAAGTGCATCCTAGGATTTCTTCTGATGGGGCGATCTGGACCATTAGATCCAATCTTGATCTAACGGGTTAAGGTATGGTTGTGCATAGGGCAAAGGATATTAGGGTTTAGTTAATTTTGGGCTCTAAACGGGCCAAGTGAAATATGTAAATGAACTTTTTAATTAAAAATTTGGGCTGTTTATTTAATTATATATTATTTTATTTGTTTTTTGTTTTTTTAAAAATAATAATAAATAATAATATAATGATAATAAAATAAAATAATAATAGTAATAATAGTTAATAATAATTTTAAATAATAATAATAAATAAGTAATAATAATAGTATAACTTATGATAACTAAAGCCTATTATTATGATCTGGACAAAATTAGTGATTACACTAGACAACCAAATAAATTTAGTGTAAAATACACAGTTGACTGAGAAATCTAATGTCTACTCTGTCAATGTGATGTTTTAAGTTGTTTGTGCTCGTGCTGTTATAAATCCTACCTTGCCAAAAGATTAGATAAATCTTGCAGAGCGGGCAATGAGATGGCAGAGACAAAGGTCGCTTGAAACCATTATTGACCCACATTTGAAGGGAAAATATTCTCTGGAGTCTAAAAAGATAGAAGAAAAATGCCTTGCAGATAAGAGGAAGAACCAACCTACTATGGCGGATGTTCTATGGCCTTGAAATAGATGTTGCAACTTCATCAGGACTGGGTTGGGGCCAACACCATACATAATTCCTTCTCAAGCACTCAGGCTTTGAGGGATATGGAAGAGAGAGAAGCTGAATGGATGAAAATAAGTGAGTGTGATCTATGAAGAGTGCGGCCGGTGAATGTGAAGGAAATAGTTTTGAGGTCTGTAAATTAAGGATTGAATATGATTTTAGGTTTTTTTTTTTTGGTAATTACATAATTTTAGATTTTTTATTTTAAATAATTTTTGTATTTAATAATAATAAAATTTATTATTAAATTATTTTATATTTAATAATAATAAAATATATCATGTCATCTCAAAATATTAATAAAATAATTCATAGTGACAAAAATTCAATGTATAAAATTCAGTTATTAAATTGAAAAATTTTAAATTTGAGTGAGCAAAATAGGAATAAGAAGATAGTTAAATGATGATCTGTGTATTTTACCTATAAATTTATTTTCCCATGAAAACACAAAGAATCTTAGTGAGACTCAAATTAGATAACATGCACTTAAAAGTAATATTAAAGCTATTAAAAAAAAGTAATATTAAAGGTATTGATAGAGGCGACAGTAACCCGAAAATGTTTTAACAAAAACCCATCTCACCCCAAGATCAAATTTTAGTAATAAAAGATCCACCCCAACTGGATCGGACCCGTTGAGGACGAGTACTATTACCATCCCTAAGTCGAGTTACTCATCTGGCCTGCATAGGCATACCTTGGACAAGGTTTTACAAATTCAAATCGGCTCGAATTACTATTTAATAAAAAGTTTTATTAAAACTAAATTATATAAATATTAATATTATACATACATACATATATATATACATAGGATTTATATATTTTCTTGAGTGGTGCCAGGCCAATGACCGGACTTGGGTGTAAAAGTGAAAAAATCCACGTGGACTAGCCCTTCGACACCCAGGAACATATATGAAAAACATATATAGCCTACATTATTGTTGAAATTTTTAGTATTAAAATCACATCCTGAAGAACATGGTCCTAGTTGATAAATTCTATGCTTCAGCACTAAACTTAACTTTTCTCAGTAACTGTGAACCATATGACTCATGTAGAAAACAGAAGACTGAGAATTGAGCATAAACATAAAAACCCCAGTTAACAAAAGCATACCTCTGTCCTTCAAAAACTGAATGGCACACAAGGAAGACGTTAAATGGAGGTGGTAATCCAGCTTTGGACAAACAGCTCAGTTCTTTTGAGTAAGCTGCTCTGCCAACACGTCCCAAGATTCAAAGTCAATCAAATTCAAATCCAACTTGTAAAGTTGAACGTCTGAAGAAGAAATGAATATACTTATGTTGAGTAAAATCAACTAAAATATCGTATTGCAGGTTAAAGAAGGTGACTTGACATGCTGGAAACCAAACCCTCTGAAACAATGAAATGCAAACTCTAAGCTAGTACATAAATGCCTATGAAACAGAAGAAAATTTGTCGAACTCTGTTAAAATCAAGTTTGCTGGTTGAGCATGTTTAGTCTTCCCACCGGATCGTTGCAGAAGGCACCAGAATTCCGATGCCGGACATCAACCATTTTCTGTCTGCCTTTGATATATGTGTTGTCTTTGATGCACATAGGCCTTGTTATACCCAGCAGCATTTACCCAGAGCTTTACATGCCAGACATCTGTCAACTCCAACACCAAGTATATTTGTTTTATACTCGCCGAGCCCACAACTGCCCATCAATCAGGCATAAAAGAGTAGGTAAACATTGTACCAGACAAGCTTTTCCAAACACTTCATGTTTCTCCCAATTCATAGATAGATCCTCTGAACCTTCATCGACTCATCCAGGAATTCAAATGCCAACAGCCATTAGCTTATCCACTATGTTTGCGGATCAAACATTGTCTCCCTTGTCAGTTCTACGTTCTCCTCATTGGCTCAATGCAGCAGGACCAGACATCCAACGAGGGGTACCTAGCAGTTTTCTGCTTCACTATTGATGTTGTCTCCGATGCCAGACAATCCCTGTTATGCTTGGCATTACCCAGACCTCTACATGCCAGACATTTACTGCCTCCAACACAATATCTGCCTTTGATCAGTTGAACAACGTATAAAAGAGTAGGTAAGCACTATTCCAATAAAAGCTTTCCCAGCACTCTAACATTCTCCTTCGTTGACTTCTACATCAAAGCACGTCTTGGAATTCAAATTCCAATGCCCATTTGACCTCCTCTGTGTTTGCAGATCAAACATAGCCTTTCTTTTCAGTTTACATATGTTCACAAACTCTATTACTTAAAACACATCAACAAGCCCAGAGCTCTAAACCATATTATACACCAAAAAGTTTGGTTTCTACGAAGGATTATTCGTTCATTCCAAAAAAATACATCAGTTAAATGATTAGTGATAATGTCAATGGGGGTTATCCTCTTAAAGAAGTAATCAAACTCATCCGTCAAAACATGGGCACTTGAGACCATAACTGTGTCCTACAAACTTGAAGAAAAAAGAACTTCAATCAATAAAGTACCTATAAAACCAATATCAACATATCATTACTATATAAGAATTTTGGCATGTAAGAAATAATCACTCGTTGATAAACATGGCATCAAAAACCGAGATAAGAAATTAATTTACAGTTTGCAGCGCTCGTTCCCCATATAAAAGACGTACGTAGATACATGCATACATACACATGCATGTTATAGATAATACTAAAATTTACCTGATAAAGAAAACAGTCTCATCTGCTCTAACCATCTTTATTTGCACTGGCAATCAGAGTAGAAGACCGGGTACGAACAGTTGATGCAGCTCTGCTTTACCTAAATGATAAATGTTGACAAAAATTAATAATATGAAACCCATTGTAGTTAGCATGATACAGGCCAACTGAAAAGAAATTCTGACAAGAAAGCAAACAAAGAAAAAAGATGTCTTAATTGACAAATAAAGGGGCAGTCAGATTCTTGAACAACAAAGCTTACAGTTCAACATAAGATCAGAGAATTTTCAGAAAAAGTTCATGTGGCATAGATGTAAGCTCGGACTATGAGCTCTCGACAGGAGTGTTCATATTGTAATCATGGCAGTTAGCAATACAAAACTAGTGGAGGCAACCACAATCTGCCACAGATGTTTTTTTATGTTACTCCGACACATTTTCCTCAAAGTACACCTGAAAAGCGATCACGTCCCCAATGCATATCCGGACATATGGAAGACTTTGAAAAACATTGAACAAAGCAGTGTCAGACACATACCTATATCTAACACTCACACTGAGTATAAGTAACATAGGCTGGTTTTAATTCTTTGAAATGTTTAGTTTCTCTAACATTTTTAGCACTGTGAGGACAACCTTTTAAACAAGCCAAGTAAGGATAAACCCAGTCACTTTCAATATTATATGATAATATAAGAAATAAAAGAAAATAAGGAAGAGAATAGAGGAAAACAATCTAGTATTTTATTGTTTTCCTAGTTCTTAAACTGTAATTTCATCCTAAAAAATTATGCATCAATAAGATACACATTTCCCACTATTTCTATGCATTTAAGAAACCAAAGTTCACCAATATCAAAAAAAAAAAAAGAAACCAAAGTTCACAGTTGTGACTATACCTCACCCGTAAGCATCAAGGGGTGGAAGATACGATCTAGGCACAGTGCATCAAAAGCTCATTTGACTCCAAATGAAACGTGGTCACGGATTTGCATCACTTGTTTGTGCTTGCATTCTCACAACAACGAATACCTTCAGTTTCTTATTCTTTATTATGGTACATCCCAGTCCCCCAATTCATGTTATCTACACAGCTTGAACAAGATGACCAGACAATTAGACCTTAAGTTTGCACACTCGGAACAACATGATGGACGGGACTAGTAATTAAACCCCTCTTAGCCATTTCATTTTGCAACTCAATGGCTTCAGCAACACATCCAAGCTCATAGTACTTCCTTAATACACCAATGCAAAGAATTTCATCTGGAAGGATATGCTTGCTTATCATCTCATCCAGAAATTCTCTTGCTTTCTGTAACTGACCACACCGGCAAAACCCCGAAACTAGGGAAGTGTAAGCCAGCAAATCAAGCTCCATGCCCATTTCAATCATTCTGTTCCGCAGATTCAAAGCTTCCTTGAAATTTCCGTGTTTTAGATTTCCATCTATTAAAGCAGTGTAAGCTGTTTTATCCGGAACCAAATTTTTACCTAGCATTTCATCAAACATACTTTTGGCTGCTTCAATGAATTTCTTTTTACAGAGGCCATCAATTAATACTGTATAAACTGCGACATTAGGTTGCAAATTGAACTCTGGCAATCTGTTGAAATAATTAATTGCCTCTAGAACCAATCCTGCTTTGCACAAACCATCAATCAAAACACAAAAAGTGACAACAGTAACTTCAATACCGAGGTCCCACATTTCTTCTAGCAGATTCAGTGCCTCAGTGGTTTTTCCCGCCTTAAAATAAGAATCCATGATTGTAGTATATATGACTGGATTTAAACTCAATCCAGATTCCTTCATTTCACCAATGACAAATTTAGTTTCATCTATCTTATCCTGATTGCATAGTCCCCAAATGACAGTTCCATGCAACAAAAGGTCTGGACTAATGCTCTTCTCCTTCATTTCTTTCAAAAGATTCAAGGCAGGCTCCATCTTCTTAACTTTCATATAGCCGTGAGCGAGGGTGGTGTAAATTTGCACGTTAGGAGTTAATCCAGCTTTCATAATTGCCCTAAAAATTTCATCTGCTTCCTCTATTCGCCCTGCTTGACAAAGACCATCAATTATAGTTGTATATGTAACAATGTTCAAGCCAATATTTGCCTGCAACATCTCATTAGCCAGCTTCAATGCTTTGGTTAGGTTACCAGCTTTACAATTCGCATCAATTAAAGAAGTATAAGTGTACTCATTGGGTATAAGACCAAGCCGCCTCATATCAACTAAGAATTTAATCCCTTGTTGAATCATCCCTTCCTTGCAAAAAGCATCAATAAGCGTGCTATAAGTAATAACATTTGGTTTCAACTCCTTCCTCATTTCACGAAAAAAACTCAAAAGCTCGAGGCATCATCTGAAATTTACAAAAGCAGTTTATCAAGGCATTGTATGTAATTGCATCAGGCTCGCATGCTATGTCCTTCATCTCTTCAAAACAGAAAAGGGCTTCATCCAATAATCCTACCTTTCCATATCCATCAATTAGGGAGTTGTATGTAACAACATCCGGAGTTAGATCAATCTCTTTCATTTGTCCGAATAACATTCTTGCAGTCTCCAATTCCCCTTCTTTGCACATACAATCTATCACTATATTATAGGTGTATACTGACGGAGCAATGCCAGCCCCAACCATTTCCTCCAAAAACCTCCGAGATCGATCCCTTCCCCCTGACGTACAAATCTTATGTAGGAATGCATTACAAGAACGAACTTTAGGCAAAACTCTAAACCTCTTCATTTTAGAAAAACATTGGCTAGCCTCCTCAAGCAATCCCAAATCCACCAACACACTAAACAAAGCATCAAACACTCCAAACCCATAGCGATAAACATTCCTCGTAGACCAAAGAACATCAAAAAAATCGAAACCTGGAAACACTACTCCACGCCTTGACAAAATGAAGTCCTTAAGAAGAGCAGTGGCATCAAAATACATTCTACCATCAAACAAAATGTGCACTAATCTACAATATGATTCACTTGTAGGGCTAAAACCCTTCTGGGTTTTCGCCCGTTTAAAGAATTTCAATGCCAAATGAGGTTCCTGTTTCAAACCAACCAAAATCTTGGAGACCCAAACAGGCGCCAAGCTTGAACCAAACAGATTCACGATCTTTGGGTCATTCCATTGGTCTTGTCGAATGATTTTGCACAACGATTCCTTATTGAAATCATCTAAAAAGTTGTTGGTATTGCAATCAGTCTTGGTACCAAAGGGGAACTTGATCACGAAACAAAAACTAGTGAATAAAACAAAAGGGCAGACAACAAGAGAGTTATTGGATGGTGGGTTTTGAAAGAGAAGGAAAGGGTGGCATACTCTGAGAGGGATTCTGCGGTTGATGTGAAAGAGATTGCGGAGAGATACGAGCATTTTGATGAAGAAACTTAGGGTTACAAATATTAGCTTCATTTTTGAAGCTGAGACTGCATTTTTTTCTACTTTTTATTCTTTTTTTCCCAACAAATTTTGAGCGTTGTTGTCGAGTGAGAACTGGGAACTGAGAAGAAAGAGTTTTACTTGGTTTTGGTTAGGGTTTAACGATGTAGCAGAAGGCCTCTAGTGTGATCGACTGTGGCGTGTTGGGCCATGGACTGATGATGAAGATATTTTGGGCTTTCACTTCGGCCCATTCTAACCCAAAATATTGAAGACTTGTATTCTAGTATATTAGCTTTTGAATTTGGTGTCGCAAATTAAATGAAAATTAATTTAAAGATAATTATTTGATATACTCGTGGTGGAAATTTTTCCACAAGCATCTTAGTTATAGGATTTAGGAGCTCGGTTTAGGGTGTAGGGTTTTTTTATTGAAAGGGTGTAGGGTTTATGTGTTTGATTTAGTAGTTTAGAATTTAGCGATTATAAATAGAATTTAGTGCTTAAGGTTATAATTTAAGGTTTACAGGTTAAAACTTAAATCCTCAACATATTACCCAAAAACTTAAATTCTAACCCTAACCCTTAAATTCTAACCATTACCCTTAAATTTTAAACTCCTACGTCCTAAACTAAGTCCTTGAATCCTAAAACTAAGGCGCTGTGGCAATTAAAAGTTTCTTCCACTATTTTATTAGATATAAATCCTTAATTTAATTATAAAATTTATAAAATAATTAATTTTTATAATTTATTAAATGATATTATGAAATTATTTTTTAATTTAATTTCATTATATGATATATTTTTAAAATAAACTTCATTAATTTTTATTACTTACAAATTAATGAAGTTTTAGCTCAAGTTTAAACGAATTTAAACTAATGTCATGTTGATTATCTCATGTATAGGAGAAATTATTTTATGGACTCGGCTCACCACGTCATTTATGGTCCTCATCCACTAAAAATCAATCAAATAATCATTTTTTTTCATGTCACTTATCCATTCATAATGAACTTCTATGTAACCACCCACTACCTATTTACATGGCATAAAAGGTGAAGATTCATCTTTGGTAAAAAATCACATTGAAAAAAAAATTATGTGGCTAATTTTTAGTGAACAGGACCATGAATAACGTGGTAGACCGAGACCATATAATAATTTTTCCATGTATAGATTGTCTGGACAGACCCAAGTACCCAACTCATAATACTCTATTTTAACGTAAAGAAAAATTAGTATTTATATAATAACTTTTTTTTGACCAATCCTAAATCTAATCCTAATCCTACTTAGAGGAGAGAGGGAGGGGACTCTAGTGGAAGGAAGAGAAGTGCTCCTAGTGAGTCTAGCAGCTGGGCCAACCGGCCAAATGTGCTTGCTCATATAATAGCCATTTTTAGTTCTCTCTTAATGTTAATCTTTTTATTAAATTTGATGTTATAAATTAACTGGACTTCAATTTAATCGCAATTTTATGAAATAATTAATTTTATAATTTATTAAATGAAGTTACGAGGTTAATTTTTTAAGTTTGTCATATGATATCTTTCAAAATAAACATCATTAATTTTTGTACAAAATTATTAATGCATTGTCACTAAAATAGGTTTAGAGGTAATTTTGTCTCTGTATTAATTTTAAATCAATAAAATTGTCCCTCTTTGTTAATTGCATCAATTTAGTCATTGTAATTTTTCAAAATTAGCAATAGTGCCTCTCCTTTTGTACAAAATTATTAATGCATTATCACTAAAATAGGTTTAGAGGTAATTTTGTCTCTGTATTAATTTCAAATCAATAAAATTGCCCCTCTTTGTTAATTGCATCAATTTAGTCATTGTAATCTTTCAAAATTAGCAGTGCCGCTCCTTTTTTAATGGGTAAACTATAACGGTGGTCACTCAATTATTAAAAGTTACATTTGGGTCACCCAATTATTAAAGGTTACATTTGGGTCACCCAATTATTAAAAGTTACATTTGGGTCACCCAATTATTAAAGGTTACATTTGGGTCAACCTTCATATTTAAAAATACATCAATTTAGTCATTTTTTCTTCCAAATCACTTGTATTGTAACACCCCTTCTCGTATCCATCACTGAATACGAGTCAGAGATGTCACATGACACTTATAAAACAATTCACTCTTAAAAATTAGTAAAATTTTGTTTCTAATAAAATTAAAACACAAAATCGGAGCTCTCTTTACCTTTCAAAAATAACAAAATGACTATTCAATAAATAATAGACTATGAACCAAAATAGACAATTTCATTTCATTTATACATGCCACTAAAATTAATCAAAAACATCAAGTAGGATGTCATTACTATGGTAGCTTGATGAGATTCTCTAAACTTGATGTAACGCCTTGCTTACTCCAATATCTTGAACCACCTACGTGTGCAAAATTAAACACACGCTAAGTACGAACTTAGTGAGGCAATTAGTAAACTATTTAGTTAAATCATGTGATCATACATTACATTATATCATATGACAATGCAATACAATTCCCTGCAAAATGGCAAGCAATCCCAGTACAGTTTATATCATAACATAAAAAAATATAAGTATCATGCTGTTAGTATTCATCAATCATCAGGTAGTCATTTATAGTATAACATTTGTAATGACCCATTTTCATCTGAGCTTAGACTCAAAATAAACCCAGACCCAAACCCATTTCATCTAGGTTACCCGTTTACAAACCAGACCCAAACTCGTACCCAATGCATGACCTGGATCCGACCTGGGAACCTAAAAAACCCTAATTTCTAAAATAAACCCTAAACTAATCTGCCGCGCCGCCACTGCCACTCTCCTCCATTGCCGTAGCCGTCGAGCTATCATCACCGCCTGTCACCCATTTTGAACCATAACCCCAAATCAACCCTAAAATCCCAAACCTTAAACTATCAAACCCCAAATCTAATCCTAAACCCTAAATCTAACCCTACAAATAAAATAACAAAAAATCAAGCCATATCCCTAAACCTAACCCTCTGCCATCACTACCCACACCCCTAAACCGAACCACTCATGCCTTAGTCGACCTACCATCTACAAAATCCCATAAAATCCGGCCTTGCATCCTATCACCAGGACTGCAGTCAACAAAAAAAAGGGAATTTATATTTTATTTTGCAAGCAGATGTAAAATCAAAAGGGGAGGGGGAGATCGAAAAATCAGAGAGAAATTTAGGGTTTTTTTTGAAAAAAAAGAAAGAAAATCAGAGAAGGAATCTAGTTCGAAAAAATGTAAGGGAAAATCTTGTTTTTTCATCCATTCGAAATCAATTTTTTTTAAAAAATCCATGTGTATTTTTCTTGTTTTTTTTTATCCAAATCGAATCAAGAAAAAAAGGGGAAAGAGTTCGAATCATACATGGTTGTTTAAGTGCCGTCGTGACCATCGCTGTGACGCCGAGCCGCCGTTGAACGACATATCATGGCCGGCCGAGCATGGAGGCCTTCCCAGAGGTGGCGTCGTTAGGGTTTCTAGTCGAGAGAAAGAGAGGATTGGGAGAATAATAGGTTTAGTTTTATTTATTTATTATGTTTTGATTAAAAAATTGTTTTATTTTGTTTTAACTCAGCAATTAAAACGACACCGTATAGGCTCCGACCCGACGCGGTGACCCGGTAACTCAGGGAGGATCCGTGTCCCTTTTAAAATGGGTTAATTCCTTCCTTGGTCCTTGTTTTCTCTTCCTGCTTTCATTTTGGATCGAGGGATAATTACATGTTTGATCCTTCGTTGTTTTATTCTCTTTTAACTTCACTTTTTTTCTTTTAATTAAAGCGTTTAAGTTTAATTTCAATTTGGTTTAGTCCCCTGTTCGGGTTTATTTAAATTCCAGTACTTTTATTATATGTCGTTTACTTTCCAGCATGCCATTTCTGTTTATTTAAGTTTATTTCTTGGTGTTTTTATATTTGTTGCATTTTAGTCCTACAGTGTTTGCTAGTTTTGCCATGTGATTTAATATTAATGTATTTTAGTCCTTAACATTTAGTTTCATAATGTTTTGTGTGTACTGATTTAATTATCATCACCATTATTATTATTATTATTATTATTATTATTATTGTACAAATTAGTTACTTGTATATATATTAATATCATATAAGATATATACATATACATAGATGTTTTCACTTTTGGTACATATTTTTATGTTTATATATATATTTATATTTTATATATGTATATATAAAGTTTTATGTAATTTAAAAATGTACAATATCTTGTTCAAATTACGATATGTATAAAAAAATAATAATAAAAAACTTATTTTTGTAATATATATATATAACTATTAAATTAATATGTATAGGATTTAATAATATATATTACCTTAAATATTATGTTTTAAGTATGCATGTAAATAATAATGAATACTTTTTTGTAAAATACATATATAAACTACTAACCTAATACATATATATAGTTTTTTTATAAGTATAAATATTAAATATATTTTAAATTAAACATTACATTTTAAGTATATATATGCATTATATTTTACATGTTATCTTATATTTATTTGCATCATATATGTATTTTTTAAATCACAAAAAATGTTTTTAAAGAAATAAAATTTGAATTTTAAAATTAGCGTTTTTTAAATCTCGATAAATCATGTCCTGGGCGTAAAGGGATGTGATGTTTTTTAAGAAAACGAGAAGCCGTGTCCCGGGCGCAAAGGGATGCGGTTCTCTCAATATTTTTGGCATTTAAGAATCGTATTTTAAATTTTAACTGAATTCGTAATTTCCAATATCAAGGCTTTAAATAATCGACTAGGTACCAATTTTGGCGGTGTGGGGGTGCTAATCCTTCCTCATCCATAACCGACTCCTAGACCCGAATTTTGAATCTCTGGTTTTACTTTGGTGTCCGGTCTACCTATTTTAAAATGATCGGTGGTGACTCCACATTTTTAATTCCAAAACCGGGCGGGCATTTTCAAAACCCAAACGAATAGAAAAAGGAGCGCAGGACGAATTTGGGTGATTACAGCTGGCGATTCCGCTGGGGACTTTTAAATAAAAAGAGAGTCAAGCCATGAGTCAATTATCTTTTAGTCTTGGTTGCTGGAAATTGGCGAATTCGATTTTAATTTGAAATATGATTTTGTTTTTTTTAATACGACATGCATTTTATTTTCTGTAAATATATTACTGATTTACCTTTTGCTGCATTCCATGAGCTTTCTACCCGAGCTCCATCCTTTTTAAGTGGAAGTGTGATACCGCCTTCGTGTGGATTACCACTGTATAGGTTGGTGAATCACTTTCAGGATGTATTTCTTATGCTTTCGTGTGGGTTACCTTCGTATAGGCATAAGGGATGTGTCCCCCTGTATTGAACTTGGTCCGTTTGAAACCTATAATTGGTGAGGATCAGGGGCATTGCTACCTTTATCAAGGGACATTGAGGATAATTCAGGTACCCTCCTTAGAACCAAAACCCGCATATAGTGAGCCGTAGGAGCTAACCCTTTAGAGCCATGCGAAACTCTGCCCGTTTAGCGGTTACCCTTTTAGGCTTTAATGTATTTTTTATGTACAATTTTTATCTATTTTATTTTTACCTTAATTACCATTTCATTTGTTCAATTGATCGTTTTAAATTCAAACTGACCCATTTTTTTGTGATCACATCATATCTGTTCATTTTGGCATTCACTGCATTGTATATCATGACATTTTGATTTTTGTATTGGTGCATTCGCATATAGGACATATACTTTGTTTTACATGCATTCATTTTAAGACTGATCCTTGGGATGCCATGTGACAGCAATACTGGGAAAGACGAAAGATTAGTCGATTCAACATCCCTACAGAACAAGAAGCAAGACAAAGATGGCAAACGAAGACAGGTTGGATAGGATCGAGCAAAACCAGAAGACTTTGCAGGCAGATTTAATCCAAAAATTAGAAGATAAGTTAGCCAAGGCCCAGCAAGAGATAAGGGATCAGTTCGCAAGATCTTAGCAGGACATACTGGTGAAATTAGCATAGATGCTAGGACGCAAGTTTCCTGAACAAGAAGAGGCCTATGCTATCAACCTTGGGGGCAGGTCCCGGGGAAAAAAATGAAGATATATATATCCTCCAGGGTTTACCCCTACTCAAGCTAAAAGTCAAACCAACCATCGAGTGGTAATTTCTATGAAAAATCTCAACCACTTCAGGCCAATGCCCCATCCCAGTAAATTTGCCCGCAGCATCAGAAGTTAAGCTAGGGGGCAATCTGGCTAAAAAATTTGTCTCTGAGATGGACCAGTTGATCGAACCTAACAAATCAAGAAATCAGACATCGAAAGAGATCGAGGAACATTGCAAACGACTCAAATAAAAAATGCAAGCCATGGAGATAGAGGATATCTTCAGTGGATTTGATGCCAATGAACTCAGCCTTGTCCCAAATTTGGTGTTACCTCCAAAATTCAAGATCCCAGAGTTTGAAAAGTATGATGGAACCAGTTGCCCTCGCGCTCACCTCACTATGTTCTGTAGGAGGATGACAGGATATGGCAGAGACGACAAGCTATTAATACACTGTTTTTAGGATAGTCTATCAGGATTTGCCGCCTGATGGTATAATCAATTGAGCCGTCATCAGATAAAATCATGGAAAGACTTGGCTAGAGCTTTTCTAGAGCAATACCGGCACGTCAGTGATATGGTACCTGATCGTTGGACTCTGCAACACATGAAGCAGAAGTCTAATGAAAGCTTCAGGCAGTACGCGTAACGTTGGAGAGACATAGCTACACAAGTCTGACCTTCTCTTGGTGAAAAAGAGACAATAGTCATATTCATCCAGACTTTGGAAGGTCCAATCTTAGATCACCTTATAGGTAATGCAACTACCAACTTTGCCGATCTAGTACTATATGGTGAGCTAATTGAAAATGTCGTTAAAAGTGGAAAGATCGATGTTGGTGGAAGTTCGTCTCATAAGAAGCCTTCGTATGGGAAGAGGGACAATGAGGTGAACTCATCAGGAGTTTATAATGTTGGTTATTCAAAGTCGATGACAGTGGTACCCCCCAAAGTTGCAACTGCCCAAGGTTCTTCAAGCTAGGATCCTAGTCAGAGAAAGAACACTGAGAATATAGAGTTTACTCTACTACCAATTTCGTATGGGGATTTGTACAAAGATCTGCTCAATGCTCACATAGTGGAACCTTTCCACCAGGCCTCAGTACAACTTCCATTCCCGAAATGGTATGATCCCAGCGCAAGATGTGATTATCACGCGGGACAAGTTGGCCACTCAATTGAGAATTGTTGGGGCTTTAAGAGGCTAATATAAAGGTACATCATGCTCGGTGTTGTAAGTATTGAAAACCCTGCAGGGCCATCTACTATCGTGAATCCCCTGCCAAAGCATGATGGTCCCAATTAAGATTCTTGATGAACAGATGTGGGGGCATGCCTCGTTATGATTCTTTTTGGCCAGGCTAGTCATCAAAATATTTTGAGCATGACCAATAGGTCCCTTATAGTTTTTACCTATTTCAAATTAATACTTTTTGGACTAGTCTCACTATCCTAACCCCAAAGGTAGTTAGAATCTTTTGTAAGGGCCAAAAACTACAAGTTTCAATGAAGTATGCATTTTTCTAATGATATTGGTCTTAATCAGAAAAATATTTCGATCATACTCCTACATAACCAGAAGCTGAAAAATAATTGAAAAGGACTTATATGAACATATTGCTAAGAACCAGATATGGGGACATTATGTTTCTATATGGGCATTTTGGGGGCATTCTCCTGAAGAGATTGACTTCAAGGAATAAGATTGGAGACTGAGGGATCCTCGTGTACAAAACTAGTTGCCCAGAAGGACCAGTAAGGAGTCAAGGGCATCCTTTTGAAAAAAATCATATCACATTCATGCATTTAGTTGCATTCATTTTACATTGAACCATTTTTGCATACGCATACATCTAGATTAAGTGCATACACTGAAGTCACCATGCATTTAGGACAGGCACATGCATTTAGGCATAAAATTCATGCATGCATTTTTCACAAACAGGTTTGAAAAAGAGGCCGAATATCCCCAACATAGGGCAATGACATGATGGCCAACCTTAGTTATGGAGAAGACCAAACAAAAGATGCTGAAACATATAAATAAAAGGTATCAGCAACAAAACTTTTGAACATTTACTGACTAATTTTTTCCATTTTCAGGTCATACCTCTTCGCCAGTAGAGCAACAAACATAACTTTTTTCAGACCTTGCCTTCGTCATTGGTAATAAATCAACATTTCTAGATTTTGCTTTACCGCTGATGGTGTAGCAGTTTAGACATTTTGAAGATCTCGTTTCTCTGTTGATGGTGCAACAGACCCAAACCTTCTTCTAAATCCCGCTTTGCCGTTGATGGTGTAGCAGATCAACATTTTGAAAATCTCGTTTCTCCGTTGATGGTGCAACAGATTAATTTTTTCTTTCAGATATCGTTTCTTCGCTAGTGATGTAGCAGACCCTGCATTTTTCAAATCTTGCTTCTCCGTTGATGGTACAGTAGATCAAATCTTTGTCAAGGTCTCGTTTCTCAATTGATGGTACAACTAGACCAGTTTTCTTCTTCTTAGTTGTAGGTCAAAAAATTGATAAAAAAAAGAAAAAAAGGAAAAAAAGAAAAAAAGAAAAAGGATTAAAAAAAGAATTCAAAAAATCAATTAAAAAGGAAAAAAAAGTCAAAAGTCAAAAAAGTCAAAAAGAATAAAAAAGGAAAATAGAAAAAAATCAAATAAAAAAAATTAAGTTGTTATCGTTCACTAATCTTGCTCTTCCGTTGATGGTATAGTAAGATTGAAGTTGCTGAAATCCAATCCTGCTTCTCCATTGATGGTGTAGTAGGGTTCAAGTTGGTGTTCTAATTCTCTATTGATGGCGTCGTAGAATTCAAATTACCATCCGATCATATCCCTCCATTGATGGTGTCGCTGGGGTCCAAGTTGCTGCTATTCAATCATGCTTCTCCGTTGATGGTGTAGCAGGGTTTCAGTTAATGTTCTACTTCTCCGTTGATGGCGAGGTAGAATCCAAATTATCGTTCAATCTTGTCCCTCCGTTGATGGTGTGGCTGGGTCCAAGTTGCTGCTATTTAATCCTGCTTCTCCGTTCATGGTGTAGTAGGGTTCCAGTTAATGTTCTGCTTCTCCGTTGATGGCGAGGTAGAATCTAAATTATCGTTCGATCTTGTCCCTCCGTCGATGGTGTGGCTGGGTCTAAGTTGCTGCTATTCAATCCCGCTTCTTTTTGTTGATGGTGTAGTAGGGTTCCAATTAGTGTTCTGCTTCTCCATTGATAGTGTAGTAGAATACAATTTGTCATCTGCTCTCTTCCCTCCGTTGATGGTGTGGATGAGTCCAAGTTACTATCATCCGATCTTACTTCTTCGTTGATGGTGTAGTAGGGTCCACAATATTATTATTTGATCTTACCTCTCCGTTGATGGTGTGGTTAGATCCAAACTTACTGACTTTCAAGTTCCCTTTATTAAATGTTGTAGCTAGAGAATATAAAAAGAAGAAAAAAGAAACAAAAAGAAAAAGAAAAAAAGAAAAGAAAAGAAAAAAGAAGAAGAAAAAAGAAAAAAAAGAGAAGAAAAGAAAACAAAGAGAAAAAAGCAAAAAATTGAAAAAGATAAAAAAAAGAAAATCAAAATGAGCTTTCAATCTTTTGATCATGCCTCTTCGTCAGAGTTGTAGCTGGATTAGACATCAAAACTTTCATCAATCGATCTTGCCTCTTATTTGGTGATGCAGCGGGATCGAACTTTGTAGACCCTGTCTCTTCGTCAGTGTTGCAGCTAGGTCGAAGTTTCTTTAGGTATTAGCTCAATAATATAGCAAGTTGCTCTCATTTTGCTTCCCCAATAGACAACCCCCTATTTTGAAGATTTTGCTTCCCAAGAGTGATAAGGTGGATCAACCAAGACAAGAAAGAAGACATGCGTCAAAAAGAAAGAAGATTTACCGAAGAAAGAAGATACACGTCAAGAGGAAAAAAGCTTAACCAGGTCGGGCAAAATGGGTCATTTTCGGTCTTTGCTTCGTTGTCGTTACACAACAACAAGCAAAGTGGGGCGGCTGTAATGACCCATTTTCATCTGGGCTTAGACTTAAAATAAACCCAGACCTAAACCCATTTCATTTGGGTTACCCGTTTACAAACCAGACTCAAACCCGTACCCAATGCATGACCTGGATCTGACCCGAGATCCTAAAAACCCTAATTTCTAAAATAAACCCTAACCTAATCTGCCGCATCGTCACCGCCACTACTGCCGCCGTCGAGCTATCATCACCGCCGGTCACCCATTTTGAACCATAACCCCAAATTAACCCTAAAATCCCAAACCTTAAACTATCAAACCCCAAATCTAATCCTAAAACCCTAAATCTAACCCTAAAAATAAAGTAACCAAAAATCAAGCCCTATCCCTAAACCTAACCCTATGCCATCACTACCCACACCCCTAAACTGAACCACTAATGCCTTAGCCGACCTACCATCTGCAAAATCCCATAAAATCAGGCCTTGCATCCCATCACCAGGCCTGCAGTAAGCACAAAAGGAGGGAATTTATATTTTATTTTGCAACCAAATTCGGTTTATAAAAACCGAAGCAGATGTAAAATCAAAAAAGGAGGGGGATATCGAAAAATTAGAGAGAAATTTAGGGTTTTTTTCAAAAAAATAAAGAAAATCAGAGAAGGAATCTAGTTCGAAAAAATGTAAGGGGAAATCTTGTTCTTTCATCCATTCGAAATCAAAATTTTAAAAAAATTCATCTGTGTATTTTATAATCTAAAGTATTTTTCTTGTTTTGTTTTTTATCCAAATCGAATAAAAAAAGAACTGAGAAGTGTTCGAATCATACCTGGTTGTTCAAGCGCCGCCGTGACGCCGAGCCGCCGTTGAACGGCACATCATGGCCGGCCGAGCATGGAGGCCTTCTAGAGGTGGCGCCGTTAGGGTTTCTGGTTGAGAGAAGGAGAGGATTGAGAGAATAATAGGTTTAGTTTTTTTCTTATTTCTTATGTTTTGATTAAAAAATCTGTTTTATTTTGTTTTAACTCAGCAATTAAAGCGACACCGTATAGGCTCTGACCCGACGCGGTGACCCGATATCCCAGGGAGGATCCACGTCCCTTTTAAAATGGGTTAATTCCTTCCTCGGTCATTGTTTTCTCTTCCCGCTTTCATTTTGGATCGAGGGATAAATACAAGTTTGATCCTTCATTGTTTTATTTTCTTTTAACTTCGTTTTTTTCTTTTAATTCAATTTGCTAGTTTTGCCATGTGATTTAATATCAATGTATTTTAGTCCTTAACATTTAGTTTCATAATGTTTTGTGTGTAGTGATTTAATTATCATCACCATTATTATTGTTATTGTTATTGTTATTATTATTATTGTTATTATTATTATTATTATTATTATTATAATACCAAGTAGTTACTTATATATATATATATATATTAATATCATACAAGATATATATACATATACATAGATGTTTTCACTTTTGGTACCTATTTTTATGTTTATATATATATATATATTATGTATATGTAAAGTTTTATGTAATTTAAAAATGTACAATATCTTGCTCAAATTACGATATGTATAAAAAAATAATAATAAAAAACTTATTTCTGTAAAATATATATATAACTGTTAAATTAATATGTATAGGTTTTAATAATATATATTACCTCAAATATTATGTTTTAAGTATGTATGTAAATAATAATGAATACTTTTTTCTACAATACATATATAAACTACTAACCTAATACATATATATACTTTTTTATAAGTATAAATATTAAATATATTTTACATTAAACATTACATTTTAAGTATATATATATGCATTATATTTTACATGTTATCTTATATTTATTTGCATCATATATGTATTTTTAAATCACAAAAAAATGTTTTTTAAAGAAATAAATTTTGAATTTTAAAATTAGCGTTTTTAAATCTCTATAAATCATGTCCTGGGCGTAAAGGGATGCGATGTTTTTTAAGAAAACGAGAAGCCATATCCCGGGCGCAAAGGGATGCGGTTCTCTCAATATTTTCGGCATTTAAGAATCGTATTTTAAATTTTAACCGAATTCTTAATTTCCAATACCAAGGCTTTAGATAATCGACTAGGTACCAATTTTGGGCGGTGTGGGGGTGCTAATCCTTCCCCATCCGTAACCGACTCCCGGACCCGAATTTCGAATCTCTGGTTTTACTTTGGTGTCCTGTCTACCTATTTTAAAATGATCGGTGGCGACTCTACATTTTTAATTCCAAAACCGGGCACGCATTTTCAAAACACGAAAAACAAATTTTCAAAACCCAAACTAATAGAAAAAGGAGCGCCAGACGGATTTGAGTGCTTACAACATTCTTTAAAGATAGCCCAAAGTATGTAATATAAGATCAAGGTACTCGAGTTACATGAATAAGACACCATAGTGTCTAACGTGAATATGTAAATGAGTACGTACTCGATGACGGTTTTTGCTCTTCATAAAAGCACCTCGTTAGTGCCATTAGCACTATGGGCGTGGATCCCCAGGGTGCACACCAAGGGCTTGGGTCCCCAAGGTGTATGTGACACCATCGTAGTCACAAAAACATGAAATTGTATCATAACTTGAATGATGCAACTGCTAAGGACTCTATGGCATGCCAACTTTACCATGGACTCTCATAAATAAATACATGGGCATTTCATTTCATTATCAATCAATCATCATCATTCATGTAAACGGGCAATTCACATCCCATATTTCATCATAATTTTTCATATGTGCTTGCCATTACTATATTATGCATCACATCGATTGTTCTAGTATATCGTAATCAAAATCTGCAACATGACTGAAATAGTTATCATATAAGTGACCATGTACTTTACATGACACACGGTTTATCATGTTCAGAACAACATACTAACATACTTATCAGGTAATTTTTATCATACAGTGTTAATAATTTTATCATGTCCATTATCTTGCCTCTTGCAGACATAAATTATAATTTTTGATCAGTTTATAACTTTTAAACAATGCATTTTCATATTTAGATCAGGGTTGACTTATCACAAGTCTTCCCTTTTATAATTAACATACATATAAATGTTGCACTCACCTTGGCCACTTAACACAATGCCTCACTAAGTCCTAGTTTGATCATTTCTTTCATAGTACCTCGAACCTTCTTTGATTCGGACTTGACTTCATTAATCACATGAATACAATAAAATATTTGTTAGATACAATTCTATCAATACCTTAAAAATGATGTCTAATATAATCATTCAAATATAAAATTTCCAAATATTTTTCCTTTCTTCCTTGTACTGTTCAAAAACTCATTATGGTTATTAGTGACCAATTTAAACTTCCAATAATTTTTCCGAGCTTGCTAACTAACATTTAAATACAAAATGTTTCAAATTCCATTTTATGACAAATTGCGCTACCTTCAAAGATTTACTTATACAGGGCAGAATACATACTGGATCTTAATTTCCTTTATACTGTAGAAACTAGATTCGATAACGGTTCTAATGGTATAAACCACATAAATTACCAAAATCTACCAAAATTATAAAAATTTTGTACATTCACGTCACAGAGCTATCCATGCAGAAATTGCTGTGTAATTTTTTTGACCTTCTTTCGAATAAAAGTCCATATCTTTTAACGCCGAACTCGAAATCAGTTTTCGTTTGTTGGAAACGAAACTACACTAACAAATCTTTACAACAGTATAAAATTCATCATTTAACCATTATTGTAGAATTTATGGCAAATTTTTAAACTTACTACCATAATTCAAATTCCAACATAACTTTCCATAAATAACTTCTAATTTACACCAACTGCTCCTTATTTCTTTACTTGTCAATTTACTCCCATCACTTTACTTCAAATCACTAGAATAAGGTTGTATTCATATGCTCTCTTTACATCCTTCATCAAAATAGGCTTAAACTTTTACTTCTCTAATTTCTCTTGATTTGTCGAGATGGTCACCAAAATTTCAAATATAAGGATTCAAGCTTCTTAACTTTGCAAATTAGTCCTCCAATCAACATTACTACCTTAATTCCATCATTTTAACTAAAAATAAGATTTACTCCTTCTACATATCCTCTTTGCCAAATAGACCATTCAAGTTTGATAATTTGTCAAAATGGTCACTAATGTGATTAATCGTCGGTTTAGCATTCTAACTTCATTTTCATGTCTCTAACATCATTAATAATATAAATACACATCAAATTCATAAAAATCAGATTTGGTCCCTTAATTTTGAAGCTTGCCGAAATGGTCCCTATGTATTTAACTTAGGGTTTTGCTTCCAAACAACAAATGAAGCTTACTAGATCATTAATCCAACATCACAAACCCTAAGTTAGACTTGAATCCATAAACCCTAATCTTCTCTATACAAACCAAAATATGTAGATTTTAAATCCCAACTCAATAACATGATTCTAAAATCATACAAGCTTGATTCTAACTTAAAATCAACCATGTATTCATAAAATCATAAAACCCCAATTTGTTCATAAACCCTAATTTCTTCCTCATAACAAATCTCATAAACCAAGCAAGTATTCTATGAATTATTTACATCAAAAGATAGAGCTCGAAGAGTAGAACAACTTTGTAGTTTGAAAGATTACCTGAAAACCGATATTTTGGGCTTAAATCGAGCTTGTAAATTTTTTTCTCTTCTTTTTCTCTTCACCAACATTTTGGAGAGTATTTTTGCTGATAATTCCTTCATATTTCATATATTTAAGACACTTGTATCATTAAAAATGAATTTTTAATTCATAAATTCCACTTTCCAAAAATACCCTCCAACTAGATTTATATTTATAATTTGCCATTTTGCAACATTCCAACTAGACTTAGTTGGATTCTAATCAGCCACTATTCATCCATAAAAGAAACCTCAACATCCAAATATCCATAAAATGATATTTTATGACTCTTCTAAGGTCCATGGAACTATGTCTAAAATTTTAGCTCGATCTGATTATCCGAATATTTTTTTGAACTTTATCGCTTTATAGCCATTAATACAAACTCCGTACGAAAATCTAGGTAACATAGAAACGTCATTATTGGGGGTAAACTATTCATTTACGGGGTTAAAATACATAAATTTTTAAAATTACAATTTGATCCCTAAACTTTTCCAAAGTTTATACTTTAGCCATAAAACTTTCAAAATTTACATTTTGGTCACTAGCCAAAAATTGGGATATTACATCTATACCCTTTTTAACACTAGAGTACTTCATTTGAAATCATTAGTTAATCTAATACACAAATTGATATATATATATATATATATATATATATATATGTGTGTGTGTGTGTGTGTGTGTGTGTTTAAAATATGAAGGGTGACCTAAATGTAACCTTACTTATAATTGAGTGACCCAAGTGTAACTTTTAATAATTGTGTGACCCAAATGTTACCTTACCCATAATTGAGTGACCCAAATGTAACTTTTAATAATTGGGTGAACCAAATGTAACCTTACCCATAATTGAGTGACCTTCATTGTAGTTTACTATTTTTTAATTTAATCAATTTAGCTATCAAACTCCTAAATTGGATCTATCCTGCCCTTTGATTGTCGTTGACTGATAGAGCCGCTAAACTTTGTGCACGTGTTTGCTATCTGCTTTCACAATAGTTGTTATCGCCAACTATCTTGTCATGTGGATAATATCATGTCAGTTTTGCTGACATGTGTAACGCCCTCAACCCAGATGTCACATTTGGGCTTAAAGCCCAAACCAAAATCATAAAATTGTTCAAATCGGTCTAGCCCAAATAAAATACTTTCCAGAAACATTTAAAGCCCATGATTCAAAATAAATATATATACGATTAAAACGTTACAAAAGAGCTCTAATTAAATAAAATATTTAAACATTTGACTTGATTAATACAAATTCAAAATAAGGATTACAGACTCATACACGTAAGGTTCTATGAATACACAACCCACTAAATACAAGTATCATACTCTGACAATGCCGCTTGTTGGAATCTCATACAGACAGTGCTCCTCGATCCCGCGATCAACCTACGCACGGAAACAACAATTCTGAGCGCTGAGCTTACAAAGCTCAGTGGTATACATCTACTCTACTATACTTCATGCAAATCATAAACATAAGCATACAAGCTAGTACAAGCAATAAAGAGAGATAAACAAACATGTGACGCTACCGCTAGTCACTTAAACTCATACTCTCAACATAGCTGTAATACCCAAATTTTACCCGAGTACCCTTATATATATAAATAAAAATAAATAATAAAATTAATAATAGTAAAATTCAATAAATAGATAAGGTCCATCCAAATGGTCCAAAATCCTTAAAATGTCCATTTACAGTCCAAAGCCCAAATAAAATACACAAGGTCTTAAACCCTACTCTAATTACATTTTTCCTGCCCAATGCTATGACCCAAATTCGGATAGCAGCCCAAACAAGCATAGTTGTGCATTCTTTGCCCGCCAAAATTGTCCACGTGGCGCCCAGGGATTGGTTCATATGTGTAGCACAGAGATTAAGCTCCACTGTGATGTTATTAAGGTCAGCAACTATAAATACCCTAGAGAGAGAAAAATCAGGAATTAATGACAGTGCAATAATTACACAATTATTACCAAAAATTAAAGGAGAGAGAGAAAATAAAGGGAAGAGTCATACTTGAGAATACCAGAAGTCACCGAAGAAGATGAACGGACTGTTATCAAAGCTCGCCTTACGTCGTTGGGAAGGTAAAATCTTCTTCCATTTCATTTCCTGCAAACAAAAAATATGAAAATGTTAGATCTAATGTAGGATTTAAAAAAAAGTAAATAAAAATATGAAAAAAATTATTGAGGCTTATCTTTTGCTTGCCGGAGTGTTTGTGTAAATGACGGGGTTGAAAATAAGAGTTTGGGACGGGTAGATTAGGTTTTAGGCCGGGGAAGAAGGAAATCCTGATGGATTTGGGCTTAGATTTAGGTTTAGGGCTCGAAAAGGGATTTTTTGGGAATTTTAAGGTTTTGGCATGGTGGTCAAAAATTGCCTCACGGCGGAGGACGGCGGCCGGAGCTAGGTTAGGGGTGATCGGAGGTTTCAGTGGTGGTCGAAGATGAAAGGTTGGTCGGAGAAGATGACCGGAGGTGGTCATCAGAGTTAGCCAGCGTCGCTTGCGGCGGCCGGCTAACATATCAAAAAAGGAAAATGTTGTGGTGGAGGATTGAAGGGATGGAATTAGAATAACATGGTTTGGAGCTCATACGAGTTTAGGGTGTTTGATAGAGAAAAACACGAAAGTTAGGGTGTTTGTGGTGGATCAAATAGGGAATTTCTGATGAATATGGGAAGAACAATGGATGAACAGTGGATGAACAAAGGAAGCAAGATCTGAAAAAAATGAGGATCGAAGAAGAGCCCGTTTCTTGGGAATTGAATCTACTTGGGAGCCCATGACTTTTCCAAACTTGACAAGCATCTTCAAGTCACATGGGCTCGTTAATATAGAGAAGCAACTAGAGAAGGACAACCAGGAGATGCCGAGGCTCCAGGAAGAGGAGATCTTCGGTGAAAGCATAGGAAAGCTGTGCATCAATGGTGTATTTGAGGGATCCTATCATGGCAAGTTTCTAGAGGAAATACGTCCATGCTTTCCTGACGAAATCCTGGACAACTGGACATCTGAAGATCTCCCCTTAGTCTTTAAGAATAAAACAGAGTAAATGCTAAGAACCACCTCATACTTTTGCCTGCGAGTATGAGGGATTATCTGTAAAGGGCTATTATGCAAGTTTATTTTCAATAAAGATGCTTTCATTTTGATTCTCAAATGGCAAACAAGTTTCTTGCATCCTTTCCAAACATATATTATTATTTTTCTTGCAGGTCTTCAGCTATTAATTGTATGAATGATTCTGAACCCGATCCCAAGTTAGATTTTGAGCTGCCAGAGTGTTCAATAGAAGTTAATGAGGTCGAAGATGAGACAGAATGTGAAATCCCTAACAAATTACTAAGGTTGGTTGAAAAAGAAGATAAACAAATCTTACCTCATAAAGAAGAGATAGAAATTCTGAATCTAGGCACAAAGGAAGTTAAAAAAGTGGTAGAGATCGGTGCTGCTTTCTCGCCATAAATAAAGCAAAAGTTAGTTGATTTGTTGCGAGAGTTTAAAGATGTTTTCGATTGGTCCTATCAAGATATGCCAGGACTGGACACAAACATTATGGTACACAAGTTGCCAATAAGGCCAAAATGCAAACCGGTTCAGCAAAAGCTTAGAAGATTGAGACCGAAAATGGTATTGAAAGTTAAGGAAGATCTACAGAAGCAGATTGATGCTGGATTTCTGAAAGTGGCACAATATCTGGAATGGGTGGCTAATATAGTCCTAGTGCCAAAGAAAGATGTAAAAGTGCACATGTGCGTTGATTACAGAGATTTGAATAGAGCAAGTCCAAAGGATAATTTTCCTTTGCCTCATATAGATATACTGGTAGATAATAGTAGATAATACATTAGGACATTCATGGTTCTCTTTAATGGATGTCTTTTCAGGATATAATCAGATAAAGATAGATCCAGAAGACATGGACAAAATAACGTTCATAACCTTGTGGGGAACATATTGTTACAAAGTAATGCCTTTTGGACTAAAGAATGCTGGGGCAACATAGCAAGGAGCTAGGTGACTCTTTTTTATGACATGATGCACAAAGAAATTGAAGTGTACGTGGATGACATGATTGCCTAATCTCAAACTGAAGAGGAACATATTCAGAATCTGAGGAGATTATTTCAAAGATTGAGGAAGTACCAGTTGAAACTCAACCTGAACAAATGCACTTTTGGGGTTACATCTGGAAAGCTTTTAGGCTTTATGGTTAGCAGAAGAGGAATTGAAATTGATCCAGACAAGGTGAAAGCAATTCAGAATTTGCCACCCCATGTTTGAAAAAAGAAGTTCGAGGTTTCGATTGAATTATATTTCTCGTTTCATTTCTTAATTGGCCGATAAATATGATCCAATTTTCAAGCTGCTTCGAAAGAATAATCCAGGAGAATGGGATGAAGAATGTCAGGAAACATTTGACAAGATAAAGAAATATCTGATAAATGCTCCAATTCTAGTAGCACCGGTCCTAGATAGACTACTGATTCTCTACTTAATGGTTCATGAGAATTCGATGGGTTGCGTGCTGGGGCAACATGATGATACAAGAATGAAAGAAAGAGCTATATATTATTTGAGCAAAAAGTTTACAGACTGTGAAGTATGGTACCCACCAATTCAAAATTATGTTGTGCCTTGGTTTGGGTAACCCGTAGGCTTAAACAATACATGCTATACCACACTACTTGGTTGATATCCCGTCTTGATCCATTGAAGTTCTTGATGGAAGCACCAGCTTTGACCAGGAGATTGGCTCGATGGAAAATGTTGATGTCAGAATTTGACATCGTGTATGTAAGCCAAAAAGTAATAAAAAAAGTGTGATAGCAGACTTCTTAACTAGTCACGCTTCGAAGGATTATGAGTCCTTGAGTTTTGACTTTCCTGATGAGGATGCGATGAATATCTCCTTGGAAGAAAATGCAAATACAGAGAAGGAAGCCTGGAAATTATACTTTGTCAGAGCAGTAAACGGCTTGGGACGTGGGATTGGAGCAGTGTTGATCTCCCCAGATAATACACATTATCCTTTCACAAGCAAGTTGGAATCCGTGTGCACTAACAACATGGCAGAATATGAAGCTTGTGTAATGGGTTTGCGAGCTGCTATTGAAAGGAAAATAGGGATTTTGAAGGTATATAGAGACTCTGCATTGGTGATTTACCAACTCCATGGAGAATATGAAACAAAGGATGCAAAGTTGGTTGAATACCAAAAGTTAATCCTAGAGTTGATGAAAGAGTTTAAGGAAGTCACCTTCACTTACCTCCCCAAGGAAGATAATCAAATGGATGATGCCCTAGCTATACTGGCTTAGGTATTTTTAGCAAACAAACTAGTAGATATGATGCCAATTCAAATGCAGAGTTACGAGACTTATTCTCACTGTTACAACATAGAAGAAGAAGCAAATGGAAACCCATGGTATTATGACATTTTGCAGTATATCAAATTACAGACTTATCCAGAGAGGCAAATGATAATGATAAGAGGACAATCAGGAGAATGGCTACGGGATATGTGCTTGATGGTGAAATCTTGTATAAAAGAAGCAAAGACCAGATATTGCTAAGATGTGTTAATGCTCGAGAAGCTAGAAGTATTTTGACAGAAGTACATGATAGAATATGTGGAACACACGTCAATGGCTTTTCGATAGCCCGAAAAATTATGAGATATGGATATTATTGGTCAACCATGGAAGGGGACTGCATTAAGTATACCAAGAAATGTAACAAATGTCAGATATACGTGCACAAAATCAATTCGCCACCAGTACCTCTTCATACCATGAATTGACCATGGCCGTTTGTTGTCTGGGGCATGGATGTCATTGGTCAGATTTATCCCAAAGCTTCTAGTGGACATCGCTTCATCCCCGTGGCCATGGATTATTTTACCAAGTGGGTGGAAGCAGCATCCTATGCCAACATCACAAGATCAATAGTTTATAAGATTTTAAAGAAAGAGATTATTGGTCGTTATGGATTACCTAAAAGAGTTATTACTGATAACACCACTAATTTCAAAAATAAGGTGGTGGCAGAGGCATGCGAGCAGTTCAAAATCATGCATCACAATTCTGTGACTTATCGCCCAAAGATGAATGGTGCAGTGGAGGCGGCAAACAAGAATATTAAGAAAATCATAGCAAAGATGACAAATACTTATAAAGATTGGCACGAGAAGTTGCCTTTTGCTCTGTTTGCGTATCAAACTTCAGTGTGAACTTCTACTAGGGCAACGCCGTATTCTTTGGTGTATGGAATGGAAGCAGTATTATCGATTGAGTTCAAAATTTCGTTTCTTCAAGTTTTTTCTGAGGTGAAATTGGACGAAGCAGAATGGGTACAGGCTCGATTTGATCAGTTGAATCTGATTGAAGAAAAGAGGTTGAAAGCCATATGTTAAAGTCAAATGTACCAGAAGAGAATGATGCAGGATTATGGTAAGAAAGTCCAGCCAGAGAATTCTGAGAGGGTGATCTAGTGCTAAAAACGATCTTGTCGATACATCGAGATTTCCATGGGAAATGAATGCCTAACTGGGATGGACCTTATATTGTCAAAAATGCCTTCTCTGGAGGAGCGTTGATTTTAAATAAAATTGATGGTGAAGAGTTGCACAAGCCAGTGAACTCCGATTCAGTTAAAAATATTACGTTTGAAGAATAGAAAAAGAGAAAAAAAGAAAAAGCGGAGTGAAAACCTAAAAAGAGCGCTTCAAAAAATAAAATATCTAAGGTGAAAACCCAAAAGGGCACCAAGGATATGAAAAAAATGGAAAGAAAAGAAAAAGGGGTCAAGATGAAAACTCTTAAAGAGCGTATTGAAACCAAATGTGGATTTGAGTTGAAAACCCACAAAGGGCAGCTCAGATGTGTTGTGAATAGGCATCCGACAATTAGAACCTCCTGGACACTCGGTATTTTGGGAGGGATTTCACACCTATAAACATCTCGACAACGCTAAAGTCTGCTGAAAAATGGTTCAAGCTCAAAGCTACATTTGGCTGAAAGAGTTGCTGGATCTTTTATACTATGATGCCCGAAGATTTGACTTTATTTCTTGATTTCTATTGTTTTAGTTTGCCATGACTCTTTCAAAAATCTATTGTATTCCTACTTATAAGCTTTAATAAGGTTCATGAATTCTCTTCCGAGCCTTCTATTATTATTTTCAAAGCATCATGAAAGTAGATTAGCATAATCCATGAAAAACAGATGATTTCTTGGTATTACTGTGTTTTAAGGAATGCATATGAACTTCAGCACTCCAGGTTATTGAAAAGGGGGTATAAAGAGAAGATTGAGTAGACTGCAATGCCAGCAAAAATAGAGATGAAGGAAATAAAGAAATGCCTAAATCAAGCAGCAACCGAATAGTTTGGAGTAACAGAGAAATGAATAAAAGGAAAATGTGGAAAATTAAGATGAAAACCTGAAAAAGCGCCAAAAAGAGAAAAAAGGAAAAGAAAATGAAAAAGAAAAAAATGAAAAAAAAGAAAAGGTAGGAAAAGAGGTGAAAACCCAAAAGGGCCCCTTAGAAAAACCCAAAGTGAAAACCTGAAAGGGCGCTTTAGAGCACAAGACCAAAAACGCAAAAATATGGTTTTAAAGGCAAATTCTGAATATGAGATGAAGTGTCAAGCCAAGAATTAGTGAAGAAGCATAATTGAGAAGAGTTAGATTGGTTACCCAAAAAGTGGAAGCTGCTTGTTGATTCCCAATGAGCCATGGTTCATGCATCATATGTAGAAATTAGAGTCATACTAGCCCTCATTAAAGCATTTTGATCTGTTTTGACAGGAGTCTAGCAAAGAATGAAGAATTACTAATGAGAAGAATTCGTCTAGCAAAGAATGAATAATTCCTAATGAGAAGAATTCGCCCAGCAAAAAGTGATGAGCTCCTAATGAGAAGAGTTTGTCATAGAGTTCCTAATGAGAAGAACTCGTCCAAATGAAGAAGGAAGAACTCATAATGAGAAGAGTTCACCATTTTGAAGAATGAGAAAGTTTTTAATGTGAAGAGCTTACTTATTCAACGCCTTTACAACGAGGCAAATTAGTGTTTTTTAGAAGAATGAGGAATCTCATAATGAGAAGAGCTTGCTTATTCAACGTCTTTGTAGAGAGACCAATTAATTTCAGGAAGAATGAGGAGTTCCTAATGAGAAGAGCTCGCTTGTTCAATACCCTTACAGAAAGGTACATCGACATTACCAAGAAGAATGAATGGGTCACTAATGAGAAGAGCTAGTTCAGACTTTAAGATTAGCTTTAACGGAAGGATTGAGAAGTTCATAATGAGAAGAACTTGATCAAGCTTTCTGGAGAAGAAGAAGATAAGGTACCGCAGTTAGATGATTTGGGTTAAATTCGTGTATTTTCAGTATTTACCCTATTCCTGTTTCACAGCAATAGGCAAATAGGGGCAGCTGTAATACTTGAATTTTACCCGGGTACCCTTATATATATATAATAAACAATAAAAATAAATAATAGTAAAATTCAATAAATAGATAAAGTCTATCCAAATGATCCACAATCCTTAAAAGTCCATTTACAGTCCAAAGCCCAAATAAAATACACAAGGTCCAAAACCCTACTCTAATTATATTTTTCCTGGCCAATGCTATGACCCAAATTTGGATAGCAGCCCAAACAAGCACAATTGTGCTTTCTTTTCCCGCCTAAATTGTCCACGTGGTGCGTAGGGATTGGTTCGTATGTGTAGCACGCGGATTAAACTCCACTGTGACGTCATCAGGGTCAGCAGCTATAAATACCCTAGAGAGAGAAAAATTAGGAATTATTAACAGTGCAATAATTACACAATTATTACCAAAAATTAAAGGAGAGAAAAAAAGGGAAGATTCATACCTGAGAATACTAGAAGACGCCGGGATAACCAAAAGTCACCAGAGAAGATGAACGGACTATCATCGGAGCTCGCCTCACATCACCGGGAAGGTAAAATCTTCTTCCATTTCATTTCCTGCAAACAAAAAATGAAAACGTTAGATCTAATGTAGGATTTTAAAAAAGTAGTAAATAAAAATAAGGAAAAATTATTGAGGCTTATCTTTTGGTTGCCGGAGTGTTTCTGTAAATGACGGGGTTGAAAATGAGAGTTCGGGACGGGTAGATTAGGTTTTAGGCTGGGGAAGAAGGGAATCCTGATGGATTTGGGCTTAGATTTAGGTTTAGGGCTCGGAAAGGGATTTTTTTTTATGAATTTTAGGGTTCTACCACGGTGGTCAAAAATCACCTCACGGTGGAGGATGGTGGCCGGAGCTAGGTTAGGGGTGATCGGAGGTTTCATTGGTGGTCGAAGATGAAAGGTTGGTCGGAGAATATGACCGAAGGTGGTCATCGGAGTTAGCCGGCTATGCATGCGGTGGCCTGCTAACATATCGAAAAAGGAAAATGTGGTTGTGGAGGATTGAAGGGATGGAATTGGAAGAACATGGTTTGGAGTTCATATGAGTTTAGGGTGTTTGATCGAGAAAAACATGAAACTTAGGGTGTTTTGGTGTTTGTGGTGGATCAAATAGGGAATTTCGGATGAATATGGGAGGAGCAGTGGATGAACAAAGGGTTTTGATCGAAATGAGGTGTGTTTTTTTGGGAATTGGATGTTAGAGTTGAGAGAGTTTTGAGAGAAGAGAGAGAGGCAGTCTGAGTATAATGGCTAAGTTAGCTCGAGCTGGGGGTTTTATACCATGAGTCGAACGACACCATTTTGGTGCCAGGTCAACTCAACCTGCGTGTTTTTAAATGGGTCGGGTTTGGCCCGCGCTTTTCTATTCGGATCCCTTTTGGTTTCGGCCTATTATTTTGATTTTTTGTAATTTGGTCCCTATTTGAATAAAATTAGAAATTAAAGTTTCATTTTCTTTCAATTTAGTCTTTTTTATTTTATTATTTAATTTATTGCTTCTAAATTATATTATTGAATGCATGGTTTAAATTAATGCATATAGAAATATTAATTGGACAATCTAAACATTTAGATTTAATTGAGTATTTGTTAGAGCCTTAGATTTAGGTTCTCTAATTAAATAACTAATTAGGGAGAACATTGTAGTTAACTAAATGTGTATTAAAAGAATATTTGAGGCCCAAATTTGGATGTGTTCCATTGTTTACAAAGGGGTGTTATCTCAACATTGGATTTAAAGATGTATATTTAATATGCATTTCCACTTATAATTGAATATTGATTTAATTAATTATTCAAGCCTTAATTAGGATTAGTACTTTAATTAATTAGAATGGTAAATTAATTAGGAATATTATTAATTAAGGGCTTTAATATATGGAAGGTGTACAAGCAATTGGCATCTTCTCATAAAAGTCTTTTAAATTAATTAATATTAATAGTTTAAATAATTAATCAATTAGAGCCATCTTAGGTTAGTACTTAGAATAAACAAGACAATAATAAATCTTTCATTTAAACCTTTTATGTTGAAAATTTATTTTTAAATATGAATAGGGGTGCCACTTAGCGGGGTACTTTTAATCTCATATTCGTTAAAAATAGATTTCCTTATAAAAGGATATCTCAATTTGAAATTTAAATTCAATTAATAATTATAGGATAAATTAAATTCAAATAACTATTCGAAATGCAAAAATGCCACGTAAAATTAATGTACCAATAATGGACGTTTGCGGGGGTGCTAATCATTCCCCACTCGTAACCGACAACTGAACCCAACTTTAAAGAAATGAATCTCTGGTTTGTTTTTACGGTGTCTGGTCTACCTCGAAGTGATCAGTGGCGACTCCAAAATGTTTTTCAAAATTAAATAAAGAAAAAACTAATTTAATATATAAAAACCTAAATTTTCAAGATCAAATTAAAAATGGCCCAAAACCCTAATTTTACAAAATCAATCGTCAGGCTATTTTACACACCTGTTTCAAAAATGGTCGCGGCAATAGCAAAACATCATACGTGGCCCACGAGGCCCAATCATACTCGGGATCCCACCAAATCATTTGAGCAAAACACACAAAGTCGTAACCATAAAATCTGGAGAAACGCCCGCATCCACAAAGTATCGGGATCGTACGCTTCGAGTGAGGCCCGCATCCACAAAGCATAAGGATCCTACAATCATGGGGATGAGGCCCACATCCACAAAGCATCATGATCCTCCATCCATGCTCGGAATCTCCCATCAAGCATCTTCGAATGAGGCCTGTGTCTATAAAGCACCGGGATACTCCATTCGAAAATCTTTAAAGTGTTACAACACCTAACTCTGGGTATCCGAATCCCTCCAAACAAGGGTGACTCAACTATCTAGGCATCCTATCAGCACACAACAAGGACCCTAGTTACCACATAACACACAACAACATACGATCCGCCGAGGATCCCTATGATTCACTATTACAAGCAATCATCCTAGTTTTACCAAGTTATTAGTACATTAAGAAAGCATGCTTTGATCATCTTTATTAAGTCCTCATTTATCCACATTATATCATTAATCAAGAAATAAATTAATTATCAATATTCCGCTTTTACCCTTATCATAGACCGACATTTTAGACTATCCAATTCAGCGACATCGGTACTCGAATATGAGTATCGATATGGTACCCCTAGTTAATGGTACTTACACGAGTATCACTACTAATTAGTTTACTGAAAATTCCTAATTTTCATAAGTACCGGTACGGTCCCACCGTATGAATATGACCCTAATCGCTTATAGGTACAACCAAATCTCGTACCGGTACCCAACTCACGACTTCGTGCGATTTCTTTAAATTACGGTGTTATAACACCTATTATGTCCCTAAAGCTTATGAAAGGCATTAAAGTGTGTTGCTAGCGTATTTAATTAATTAATACCACTTATCAGCTTTTTACCCATTAATTAAATATTTATCAGTATTATCTCTAACCAATATTCAATCGAACATATTAATTATTCAGCTAACACGCACGACATCATCATATATCAATCAGTCAACCAATCATACAATCAGATAATCATACGAATACTCAGATAAACCTATACAGTCTCTAATGCTCATAAAAACTCAAACATTCTCAAGTTCATCAAGCATCTCAATAATTACCAAGCCTCAGACTATCGGTATCAACATATGCTTATTACTCATCTCCTTATTTGCAACCACTAACATGCAAGGCAATTACACTTATGATGCTCATGAAGCATTTCAGAGTTAGAGGTGTACTAACCTTAAGCCGATATTGCTAAAATCCTCATCCAAGCTTCTCGAACAATCCATATGATCCGATGTCCAAACCCTAACAACCTTCGTATATCAACAAATATGAAAATACATTATTTTCATGCATCTTCTATACTATTTGCAAGGTCAAATACGTAAAAACAGCTTACAACGACCTGGTCAACCCCTAGTAATCCGGTGTGGTGTAGTCGCATAACAAGCTAGGTACACCCTAGGTACATGATCCTATATAGGCGAGTGCACTGCAGCCTTCGTACACCCGCAAGGCATTATCCTGTGCGGGCGAGCTCACGTGCACCCGGGTGAGCCCGCTTCGGTGTGGCGCGGTGCACCCGCCTAGCCAGACTCACGTCCACCCGCAGCGATGGTGTGTGGCAGCGCGTGGGTGGTCTTCCGGTGGCTGGACGGTGGCGACGAGCTCTAGTCCCGCTGTTCTCTGGTCGCTGGTTCTAACTTACAGCGGTGGTGGCCGAACATAATGTTTTCGACAAGGCTAGATCTTTCTTTCCTTTACCCCAGCGAACGGTGACAGATTTGGCAACTCAAAGACCATCGTCAGACTCTTCTCGACAAGCTAAAGTTGATGGCGGAGGCGGTGACATCCACGACGGCGGCTAAATGCCCCTTGAACTCCCCCTCTCTCTAAAAACCACGTTTTTGTTCTCTCTCTCCCTTATCTCTTTCTCTCCCTCCATCACATCACCAGCCCACTTTTTTATTCAAAACCCTCAACTTTCTTTTTCCCTCATTTTTATCCATAATTAATAAAATACCAATTTATCCTTTTCACCCCTAAGCCTAATTGACTATTCTTAATTGGGCTCTCAACATACAGCCCAAATAAATTGGGTCTAAGGCCCAATTTACAAAACTTGAAATTTGGGTCGTTACAACTCTCCCATCCTTTAATAAAATTTCATCTTCGAAATTTGTACTAGCAAAACAAGAAAGATACAAAAACTTATTAACTCTTCAAGGTCCTCGATTATAACCCGCTTCGCTACTCTGATCTTGATACTTATAAGAAATAACATTGTCCTAGAATGTTACAACCATACTCTCAACTGATTCTTCTCTAAAAAGAATTTTAGCCCCGCTTGGTACATCACAGACGACAGACAAAATCCAATGGTACCCCGACAAAACTGTCACACGATTACGTCAACAAAAAAACTTATCTTACGCTATACAACCAAAAAGATTGCTGCACACAAAAATTCTTCTACATCAGTGTACGATCTAAAAAGAACAAGATGCTAAACAACCGCTGCAACCAAAACTAACAATTTCTCTTGTGGTGACTCCTCGAAGGAGTCTCTAACCTTGATGGCCTCGCAAATTTAAAACATTGCTTGTTCGGTGCAATACTTCAGAAAAAGAACAACGTCTCTACTCGCCCCAAGTTCTTACCTTAAACTTTGCATGATAACTCTTATCAATAACTAAAGCTTATCTCACAAACTCGGTTCATGCAAGAATCTTACACTTTCAACTATAAATGTGTCCAGAAACAAGTCATCTATATCATCGGATCTGTCATAACATAGGATGTAATTCCTCAAAATTTTGGTTAGTGACCAAAATGAATAAAATGAAAGTTTGGTGACTAAAGTATAAATTTAGGAAAAGTTTAGGGACTAAATTATAATTTTTGAAAGTTATGTATTTTAGTCCCGTAAATGAACAATTTACCCCTAAGAATGATTTTTTTGTGTTACTCGAATTTTTGATACATAAATTGTGTTAAAAGCTATAAAAGGGTTAAGTTCGAGAAAAATTTGGATATTCAGATCGAATCGAATATTGGAGATATTTTGTTAGATGATAAGACAAGATTAATAATATCTTTTTCATGCCTTAATTTGGAAGGATTTAACATGGATCATTGGATTTAAGTTGATTTTCTATGTTAAATATGAGTTGTTAAATGAATAATGGCAAGAGTATAATTTTGGAAAATCATAAGGGCAAAATTGGTAACTACTGACTTATTGGTTTATTTATGACCATTGGATGAATATTTTGACAAGTGGTAAGCTTTGGAGCATTGGATATCAAGGGTAAAATAGTCATTTGACTATTAAGGAGATTTTTAAATATGATTAAATAATGCCATTTGGCATGAAAATAAAGAAAAGAAAAGTTGAAATTTTGGTTCATCTTTCTTGTCCATGTACACGAGGTTCAAAGAGCAAAGGTAAGAATTTCAATTTTTGATTTTTCTCCCTAAATGGTTGGATTTAGGGTTTAGTTATGAAATGCAAAGTTGATCCTCTTTGAATTCTCTATCATTTGGTATAAAATTTTCATGGATTGGTCAAGCTATGCTCATGAAATTGAAGGATTAAAGTTTAGGGTTTATGGATATAAATTTATTTGTGGTTTGATTTTGAAGGATTAAGTGTTTAATTAGCTTTTCTAAGCTTGATTTCAAGTGTAAAGTAAAACCCCTAATTTTGGCAAGTCAATATTAATTTAGGGTTATTGGAATCAAGTTAAATTTGGAGTTTGTCATGAAAGGAAAATGTTGGAATAATGTAATTGAAGGTTAATTTAAAGTGTTGGAATGGTGAAAGAATGTTAAAGATCAAATTTACAAATTTGCCCTGAAAATTTAGTATGTGACAGTGAGTTTGGAAATTCACCATAAATTATACAAAATAATTAGAAATTGATCCTTATACCATTGTATTCCCAGTTCAGTCTAGTTTTATTTAAAACAAATGGTGACTGATTTCGATTTGTATATCAAAATATATGAATTTTTAAGTGATGAAAGGTCAGAAAACAGAATACCGGTCTTCTTCAAAATTTAGCACTGGAATTTGACTTAAAAATTCGTCATAAATCGTACAAGTTGAATTTGGGATATTAGTTTATATGGTTGAATAGCTTATCGAATCTAGTTTTTGTCAAAACAAAGAGAATCGAATTCCGAGTTGTAGATTATTTTATATAAATATTTCTTTGAAGGTAGCACAATCTGACAAATTAGAAAATGAGTACTGTACTGGTGTTATTAATTTGTGCATGTAAGGGATGAATGTGAAGCATTCTAGTAAACCCAAGAAATCGGAAATTCAGTACATAAAGCAATGACCAAGCTTGAAGTTTTCTTAAGTTATTCAATTTAGTTTGGGATAAGAAGTGTCAAGGTGAGTGCAATTGCAAACATATCATGACACATTGATGTTTTATACATCATTGGGATGGCTTGCGATGAGCCTACCTAAATTTCATTGTCATTATATTTATTTCATGAAGCATATGATTGACATATTTTAAATATGCCAAAAGTTGAATATAAATGCATGGATCACTAGTTATATATGATGTTATATTATGAATGTTATTTCGGGTATGAACTGCCCAATGTTAAATTATGTTGATATACATTGCCATGAATGAAATAAATATGGAATATATGCCCAATTATATTATTGAGGGACAAGGTATAGTTGGCATGCCATAGAGTCCAGCAGCACGTTGCATACTCGGTTTAGAACTATAGTGTATATAAAGGACACTTAGTGCATATAGGGAGCACAACCTTATGTGTATTATGGCGGGCACGACCTTATGTGTATTAGCACTTCAGTGCATATTTGACTCGTGTACCCAGGGTCTATAGGCTTATATTTGGGCTATGGTTTATTGGTTAATAAAAGATAAACAGGTGAATAAGCTTATGAGATTTTGGAATAAATGGCAAGTGTATTGGCAAGAAATTTATATTCGTATTATAGTATGTTAATATATGATTAACATGATGGTAATATATATAGTGATCATGATGCATTTATGCATATATGGCATATTATGACAAATGCATAAGCATGAATGTCTTATGACATTGGCATATAGTAAATCATTACTAATGCAACATGAAAGTTGATGCATTGGCATATATCATGTAGTCTTATGACATTGGTAATATAAACGTCATCATGATTTTCTTCATTTATTGTTATGACAAATGCATAAGCATGAAAGTCTTATGACATTGGTAATATTACGACAAATGCATAAGAATGAAAGTCTTATGACATTGGCATATAGTAAACCATTACTAATGCAACGTGAAAGTTGATGCATTGGCATATATCATGTAGTCTTATGACATTGGCATATATCATGTAGTCTTATGACATTGGTAATATAAGCATGAAAGTCTTATGACATTGGTAATATAAACGTCGTCATGAAGTCGAATAAGTTTAAATTATTGTTATTAACTTCATTTATTGCCTCACTAAGTTCGTACTTAGCGTGTGTTGATTGTGCACACGTAGGTGGTTCGAATCATTGGACAAAGCAAAGAGTTGCATCAAGTTCAGAAATTTTCATCAAGCTGCCACAGTAATGACATCTTACTTAAGGTTTTTAATTTATTTTAGTGGCATGTATAAATGGGATTGATTTGTCTATTTTAGTTCAACGTTCACTTTTTTTTTGAAAAGTCAAATTTATTTTTTTAAAAGTAAAGGAGCTCCGATTTTGTGTATTAGTCGATATAAATATTTTCAAAGGGTCATTTAGTACTAAGGTTTTGGCATAAGGCTAACTTAGTGACTAAAATGACAAAAGATAAACGTTAGTACCAAAATGAAAAGTTGGTAAAAGTTCAGGGACCCAAGTGTAAATTTTCTGAAAGATAATTTTTATTCAGTATGAGGATAAATTCAATCAGAATAAGGATTTTAATAATAGTTTTGGAGGTTAGAATGCAGTAGAAAATATAAAATTTTGATCGAATAAAATTGTTAAGCGTGCTTAGGTTAGAGAAAAGTTTTGGGTGACCTTTTGGGAAGTGTCACGTAATATTATTTTGATTTGTAAAAAGGACTCAGAAGAAATGGGAAAGATTCGTATAAATTCTTAATGAAGGATTTTCAAGAAAGATGCTACCCGATAGAGATTTCGGGTAATTATCAGTATTTTTGGATCGAGTCAAACTTCTAATTTTGACTTTATTAAAATGAGGATTTTATATTAAAATATGAATGTATTCATGGAATTAGGAAAATATATGATTCCCTGGTTAGAGTTGATAGTTCGATAGAGGAAAAATCGTATAAGCTGAAAATCGGGAAATTGTGATCAAATTTGCTTGAATTGATGAAAAATGACCATTTTGGAAAGAATGAGAAAGTAAAGGATTAAAATGGAAGAATTGAAAATTTAGGCATGAATAGTTGCCAAATGTTCAAAATGGTCACTAAGGACCCAAAATGAGATACATGGCAAACATTAGTATTTTATTTGGCAATGTTAGACTCGAATTAAGTAAGTGTATAGTAATAAGTATGTTCGATTGATTTCTATAGTTTCAAGAAATACCGGGGAAGGTACAAGCATTCAAGGAAACAAAAAGATTAATAAGTAAGCTTAGTGAGACAAGATAATAAATGGTTCAAGTGAGTGCAATCTTATTTATTTTAATTATTATACGAGGAAGACTTGTGATAAGCCAACCTCAAATGTTGAAAGCAAAGGATTTGATTTATATTAAATGGTTTTAAATGGTTTTGTGAATGATTTCAGGTATGAACTGCCCTATGCATATTTTTATATGTTAAAATTATTGATTTTGATCCATTGATATTATCGAAATGAATGAAAGGTTCATAATAGTGAATTGTGCAAAAAGCCCATTGTATGATTATTGAGAGTCTTGGTATATTGGCATGCCAAAGAGGTAGAGTATATCGATATAATATTACTGTTAAATTACAGTAATGATACAGTGAGTTGTGTTTTACAGCTATGACCTATCGGTTAATACTGTTGTTAAGTTACGGTAGTGATACAGTGAGTTGTGTTCTACAACTATGACCTATTATTATTGATGTCGTTAAGTTACGGTAGTGTTTACAGTGTTACACTGACATTGATACATTATACTTCGCTTTCCATATCAATATAGCCCAATATAATATGGATGAGAATACATGGTATGCGAGTCAATGATGAGTATGCACATGTGCCCGACAACAACTATTTAGTTGTGCCATTAATAAAACAATGTATAAATATATCGATGTATTGATATCAATGTATCCATACCAATGTATCAATGTCAGTGTAACACTGTAAACACTACCGTAACTTAACGGCATCAATAATAATAATAGGTCATAGTTGTAGAACACAACTCACTGTATCCGTAACTTAACAACAGTATTAACCGATAGGTCATAGCTGTAAAACACAACTCACTGTATCATTACTGTAATTTGATAGTAATATTATATCGATATACTCTACCTCTTCGGCATGCCACTATACCAAGACTCTCTATAATCATACAATGGGCTTTTTGCACAATTCACTATTATAAACCTTTCATTCATTTCGATAATATCAATGGATCAAAATCAATAATTTTAACATAAAAAATATGCATAGGGTAGTTCATACCCGAAATCATTCACAAAACCATCAAAACCATTTAATATAAAACAATTGTAATACCCCGAAAATTTTTACTAAGTTATATAAGGGTCATTTAGTACTAAGGTTTTGGCATAAAGCTAACTTAGTGACTAAAATGACAAAAGATAAAAGTTAGTGACTAAAATGAAAAGTTGGTAAAAGTTCAGGGACCTAAGTGTAAATTTTCCCAAAGATGATTTTTATTCAGTATGAGGATAAATTCGATCAGAATAAGGATTTTTGTAATAGTTTTGGAGGTTAGAATGCAGTAGAAAATATAAAATTTTGATCGAATAAAATTGTGAAGCGTGCTCAGATTAGAGAAACATTTTGGGTGACCTTTTGGGAAGTGTCACATAACAGTATTTTGATTTGTAAAAAGGACTCAGAAGAAATGAGAAAGATTTGTATAAATGCTTAATGAAGGATTTTAAAGAAAGATGCTACCCGATAGAGATTTCCGATAATTATCGGTATTTTTGGATCGAGTCAAATTTTTAAGTTTGACTTTATTAAATGGAGGATTTTATGTGAAAATATGAATTTATTCATGGAATTAGGGAAATATATGATTCCCTGGTTAGAGTTGATAGTTCGATAGAGGAAAATCGTATAAGGTGAAAATCGGGAAATTGTGATCAAATTAGCTTGAATTGATGAAAAAGGACCATTTTGGCAAGAATGAGAAAGTAAAGGATTAAAATGGAAGAATTGATAATTTAGGCATGAATAGTTGCCAAATGTTCAAAATGGTCACTAAGGACCCAAAATGAGATACATGACAAACATTAGTATTTTATTTGGCAATGTTAGACTCGAATTAAGTAAGTGTATAGTAATAAGTATGTTCGATTGATTTCTATAGTTTCAAGAAATACTGGGGAAGGTACAAGAATTCAAGGAAACAAAAAGATTAATGAGTAAGCTTAGTGAGGCAAGATAATAAATGTCCCAGGTGAGTGCAATCTTAGTTATTTCAATTATTATACGAGGAAGACTTGTGATAAGTCAACCTCAAATGTTGAAAGTTATAAACCCTAATTTTGAATTTAGGGATTTGTTAGGGTTTTGAGAATTAAGGATGAAAATGGTTAGATTATGATTTTTGAAGCATTATATTGATGATGGAAATTAATAGAAAATGATGTTTCAAGCTTGAATTGACAATTTGGGACCAAATTATATATTTTAGAAATGTTGAGGACCATTTCGGTATTTTCAAGAAATTGAGGATTAATTTGTCAAAAATTATTTAATGATGATAGCTGGTTGGATTAGAACTAATCTAGTTCAAATGTTACGGGATGGCATAATTTTGAACTAGGTGTAATTTCAATTTAGTTAGAGGGGTATTTATGGAAAGAGAGAAAAATGAATTTATAATAGAGGTATTACCAGGCATTGTATCTATATCAATGGTTCCGACCGATCTTCGAGAAAGGAAGACGCAATTGCAAGAAATGTTGGATTAGAGTTTTATAAGACCAGGTGTGTCACTTTTGGGGCGTACCGGTATTATTTATGAAAAAGAAGGATGGATCCGTGCGACTATGCATCCAGGTGAAAACAAGATGAGCAAGATTATATGATATATTCCATATAGTTATGTTATGAAGGTATCGGTCAAATCCTTCACATGTCATCACGTCTGAGGAAATTGAACTACAACCAGATCTGATGTATAAAGAAGAACCCGTGAGAATTCTAGCATATGAAGTTAAAGAGTTAAGGAACAAGAAAATTCCTTAGGTCAAAATTCTTTGGAAGAACCACAAGTTTGAGAAGGCCACCGGAGAAAGCTTAGAAGAAGATGAAAAAGCAATATTCGTAACTATTCAAATTAGTTACGTTCTAAAATTCGAGGACGAATTTTATTTTAAGGGGGTGGAATTGTAAAACCCTGAAATTTTTTACTAAGTTATATAAGGGTCATTTAGTACTAAGGTTTTGGCATAAGGCTAACTTAGTGACTAAAATGACAAAAGATAAAAGATAGTGACCAAAATGAAAAGTTGATAAAAGTTTAGGGACCCAAGTGTAAATTTTCCCAAAGATGATTTTTATTCAGTATGAGGATAAATTCGATCAGAATAAGGATTTTGGAAATAGTTTTAGAGGTTAGAATGCAGTAGAAAATATAAAATTTTGATCGAATAAAATTGATAAGTGCGCTCAGATTAGAGAAAAGTTTTGGGTGACCTTTTGGGAAGTGTCACATTACAGTATTTTGATTTGTAAAAAAGTACTCAGAAGAAATGGGAAAGATTCGTATAAATGCTTAATGAAGGATTTTCAAGAAAGATGCTACCCGATAGAGATTTAGGGTAATTATCGGTATTTTTGGATCGAGTCAAATTTCTATGTTTGACTTTATTAAATGGAGGATTTTATATGAAAACGTGAATTTATTCATGGAATTGGGGAATATATAATTCCTTGGTTATAGTTGATAGTTCGATAGAGGAAAAATCATATAAGCTGAAAATCGGGAAATTGTGATCAAATTAGCTTGAATTGATGAAAAATGACCATTTTGGCAAGAATGAGAAAGTAAAGGATTAAAATGGAAGAATTGAAAATTTAGGTATGAATAGTTGTCAAATGTTCAAAATGGTCACTAAGGACCCAAAATGAGATACATGGCAAACATTAGTATTTTATTTGGCAATGTAAGACTCAAATTAAGTAAGTGTATAGTAATAAGTATGTTCGATTGATTTCTACAGTTTCAAGAAATATTAGGGAAGGTAAAAGCATTCAAGGAAACAAAAAAAATTAATGAGTAAGCTTAGTGAGGCAAGATAATAAATGGCCCAGGTGTGTGCAATCTTATTTATTTTAATTATTATACGAGGAAGACTTGTGATAAGTCAACCTCAAATGTTGAAAGAAAATGATTTGATTTATATTAAATGGTTTTGAATGGTTTTGTGAATGATTTCGAGTATGAACTGCCCTATGCATATTTTTATATGTTAAAATTATTGATTTTGATCCATTGATATTATCAAAATGAATGAAAGGTTCATAATAGTGAATTGTGCAAAAAGCCCATTGTATGATTATTGAGGCTTGGTATATTGGCATGCCAAAGAGGTGGAGTATATCGATATAATATTACTGTCAAATTACAGTAATGATACAGTGAGTTGTGTTTTACAGCTATGACCTATCGGTTAATACTACTGTTAAGTTACGATAGTGATACAGTGAGTTGTGTTCTACAACTATGTCCTATTATTATTATTGATGCCGTTAAGTTGCAATAGTGTTTACAGTGTTACACTAACATTGATACATTGGTATTGATACATTGATATCAATACATCGATATATTTATACATTGTTTTATTAATGGCACAACTAAATAGTTGTTGTCGGGAACATGTGCATACTCATCATTGACTCGCATACCATGTATTCTCATCCATATTACATTGGGCTATATTGATATGGAAAACGAAGTATATTGGATCAAATTGATATAACATGTTTTGTATTATATATAAATATTGAGATTGTTACAGGATACAAAAAAGGGAATGGTTTTGACAAGGTAGTTTTATGATTTTCAAATCCTTTTTGATATTTATAATTTTGCACTCTAATTGTTCTTATCATTATTTTACTATGGAATGTTCTAAATATTGTTACATTGCCTCACTAAGTTATACTTAGCGTGTGATTGTTTCACGCGTAGGAAAAGAGAAGCGTTGGGAGTAAGGAGCATTAGTGAACATCATCTATTGAAAACATGTACATCAGTATCAGTAATACAATTTTTATGTTGTTTGATATTTACTAGTCGGCATGTAAAGTAAAATGTGAAGCTTGCTCTGATATGAATCATATTTTATTCAAAATCTGAATGATTTTAAATTAGGCAGTTTTCAGGCAGTTTTATTATTTATATGCTAATGGATCAAACTATTAAGTTGTTGCCTAAATCTAGGTTCAAAATTGAATGTGAAATTATCAAGTTTAAATTTTATGCAATTAACTATTTTTACAATTCAAAGATAAGATTTTCTTAATATTAAAGAATTATTTTACAAGTATCATGTGACATCCCTATCTCTTATTCAGCGATAAATACGGGAAAGGATTGTTACAAGTATTGATAGAAAACCAATGTTGCTAGACTATTGATAAAAGAAGAAAAAAAAGAGGTACAAAAAGTGCTTTGTTGTGATGATCAAGGAAAGCTCGATGTGATAGTAACTTATCTCTTGGGAAATAGCACAAGAGTAAGTTAAATCTGTAAGAATTACTCCATAATAATTCAAAGAAATTGAATTTTAGTAAGCTTAATGGAATTGCTTCTTTTGAATTTTTTCTTGAAAGGAACTAGAAAGTTTGGAGATTGTAATGATGAGGGAAAAATCAAATTTTTCTAATCAATGTGGTTCAGAAGTATTTTTTTTTGGAAACTGCTATCACAAGGATGTAAATGGTGTAAGAACTTTCTAGCTTATGTTGTGAACATATAAGTATTCAAAGGTGAACTTGGAAAGTATCTCAACTATTAATGAATAATATGATGTATTTTCTCAGGAATTCAAAGGCATTGAACTTATATCAAAGTTACTATACAAAATATCTTTTAAAAAGATAAAAGAGTTAAAGGTTTAGTTATATGGGATCGAGGTTTTATACGACCTAGTATATCACCTTGGGGAGCTTCAGTCCTGTTTGTGAAAAAGAAAGATGGATCAATGAGGTTATGTGTGGATTATCGTCAACTTAATAAAGTGACGGAGAAGAACAAATAACCTCTGCCAAGGATTGATGATCTCTTTGATCAACTTAAAGGAGCAACAGTGTTTTCTAAAATTGATCTTTGATCGGGGTATTATCAATTGAAGATCAAAGAAGCAGATATACCAAAGACAGCTTTCAGAACTAGATACGAGCATTAAGAGTTTGTAGTAATGCCTTTTAGACTTACAAATGCACCAGCGGATTTTATGGTTCTAATGAATCGGGTATTTCAGCCATATTTAGACCAATTTGTGATGGTATTCATAGATGATAAATTGGTTTATTCTAAAACCTATGAGGATCATGATACTCACCTCCAAGTAGTTCTTTAGATCCTCCGAGGAAAGAAATTATATAAAAGGCTGTCAAAGTGTGAAATTTTGGTTAGCTTTCCTTGGACATATAGTTTTAGCTGAAGTGATTCGATTCGATACTAAAAAGGTTCAAGCAATCCTAGAATGGAAAATTCTCAGAATGTCTCTAGGGTGAGAAGTTTATTGGGATTAGCTGGTTATTATTGGCGGTTCGTGAAAGAATTTTCAATGATTGCTGCTCCAATAACTAAGCTATTAAGAAAGGATGTGCCATTTGTTTGGACAGATAAATGTCAAGAAAGCTTTGACAAATTAAAGAGGATATTAACAGAAGCTCCTGTTTTGGTACAACCAGAATCAGGGAAGCATTTTATAATATATAGTGATGCATCCCATAATGGTTTGGGGTGTGTATTGATACAAGAAGGGAATGTTGTATCATATGCTTCTCGACAACTCAAAACTCATGAAAGAAATTATCCTACCCATGATTTAGAGTTGGTTACAGTAGTTTTGCTTTAAACATTTGGCATCACTATTTATGTGGTGAAAAGTGCTACATCTTTACAGATCATAAAAGTTTGAAATATTTGTTATCCCAAAAGGATCTTAATTTGAGGAAAAGAAGGTGGATAAAATTGATTAAGGACTATGATGTAATTATTGATTATCATCCGGGGAAGGCTAATGTAGCAGCAAACGCACTTAGCCGGAAAACATTTTCTACTTTGAGAGCATTGAATGCTCAATTGAAATTACAGGAAAATGTTACAATAGTGGTTGAACTTCAAATTAAGCCTACCTTGATAGGAAGAATTAAAGAGTTACAAGAAAAGGATGAGAAATGCTTAGAAAAGAAGAAGCAAATTGAACGTGCTAATCTAAAGACTTTGAAATAAAATCAAAGATGCATATACTACAAGGGATGTGTATACTTTCCTAAAGATGAGGAACTAAAGAAGGAAATGCTTTCGGAGGCACATTACAGTCCTTTAACTATAAATCCAGTAGGCAACAAAATGTATCAAGATATAAAAGGTCAATTTTGGTGACCTGGCATGAAACGAGCTATCAGCGAGTTCGTTGCTAAATGTTTAACTTGCCAACAAGTAAAGGCAGAACATCAAGTTCCATCAGTATTACTTCAACCAATTTCAATTCCACAATGGAAGTGAGAAAAGGTTACTATGGATTTTGTAACAGGTTTACCACTGTCGCCAAGTAAGAAGGATTCGATTTGGGTGATTGTGGATCAATTGACTAAAACAACACATTTTATACCAGTTCGAACAAACTACTCCTTGAATAAGTTAGCAGAGTTATATATTAAGGAAATTTTTAGATTACATGGTGTTCCTATGTCTATTATATCCGATAGACATCCAAAGTTCACTTCAAGATTTTGGAGTACATTGCATGAAGCATTGAGAACTCGACTACACTTTCGTACTTCTTTCCATCCTCAAACGAATGGATAATCAAAAAGAGTATTCAAATACTCAAAGATATGCTCAAAGCGTGTATAATGAATTTTGCAGGCTCATGGGAAAAATATTTTCCATTAGCTGAGTTTGCTTATAACAACAGTTACCAATCAAGTATAAATATGTCACCTTATGAGGCATAATATGAAAGAAAATGCCAAACACCATTGAATTGGTTTGAACTAGAGGATCGAAAAATCATTGGACTAGATCTAGTTCAAGAAATAGAGGACAAGGTAAAGATATTACGATTTGGACGAAAAGGCAAACTTAGTCCAACATTCATTCGTCCTTATGAAATTTAGAAAAAGGATTGGTCTAGTGGCTTATCAACTCGCATTACCACCGGAAATGAGTAAGGTCCATGATGTGTTTCATGTATCCATGGTTCGAAAATATCAATCAGATCCTTCGCATGTCATTACACAAGAAGAAATTGAAATTCAACTGAATTTGAAATACGATGAAGCACTTGTAAGAATCTTAGCTTGAGGAGAAAAGCAATTAAGGAACAAAAATATTCCTCTAGTTAAAATTCTGTGGAGAAACCACAAAGTGGAAGAAGCTACTTGGGAAATGAAGGAAGTAATGAAAGAGCAGTATCCGTATCTTTTTGAACCAAGTACGTTATTTTCTTAACGGGGAGAATTGTAATACCTCAAAATTTTGGTTAGTGACCAAAATAAATAAATTAAAAGTTTGGTGACTAAAGTATAAACTTAGAAAAAGTTTAGGGACTAAATTGTAATTTTTGAAAGTTATATATTTTAGTCTCGTAAATGAACATTTTACCCCCAAGAATGATTTTTCCGTGTTACTTAGATTTTTGGTACAAAAATTGTGTTAAAAGCTATAAAAGGGTTAAGTTCGAGAAAAGTTCAGATATTCGGATCAAATAGAATATTGGAGATATTTTGTTAGATGATAAGACAAGATTAATAATATCTTTTCCATGCCTTAATTTGGAAGGATTTAACATGGACCATTGGATTTAAGTTGATTTTCCATTTTAAATATGAGCCGTTAGATGAATAATGGCAAGAGTGTAATTTTGGAAAATCACAAGGGCAAAATTGTAACTACTGACTTATTGCTTTATTTATGACCATTGGATGAATATTTTGACAAGTGGTAAGCTTTGGAGCATTGGATATCAAGGGTAAAATAGTCATTTGACTATTAAGGAGATTTTTTTAAATATGATTAAATAATGCCCTTTGACATGAAAATAAAGAAAAGAAAAGTTGGAATTTTGGTTCATCTTTATTCTCCATGTATGTGAGGTTCAAAGAGAAAAGGTAAGAATTTCAAAATTTGATTTTTCTCCCTAAATGGCTTGGATTTAGGGTTTAGTTATGAAATGCAAAGTTGATCCTCTTTGAATTCTCTATCATTTGGTATAAAAATTTCATGGATTGGTTAAGCTATGCTCATGAAATTAAAGGATTAAAGCTTAGGGTTTTGGATATAAATTTATTTGTGGTTTGATTTTAAAGGATTAAGTGTTTAATTAGCTTTTCTAAGCTTGATTCAAGCTTGATTTCAAGTGTAAAGTAAAACCCCTAATATTGGCAAGTCAATATTAATTTAGGGTTATTGGAATCAAGTTAAATTTTGGATTTTGTCATGAAAGGAAAATTTTGGACTAATGTAATTGAAGGTTGATTTGAAGTGTTGGAATGGTTAAAGAATGTTAAAGATCAAATTTACGAATCTGCCCAGAAATTTTAGTATGTGACAGTGAGTTTGGAAATTCACCATAAATTCTACAAAAATAATTAGAAATTGATCTTTATACCATTGTATTCCTAGTTCAGTCTAGTTTCATTTAAAACAAACGGTGACTGGTTTCGATTTGTATATCAAAAGATATGAATTTTTAAGTGATGAAAGGTCAGAAAACAGAATACCAGTCTGCTCCGAAATTCAGCACTAGAATTCGACTTTAAAAATTCGTCATAAACTGTACAAGTTGAATTTGGGCTATTAGTTTATATGGTTAAATAGCTTATCGAATCTAGTTTCTATCAAAACAACCAGAATCAAATTTTGAGTTGTATATTATTTTATATAAATATTTCTTTAAAGGTAGCGCAGACTGACAGATTATAAAATAAGTACTTTATTGGTGTTATTAATTTGTGCGTGTAAGGGATGAATGTGAAGCATTCAAGTAAACCCAAAAAATTGGAAATTCAGTACATAAAGCAATGACGAAGCTTGAAGTTCTCTTAAGTTATTCAATTTAGTTTGGATAAGAAGTGTCAAGTTGAGTGCAATTGCATACATATCATGACACATTGATGTTTTATACATCGTTGGGATGGCTTGCGATGAGCCTACCCAAATTTTATTGTCATTATATTTATTTCATGGAGCATATGATTGAAATATTTTAAATATGTCAAAAGTTGAATATAAATGCATGGATCACTAGTTATATATGATGTTATATTATGAATGTTATTTCGGGTATGAACTGCCCAATGTTAAATTATGTTGATATACATTGCCATGGATGAAATAAATATGGAATATATGCCCAATTATATTATTGAGGGACAAGGTATTGTTGGCATGCCATAGAGTCCAGCAGCACACTGCATACCCGGTTTAGCACTATAGTGTATATAAAGGACACTTAGTGCATATGGTGGGCACGACCTTATGTGTATTATGGTGGGCATGACCTTATGTGTATTAGTAATTCGGTGCATATTTGACTCGTGTACATAGGGTCCATAGGCTTATATTTGGGCTATGGTTTATTGGTTAATAAAAGATAAACAAGTGAATAAGCTTATGAGTTTTTGGAATAAATGGCAAGTATATTGGTAAGAAATTTATATCCGGTTTATATTATGTTAATATATGATCAAAATGATGGTAATACATATCTAGTGATCATGATGCATTTATGCATATATGACATATTATGACAAATGCATAAGCATGAAAGTCTTATGACATTGGCATATAATAAATCATTACTAATGCAATGTGAAAGTTGATGCATTGGCATATATCATGTTATGTAAACATCGTCATGAAGTCGAATAAGTTTAAATTATTGTTATTAACTTCGTTTATTGCCTCACTAAGTTCGTACTTAGCATGTGTTGATTGTGCACACGTAGGTGGTTCGAATCATTGGACAAAGCAAAAAGTTGCATCAAGTTCAGAAATTTTCATCAAGCTACCACAATAATGACATCTTACTTGAGGTTTTTAATTTATTTTAGTGGTATGTATAAATGGGATTAATTTGTCTATTTTAGTTCAATGTCCGATATTTTTTGAACAGTCAATTTTTTTAAAAGTAAAGGAGCTTCGATTTTGTGTATTAGTCGATATAAATATTTGCAAAGGTTTTAAATTTATGGAATTTTTGAATAAAAATCATGTTATTGTTTAGTGACACCTCTTACTCATATTCGGTAATGGAATACGAGAATAAGGTGTTATATAGGAATCTCACCAAGGGATAAGGTTCCATCACAAACCTCGAATCACATGTCAAAAGGTAACATGCACACACCGCAGTGTCGTACAACCCAACCACAAACAATCTAAGCAGATTTTTAATCTGGATCTCACCTTTGCCGAAAATACCAAACGGTGCCTACCAAGGACTATATCATTACTCAAAGAAATCCCATCAAATCTGTGCACTCATAATCCTTTACAAGTTCCACGGTCATCTATTCAATTCCCGCTGAGGAACATCGAAGCATCACAACAACTCCTAACCGATGGCAAGTCAAACACTCATAACAATCTCAACATACGACTCCACATTGTTTCCTAAACACGTGACGAAAGTTTGGTACTAACTGTCGCTCTTAAAATTTACCATATGCTGACCACTGTACTATAAATGAAGAATTTCTTACCTTGATATATCTTTTTCTCTAGGGCACCCACAACTAGATCTCAAAGTTCATCAAAAACCATTTGACCTAAATCCAATCACAACACTGTGTCCCCTTAATCAGAATTAGAAGCCAATTCCTATGACTTCCAAAACGAATCAATTTTTAACTCGAAACTTAACTGACAAACACCAGATGATAGTACTAATCGATCAGTTCCAACACTAGATGAATCGAGTATCGGTACTGTATAGAGCTACCATTGGTGCTCCCTTACACGACGATCACTTGCGATCCTTGATCGCCCCACATGGGTAGCATGATAGTCTAACTCGAACTAACTTCGTACAATCTATCTCTTATCTAGATCACTTACTAGGTGGTGATCGATCATGCAATCAATAACTCTTAATTACTTTGACTCTATTCATTGTCCAACACTCAAACTCCTAAAAGATCGAGCACCGAAGTTTTACACTGTTGAGGCTAACACAACATTCCCACTTTAACACAAAAATACAGCCCTGACAATACAACAAAACATCCTCGATAATCTTGAAATCTTATTCAACTATAATTGGGTCGACACCACTAGCACAATGTAGCGGTCCCATGTAACTCGGGTCTTTACTAATGTTCCTCGGTTGCCTCAAAGAAACTGTGATACAAAACAAAGCATTTATGAAGTCTTTAACCCTTGATTCCTTACTGATTACACGGTAACCAACCTCTCTCTCACGCACAAGGTCCTTGAGGCAATTATCTTGTCAATGTTCATATTTTCGTATTCCTTGTACATTTGCACGTGTCACGCAAAGCATCATCTTACATTCAAGAGACAACACGGTGGCCCCTACCTTATCATTGCTGAAAACCTCAAATGTTACTACAGACATCCAACGTTACCACGACCGCCTAAAAGAGGTGAATCTTCATTCCAAAATTCATTTCGAAACTCTAAGCCTTTATAGCTTCAACCACAACCATCTTATTCTCGAACCAATCTCAAAAAAGTACACAAATGCCTTGGAGTTGGTTAAACGAGTCATCTACCTTAGGAGACACATAACGATCTTTTACTATCACACGACAACTATTTATGGTTTAAGCATCACTTCAACAAACCAACTTCTTACTAACGAACAAGCCCGCTTCTCCCTTGGGCGAAACACTCAGACAAAAAAAACCTCATTCAAGTTGCACTTTTGCAAATGAACCTCTAACTTTCTCAACTGAGTCGGTATCCTCCGACAAAGGCGATGGGCACCGATGTCCAACTCGGTCTTACCTCAACATCTACTCACGTTCTCGACAGGGAAAAAGTCCTGATGACTCCTCCAAAAGGCATAAACAAACACCCTGATAATCTAAAGCCTCATAAGTGTCAAATTGCACACTTTAGCATTTGTCGAACGGTTAAACATGTCTCACAACCCCGTGTGTCACTCTCAAAACAACAATTATGTAGATAACGGTAGAGGGACAACGATCCGAACATTCTCAGTACCAAAGGTTGGGTTCCCTCGAAGTCTCAAAGCCTCGAGCACAACTCTTATCATTACTGGCTCGCATCACATTTGATTAACCAAAACAATTATATGGTGCCACAACTCCCAAGAAGGTAGCTCTCTTTCAACCCTATAAAATGTTTAACTTTGGCTACACTTTGACGAACTAGTGGATCCCAAGTCCACTATCTCTGAGAAACTCATTTGAAAAAGGCGACGACATCTCCCAACTATCAACGAACTCTCTTTTAAGCAAACAAAAGTTTCCACCGCCCAACGTGCATCCACAAATCAATTCAAGAACATATCATCCATACTCGTATCACAACCATTATTTACGCATATAAAGATGAAGATTCCTTACCACAAACTCTCATAATGCATCTGAAGGCTCCAAAATAGTTACACCATACGATAAGAACACCATTTAGGTGGCGGGAGGAGAACACATCCTTGACTCTGACATCATTTAACCAACTCGTATCTCAACAATTCGAGGCGACTTCACCCTCAGAATCGCTCCCATGAGTGGCTTAACACTTATCCCAGCCCTCTCAACCACAAACGTAACCATCTTAACGTCACAACATCGGTCGCACCATTAGGATTCTAGTCTTAAAAAGTACGAACTTAATTTAAGGGCTTGTATTCACTAGACACCTCACCATAACACCTATACCACACTGGGGTTTCCTAGAACTGACTAAACCTAAGCTCTGATACTACTAAATGTAACACCCTTGACCGGATGTCACATTTGGGCCTAAAGCCCAAACCAAAATAATAATTTTTTTTAACTCGGTTTAGCCCAAATAAAATACTTTCCAAAAACATTTAAAGCCCACGATTCAAAATAAATATATATAAGATTAAAATGTTATAAAGGAGACATAATTAAATAAAATATTTAAACATTTGACTTGATTAATACAAATTTAAAATATTTAAACAAGGGATTTAACCAAAAAACCACAAACGTTTTCAAAATACATCATCATTAAAACCAAGATTAAATAACTTGAAAGAGAGAATGGGAGAGAAAGAGGTCTCTCGATGCAGCCCTTCAAGATCTAGGTTCTCGGCCAACCTGCAGCTGGTTGTCAATCACCTTACACTCTAACTTCTCACTCCGATCGTCTATCAATCAATGCCCAAAGTCCTCATTGGTTGGTGTTTAAATAGGCGTGCAAGGAAGGGAAAGGATAAGCTCCTCATTTGAATTTTAAATGCTGAAGGGATAAGAGATAATTATCTTATCCAAATTTGAATGAGAGCTGATCAGGAAAAAGTTGACGTCATACTACTGACGTTGCCTTGGCATCCAAGCTTGGCATGAATCTGCCAACCAATCTTGGCACCATCTTATCCGCTATTTTTTCTGGAGATTGATCCAATTGCTATCTTTTCAGAGCCTGATCTTATCCTATTTTTTCGGGGTCCAACAGCTTCTTGGCATGGCATCAAGTTCACTTATCTGCCAACCGATGCTTGGCATTGTCTGGTCCATCTGTGCCAACAGCACTCGGTATTCTCTTTGGCCTTCCTTCATGTGTTGCTTTCCTGGGCCAAATACTATGCCAAACCTACAAAATTGCCAACAAAACAACCCTTCACACTTGCATAGACAGAATTCTAAACTCCTTATGCAAATGCATGGTTTTAACATCCTAATGGAACTAAATGTACCTAAAAACAAGCAAAAACATTGTAAGATTGGCATTAAAAATAGTACTTTTGGAGAGGTAACACGCCCCAAACCTAACTCATTGCTTGTCCTCAAGTAATGAAAAAATAAAAACAAAAAAACTGTGAAAATGTTACCTCGACAAAATTTTGGTTGAATGCCAACACATGCTGGCAAGCATAATTTGGCTTTATTTCTGTCCTCAGTATCTCAGTGCAATAATGCCAAGCATGTAGTAATTCAAGTGCAGCAATATAACTCTAGTCTAAGTTCATGAAGAGTGCATGATGTGTAGGCAATATGCATCGAGTATCCTTTCACTCCCTTAGCCAATTTTACTACCTAAACTCATATTCTTAGTTTTATCATCTTTTTTTTCTTATTTTTTTTCCTTTGCCAAGGGTTTCTGTTGGCATTAATTTAAGCTTGCTTCGTGACACTATTTAGCGCGAGAGATAAAAGGGAGCATACCACGAATCCCCACCTTAGTCTAGACATCACTAGGCTTTCTCTTCAACTCATACTCTAAGGTTTTGGACTTGAGAACTAAGAGGGAGCAAACCACGAAGCCCCAAGTAACTTATTATCCCTAGGTAGAGGAGAGTTCATCATTTCATTGCCTTGGCAGAACATTGCTGCCTTATTATTTTCTTTTACCCTGGCATCATTTGATCTTTTTTTAATCTGAGCATAGTTTCAAAGAGTCTAAGTTTGCTAAGGAACTAGATACATACTACGTGTAAAATCAAGTTTTAGTTCCCTAAACTAGAGATCAATTGCCAAGCTAACCTGGCATACTACTCTACTGGCATGGCATGACAACTAGAGATTAAAATTTCCTCATTGGTCAGACACCTAAATTAAACTAGCCTAACAAATGTTAACATTCTTCAAAATTAAACCGAGGGAAATTTTTTTAGTGGTTCAGTATGCATTTATTTTAAATGACCTAAATGGTATGGCAAGATGGCATGGCAACAGAAATTAAACATAAAATGTATGGCATCGCATAAATGTGAGGAAGCACACCTCCAAACCCAAGATGTTCATTGTCCTCAATGCATGAAACAACACATCTTACAAGAAAAATAGAAGAAAATTAAAATGCATGATCATGTAAATGAAAAGAAATGAAATGTAAATGAGTTTAGATAGAAGAGGACTCCCCTTCGGAGACTTCTTCTCGTGTGATGTGGGCTTTTCTTTTTAGAAATCGGCTATGGGCAGGGGCCATTTGTTTCTTTCCTTTCATGATTGGCTGTGAAGCGGCAGTGGAAGCTCCAACTTCCTCATTTTTCTTGGCAGGTTCCGACGCGGCAAGTGCATTGATGGCATCAAAAGGTGTTTGTATAGCAGGTGTTACCGGTGACTTGGATTTGGTAGACTTGGCTTTGGTTTCCTTAGATTCAGATGATGAATCAGAATTGGCAGAATCAGCTTGTACTAGAGACAATAGGACTGTGGCATTGGATGGTTATGAACTGGACTAGCTGGCATGGCATTGTCGTTGGCAGAGGGCTCAGCAGGGAAGTCTGGAAATTATGGCACAAAATCAGTTGACAATTTTGTAAGAGCCACCCTAATTACAATATCCCTAGCCTATATGTAATGTCGCATCTTGACATTGAGCTCCTCAGCTTTCTCTAGCTTCTGAAGAATAATCTCCTAGTGATGGTGAATTTGGGACAGCATTGCCAGTAAACTGTCTGGCACAGTTTCTAGCATGGTTGTTGGCTTTGCCTTTGACACTTTCGGTGTTGGCGTGGGCACTTTGGCCTTGCCCTTTTTTCTCGGCAGCTGTGAGGTTTATCCAAATAGCAGTTGTGATGGTTGTTCCCTTGATCCTTTGACCTTTCTCTATATCAAGCTTTGGCACACCGTAGAGCATGCAAATATTAGAAATCAACAAAGGAAAGAACAGACTGCCATTACCTTTCGCTGCACATTTGTAAGTTTCATCAATAATGAGCCTTCCAACATTAATCTTGCGCCCCATAACAATGGAATGCAATAAGATCAACCTCTCTTCCGATACAGTCTCATTGTGGGATGTTGGCATTAGATTTGCCTTGACAAAGTGATTCCATCCTCTCCATTGGGGTTTCAATGCCAACCGCTTTACCGTGCGGTGTCCCTTTGATGACACTGTCCATGTTGTGCCAGGCTCACACAGATCTGCCAGAAGCTTCTTTCTCTTGGCAGCAGTTATTGACTCGGCATAATGAAAACATTCATTCTCTGCACCATCTAATTCAAACATATTGTTAATATACCCCTCATCAAAACGCACACACTTACCTTAAATCATCAAGAAGGGCAAATCCTTGGTCATAAGATGAGCATAGAATTCTTGAACAATGGTGGCATAAATCTCCCCGTCTTGCTGGCAAAACAGATTCCACTTGTGATTGTCAACTATCGCCATGAATTCTGGAGGGAAGCCAATACTTGTATCCGTCTTGAAATCGAAGTATTTCTTGTAGCAAAAAGATCTTGAAGCAAAGTTAGCTTCAAACTTTTTCCAGATCTCCTCATTGATAAATCGATTGAAAGGGGTAGAAGAAGAAGCCACTGTAAACGTGCAAGAATTTGGAATGGTTTTGAAACCAAAGAAGAAGAAGAAAAGACGATGTAAAGCTTGGTTCTTGTTTGAAAAGAAAAATGGAAAATTTAGAGAGAGTTGGGTTCTTTAAATTCGGTTATGGAAAGGAAAGTGAAAAGTTTGGGAAATTTAATGGGGTTGGTAACCGAGTAAATAGGGATAATGATGGAAGGTAAAAAGATTTGATTTGAAAAGAGGGTAAAGTGATAAGGCTGTAAGTGATAAAATTTGGTAAAGATTGGAGTGATAAGGTGATTGGATTGAATTTAAATTTCAACACAATTTTGGGGGCTAGGGTTTAAATTAAAAGAAAATACTCTCTTTTATCTAATGGGCCGATCAAACTAAGGTTTATCTCTTATTTTCATTTTTTCGTTTGCTGCATGCCAAGCTATTCTGGCATTGTGCTTGGCAATGTGCTTGGCACGCAGAATTCTCCTGTTGTGGCATCGGCACATGCCAAGTCTCTTCTTGGCATTGTTCCTGGCATTGCTCTTGACATCATTATTGGCATGGTTCATGGCATACTGATTCTGCATTGACTCAAAGAAAACCTTTCAACATAGACAAAGAATAAAAAATAAAAAACAACAGAAAGAAAAACTATTAAAAACCTAGAAACCTAAAACAAAGAAAAACAACTCATCCTAATATTTACAAAAATTCAAACCTGATGGTGCTTTCATGTTACTTCTGCCAAGAGGATCACCTCCTTGGCATTGTTTTGATCACTTTCCATGTAGTGCTTTAACCATTGGCCATTCACTTTAAAAATTTCCCCCGACCTCAAGTTCTTAATATCCATAACTCCATGGGCATAGGGCTTTACCACTTCAAAAGGGCTCGTCCATCTTGATATTATTTTTCCTTGAAACAACTTAAGTCGTGAGTTGAATAACAAAACACATTGGCCTACCTTAAACTGTCTCGGCATTATCCTACTATCATGCCAGCGTTTTGTCTTCTCCTTATATATCCTGGCATTCTCGCAGGCTCGCATCCTAAATTCCTCTAATTCATTTAGGTCTAGTAACCTCTTTTCTCTAGCAGCTCTCTATACCATGCCAAGTGTTTTGATGGCCCAGTAGGCTTTATGTTCATGCTCTACTGGCAGATGGCATGGTTTTCCGAAAAACAAGTTTGAACGGTGAAGTGCCCAAAGGAGTTTTAAAAGCAGTTCTGTAAGCCCACAAGGACTCATCTAGTCTTAAGGACCAGTCTTTCCTTGATGGATTAACAATCTTCTCTAGAATGTTTTTAGTCTCCTTGTTTAAAATCTCAGCTTGCCCATTCATTTGTGGATGATATGCCGTGACAATTCTCTGATGTATACTATACCTGTACAAAGCTTTAGAGATTAGATTACATTTAAAATAGGTGCCCTCATCATGAATAATTACCCTAGGGGCACCAAATCTAGTAAAAATGTGTTTGTGCAAAAACTTGGCAACAACTTTGGCATCGTTTGTTAGCAGGGCAATAACTTCTACCCATTTAGATACATAGTCAACAGCCACAAGAATATATATATTACCAAATGATGGGGAAAATGACCCATAAAGTCTATCCCTCATACAACAAATAAGTCCACATAATAGTGTTTTGAAGCGGTAGTTGGTGTCTTCCAGAGATATTTCCTGTCTGTTGGTATCGATCGCACGCCTTGGCATACTCGTGGGCATCCTTATATAGTGGGGCAAAAAGAATCCTGATTTCAGCACCTTGGCGACAGTCTTCATCCCAGCAAAGTGACCTCCATATGGTGCGGCATGGTACAAGTGCAATATGTTATGCTGCTCATCCTCGGGCATGCACCGACGGATCACTTGGTCGGCAAACTATTTGAACAATATTGGCTTATCCCAATAGTATTGCCTAACTTCTCGCAAGAACCTTTTCTTGGCATTGTATGCCAAGTTTGTTGGTAAAATGTTGCTTACCAAGTAGTTGACAATGTCAGCGTACCATGGCATAGCATTAACTGCAAGCAAATACTTGTCAGAAAATTAATTTCTTATAAAATTGGTCTTGCCATCTTCAAGATGATGCTCTAAACGTGAGAGATGGTCAAGTACTAAGTTTTCACTTCCTTTTTTGGTCCCGGATCTCAAGATTGGATTCTTGAAGTAGGAGCGTCCATCAGATTAGTTTGGGCTTGGAATCATTCTTTACCAAGAGATACTTCAATCCTGAATGATCTGTATAAACCACAATTTTGTTACCAATTAAATAAGATTGAAATTTATCAAAAGTAAATACAACTGCGAGAAATTCTTTCTCAGTTGTAAAGTAATTCAGTTGTGCTTCATTCAAGGTTCGGCTGGCATAGTAGATGGTATGGAAAACCTTGCCATGCTTTTGTCCCAAGACTGCTCCAACGGCATAGTCGTTGGTGTCACACATGAGCTCGAATGGCTCATTCCAGTCTGGTGCCACAACTATGAGGGCATTGGTTAACTTCTCTTTAAGTTCCTGAAATGCTCTCAAACAAGAATCTTCAAGTGCAAAAGTGACATTATGTTCTAATAACAAGCATAAAGGCTTAGCAATTTTTGAAAAGTGTTAAATAAAACGCTGGTAAAACCGGCATGTCCTAAAAAACTCATTATACCTTTGACACTTGTTGGCGGCGGCAATTTCTTGATTACCTCAAATTTTGCTTAATCAACTTCTAATCCTCTCTCAGTTACCTTGTGCCCGAGAACAATGCCCTCTTTCACCTTAAAGTGGCATTTTTCCCAGTTGAACACTAGGTTCGTTTCTATGCACCTCTTCAAGACTTGCTCCAAAATTTGAAGACATTCCTAAAATGTTTTGCCAAACACTGAGAAATCATCCATGAATACTTCCATGTTCTATTCTATCATAACGGAAAAATGGACATCATGCAACGTTGGAATATTGTCGGAGCATTGCATAACCGAATGGCATTCTTCTAAATGCAAATGTCCCATATAGACACGTGAATATGGTCTTTTCTTGATCATCAGGAGCGATGGCAATCTGATTATCTCCTGAATAACCATCCAAAAAATAATAGAAAGCTTTACCTGCCAACCTGTCTAACATCTAGTCGATGAATGGAAATGGGAAGTGATCATTCCTCGTGGCATTGTTCAGCCTCCTATAGTCCATGCACACTCTTCATAATGTGATAGTTCTGGAGGGAATCAATTCAGCTTTACTGTTTTGTACCACGGTCATGCCATCCTTCTTTGGTACACATTGCACCGGTCTAACCCAAGAGCTATCGAAAATGGGATAAATAATCCCGGCATCAAGACATTTTATGATCTATTTTTTCACTACATCTTTTATGCTGGGTTTAGCCTTCTCTGGCCTTCAATGGTCTTTCCATGGTACTCCTCCAAGACAATCTTGTGCATTCTAATGGTTGGGCTAATACCTCGGATGTCTGCCAAGGTCCACCCCAATGCTTGCTTATAATTGCTTAATATTGCCAGCAATCTCTCCACCTAATCATTAGTGAGATCAGTGGCAATGATCAGTGGCAGAGTTGAGTGTTTACCTAAATAAGCATACTTCAAGTGATTTGGCAGTGGTTTAGCTCCAACTCTGGCGGCTCCTCAATTGATGGTTTAGGTGCCTTAATCTCACTACCGGCTAACTGCGGTGGTTCAAAATACTTCGCCTCCTTAGCCTCCAAGACTGATTCTTCAGGTTCTTCAAATAATTCAACCGTGCCGTCTAAATTGATGGCATTGAATTCTGTATCCTGGCATAACTGAGCCATATCCAAAGTGTAGATGGACTCCATCATCTCTTCTTCTTGGCATTCATCAGGTTCATCTGCACATTTCAAAGCTTGAAACACATTAAATGTAACATGTTGATCATTCATGCGCATTGTTAGTTCCCCTTTATGAACATCTATCAAAGCTCTACTCATGGCAAGGAAAGGTCTACCCAAAATAATCGGGACATTAACATCCGCCTCATAATCCAAAATGATTAAATCAGCTGAAAAAATAAACTTGTCTACCTTTACCAACACATCCTCAATCTTACCCTTGGGATGTGCATAAGACACATCCTCAATCTTACCCTTGGGATGTGCATAAGACATCCTCAATCTTACCCTTGGGTTGTCTACCTTTACCAACACATCCTCAATCTTACCCGTGGGATGTGCATAAGACAGGTCTGCCAGCTGGAGTGTCACCGTGGTAGGTCTGGCTTTTATGCCAAGCTTCTGAAAAACTGACATTGGCATCAAGTTGATGCTGACTCCTAGGTCACACAACGCCTTGCCCGTAAATTTGTTGCCAATGGTACAAGGAATGGTAAAACTTCACAAATCTTTTAACTTTGGTGGCAATCGGTTTAAGATCATGGCACTGTATCCCTCGGTGTTAGCAACATTTTTAAAGTCTCCCAACTTCCTCTTTTTTGACAGAATGACTTTCATAAATTTCACATAGTTGGGCATTTGCTCAAGAGCTTCTACGAATGGAATGTTGATTTGTAGCTATTTAAGAACTTTCAAGAAGCATTTAAATTGCTGGTCTTGCTTATGCTTTTGAAGTCTTGCTAGAAATGGTGGTGTCAGATAAGCATATATCGACGCTACTGGCTTTGCTAAGGTAGTGTTGGCATCAGTACTGGCATCTATTTTGGCATTGCTACTGGCATCATCTGCCTTTGTTTCCTCTTTCTATGCTTCCCTGGGGTTTTCTGCTGGCACTGGCTTCTCGAGTTGGCAGTTAACTGGCTGCTTGACAGCCTTCTCTATCTCACACTACTTACCGCTCTGAAGAGTTATGGCTTTACATTGCTCATTATCTTTGTGCCGGGCATCTTCAGTGTCACTTGGCAATGCTCCTTGTGTTCGATTGCTGAGTGCATTGGCAATCTGCCCAAATTGAACTTCCAAGTTCTTCATTGATGCTGCCAAACTCTAGACTGTGGCATCATTCCTCTCTATGTACTATATGAGAGTGCCTCCTTGGTTGAATCTCTTCCCTTGCTGGAAATTGTTTTGAGCTTTCTGTGGCATGGTCATTGTTGTTGAAAGTTGGCATGGCATTGTTATTCTGCCTCTGGGTATTCTGGCGCTGGGCATTGTACTGGTTACCTCATTGATTTCCCCATGCTAAGTTAGGGTGTTGTCTCCATCCTGTATTATAAGTATTGGAGTTAGGGTTATGGTAACGATTAACATTGCCAATGAAATTTACTAATTCAGGGTTAGCAGGGCATTCATCCACATGATGGCTTTCACCACAAATTGTACAAAATGGATCTAACGCTTTAACTTCTTGGGACTCATTGTTCTTTTGCAACATTCTTACCATGCTGGTAAGATTGGAAATCTCGGCATGGATGGACGTTAATTCATCAACCTAAAATTTCCCACTGGTTTTGGTTCTGGTCCCAAGTCTAGCAATAGAATATTCAAAATCATTGATTGCAATTCTTTCAAGAATGTCAACAGCCTCGGTATATGTTTTGTCCAGCAATGAATCGACTGTTGAAGCATCAACAACATTCCTCGTTTGTGCATTCAATCCATTATAGAAAGTTTTTATTTGGGTCCAATTCGGGAATCCATGTATAGGACACCTTATCAACAGATCTTTAAATATTTCCCAGGCATAATATAAGGTCTCGTCCTCTGCTTGCCTGAATGTGATAATCTCACCCAATAGCTTGGCAGTGAGTGTTAGCAACTGGAATCTTGTCAAGAACTTCTGGCATAAGTCTGCCCATGAGGTGACTGAGCCAAGTGGCAAGGAATTGAGCCAAGCCTTAGCTCTATCTCTCAAGGAAAAAGTGAATAACTTCAGCTTCACGGTATCTTTAGGTACTCCATTTTTTTGAAATAACTGGCAAATCTCCATGAACTACTTCAGATGTTGCCTCGAATCTCTAGTAAGTGCTCCATCAAACTGACCTACATTCAAAAGAGTTTGAATCATTGCCGGCTTAAGTTTAAAATTGACAGCATTTACCTCTACGCCAACCAGTCCTGGCATCAGATTGTCAATGGTTGGTGTTGAATGTTCTCTAATAGGTCTTTCTTCATTAACTGGTGGTGGTAGCATCACATTGATGAGTGCATTTCCTTCATTGTTCACCACACCATTCCCTCTATTACCTTGATTATTCATCTCTCAAAATCTTCTTTTTAACCTCCACAAGGATTTCTCAATTTCTGGATCGTATGGCCACTCGTCCACCACAGGATGGCTTCTGGTCATACACGATAAAAGCAAAAAGTAAAATAAAAAAATAAAAGAAAGACAAATAAAAATTTAAAAACAACCAACTCTGTTGCAATCCCCGGTAATGACGCCAAAAACATGTAGACTCTCTAAGTGAATGCTGGCAAAAGAGGCAGAATACATGTATTGGAAAATTATAAAATAATGCCAAGATGAGTCTTTTGCGTGCAAGTATACAGGTTCTGCAAGTAATACAGCAATTAAGCTAAGTATCGATCCCGCAGAGATTGACTTGGAATTCAATTGCTTTGATTGTTACGAAGTGGTTTTGGAAATAATTGAAATGAAATAAAATAAATGAAAACAAAGTAAGACGTTGGTAATAAATTAATTAATCAACATTTCACTTTTACCCTTATCATAGACCGACATTTTAGACTATCCAATTTAGCGACATCGGTACTCGAATATGAGTATCGATACGGTACCCATGGTTAACGGTACTCACACGCGTACCACTACTAATTAGTTTACCGAAATTCCCAATTTTCATAATTACTGGTACAGTCCCACCCGTACCGGTATGACCCTAATCGCTTACCGGTACAATCAAAGCTCGTATCAGTATCCAACTCATGAGTTCGTGCAATTTTTTTAAATTATGGTGTTATAAAGCCTATTAAGTCCCTAAAACTTATGAAAGGCATTAAAGTGCATTGCTAGCGTATTTAATTAATTATTACCACTTATCAACTTTTTACCCATTAATTGAATATTTATCAGTATTATCTCTAACCAATATTCAATCGAACATATTAATTATTCAGCTAACACGCACGACATCATCATATATCAATAAGTCAACCAATCATACAATCAGATAATCATACGAATACTCAGACAAACCTATGCAGCCTCTAATGCTCATAACAAACTCGAACATTCTCAAGCTCATCAAGCATCTTAATAATTACCAAGCCTCAGACTATCGGATCAACACATGCTTATTTCTCATCTCCTAATTTACAACCACTAACATGCAAGGCAATTATACTTATGATGCTCATAAAGTATTTCAGATTTTGAAGTGTACTAACCTTAAGTCGATATCGCTAAAATCCTCATCCAAGCTTCTCGAACAATCCACATGATCCGATGTCCAAACTCGAACAGCCCCCGTATATTAACAAATACAAAAATACATTATTTCTATGTATCTTCTATACTATTCGCAAGGTCAAATACTTAAAAATAGCTTATCAGGTTTGAATTTGGCAAAACAGACTGCGCCATTGGATTCGAAAGATCGAAAAACCCCCGGGTAAGGTCCCCTGAAAAACTTCAACGACCGGTCAACCCCTGGTGATCCGGTGTGGCGCAGGCGCATGCGCACAACAAGCTAGGTGCACCCTCGGGCATCTGAATCCCATCAACCAAGTGCTCACACGACACGAATTAACATTTCAATACCTTTACATCGATAGCTTTTATCATTACATGGATTATACAAGTCTAAGTCCCATTTTATTCTTATTTGTTCATATACAGGGTTAGAAATCCAGTTTCTCAATCTTACAATTCATTTCATACCTCTAGGGGCCCACTGGGCTCTTTACCTCGAATTATGGAACCCCCGAACACAAACTCAATTTTTTAGGCAGATTGCCCAGCGAGTACTGATACTCCTATATGGGTATCGGTACACCCCTCTAGGTACTGGTACTCCTCTACGAGTACCGATACTCAAATTAAGTTTGAAAGAAATAAATCCTCAAGCGTTACCGATACGCTCACCTCCGTATCGGTACTTAGTATTGGTACGTGAACCACCTTGTACCGATCCCACCCGTACCGATACCCTCACCTTTGCATACTGGTACGCAAAAGCCTTCCTCAGGCAATGAAATAGTAGTACCGATAAGCCATCTAGTGCACCGGTACATGAAAATGCTACTAAAATTCCCATTAAGCAAGGGGGTTACCGATACTCGGGAAGTCGTATCGGTACGCCCTTCATAATTCAACTCCTTCCCTAGAGAGGGGTAACAGTATTGTACCACCCCTACCGGTACGCGAACCCAAATTTCCAGGTCTAGGGTTCGAATTTCTCCTCTTTAAACCCCAAACCAGCTTGGTAACCCCAAAAACTCAACCTACAACTTACGAAAGGTGTTTAGGGCCGATTTCTGCCAATTTTACAAGTTTTTAACATCAATTATAGCTTTTGCCATTAAAGCCCATCAAGATCATTCAAGCATGCTTAAACACCAAAATGACATACAAATTAGTTACCCTTATGATATGCAAGAAACAAGGAATTGGAAGTGTATTAACCTTCTTCAAAACACCAACAACTCTTACTATCATTGATTTCAAGCTTTGCCCTTGCCTTGAGCCTTAGAGTGCTCAGCAAGCTCTTTAACTACACCCAAATGTTGTAAAACGAATTACAACACTGTCAAGAGATAAAAGAGAACTAAAGAAGATTTAACATAACGAGAAAATGAGATTAAACTCTTCAATCTCATTCTTCCTCACAAAACCCCTTCAAAACCCCAAGGTTTTCATCGAGCTCCAAACTTTGACATTCTTACCTCAAAAGGTAGATCTCATGATGCTGAAACTTCTTCTTTCAAGCCTTAATCTGAGATTTTTACTCTAAACCACAAACATCAAACCCTTAGGCTTTGGTTCTTGGGGAGAAAAAGATGAGAATGAGAAGGGTGGGAAAGTAAGAGACAAGATCTCATGCATCCTTTTTCTGCAGCTCATTAATCAACCCCCTCCACACTTCAAAAATAGGGCGAGTTACCTTCTTACCCATCCCCATCTCCCCATGCCATCTATTAACCCAAGTCCCAAGCCCAACAACAAGAGGGAAACCCATTAAGGCTCTACACATTGGCCCAAAATGCAAGACCCATGACTCGAATTAACTTGACCCTCAAATTTCAAAATTCGGGTCGTTACATGGACAGTGTGTTCTAATACCTCGTTTGGTACATTAGACGTGAAAGATGAAATGTTGTGTACAAAAAGATGGGTGAAAGATTTGTTACTATAACAAGGTGTTTGGTTTGTTGAAAATTGTGATATATATTATTATTCTTACCTTGTATTTGGTAAATGTTAAAAAGATAAGTGTTATGCATGATTGTATCATCTTAGCTTATGATAACTTTATTATATTATTAACACTAAATTTAGTTTTAACTATATTATATTTTAGTTAATAAACAAATAAAATGAAATAAAGAAATGTACACTCAAAATTTGTTGAAATTTTCAAATATCAATTTTTAAGGAGATTTAGACAAACTCATTACAATAAGCTTTGAATAAACAAAGAACTAGCAACTGAAACTAATATTCAATAAAAATATATTCTTATAAATAATAGTAGAAAAACATAAAGTTCAAATACATTAATACTTATTTACAACGATGTAAATAAGTATTAATAGCTTATTTACACTGTTGTAAATAAGTATTGATAATTTGTTTACACCTAGTCACTTATGTTCTTTAACATGTAATCATATTAATTTTAGTTGATACTCTATTTTTAATTGAAAACTAATATAAGTTATGTTATAAATTTCTTGTTCCATTTATAATGGCTCAGTCAATCATAATTTTTTGGATTCGCCACTAAAAGTATTTCTATTTTTCATCTCCTTCCACTTTATTAACTTGCATTATAAATTATTAAGCCTCTGAATTACTATTGGGTCAGTTATGAATATCCTACCTCAAACAAACAACCTCAACTCGAGAGTGGCCAGTCAGTTCTCGGGTAAGATGTCCCCTATTTTTCCTTACTTTAATATCATACTGCAAATAATGCTCAGAAATTCAGGAATATGCTAATACTGTGCACCTGTATTATATATAATACATTTTCTGGAATTCTCCCTCTTCAAGCATCCAAGGAATATTTGAGAATGAGGGATGTTCAAACAATATGTGGTTTCGGTTTCGAGTTCTAACTTCTAAGTAATATGAACATAGAGCAAATATATTCAATTTAGTGCATATTTAATTTGACTTCTCAAATCTGCGAAAATTGATGAGAAGAAAAATCCGTAGTATCTAAAGGTGGGCAGAACTCGAATCGACTCGAAAAAATTAAATTATTCGACTCGACTCGAGGTGAAAAAAACTGACTCGTTTTGACTCGACTCGTAATTTCATAAACTCGATCCGATTCGAAAAAAGTTCAAATAAAGTTTGAGTTATGAAATGAAAATTCGAATAACTAGGATTTTTTAGTAATTAGTTGATAATTTTCATATTCGATTCGAGTCTGTTAATTTTGCATGATATATTATGTATATCATATGCAAAAAAATACGAAATATGTATGTATATCATATATGAATATAGAAAGCCGTTAAAATTGAAATCAATATGTACACAACCAAGCCCTAAGTATATGCGTATAGAATACAGTAAAAAAAGTATATGCATGTAGAAATATATATGTACAGTTAAATTTGTACAGAAACTCGAAAACTTGACTCGATTCGATTCGACTCGAATTTCATAAACTTAACTTGATTCGAAAAAATTTCAAATAAAATTTGAATCGTAAAATATGACTTGCAAACTTGAATAACTCAAATTTTTTTGACTCGACTCAACTTGACTCGATCGAACGCCCAGCCCTAGTAGTATCCCCTTTCCAAACACGGCCAACATGTTGAGCAAAAGAATTCATTTAAAAGTTGAGTGATTAAAATAAATATTTTAGGATAGTTTAACTAGTTTTTTGAACTTTACTCAAATTTTTATCGATAGATTAGATACGATTACAATGTAGTATCTATTCATAAATATTTTTAATCTTTTGACAATGCACACACATCTTATAGACAAAGTGATTTGAACCCGAGTCTTCTAAGATCAACATCATTCGTTTTTAACTGAGACCACTTATTTAGTTCAAAAAATTCCAAAATTTTAGCCAAACCACTCAAGTTAAAACTTTATTATTTCTAAGTAATAAAAATTGAACTATTATTTAGTGCACTGTCCATGGAAAATATAATTCTACAAGAATCTTAAGATTATGACAAATGTCTTTAAAATAAATCTAAAAAAATAAAAAGTACATAAATACTACGTCTGTCAGTATCTCAAAAGTGTTGGTATAATTACTTTTACCGCTTAAGGGTTAATTTTCTCTCTATAGTAATTTTCAATCGACATTGTTGTCTTTCTTTTTGAGTTACATTAATTTAGTCATCATAATTTTTTAAAATCAATAATATTGTCCTTACTTTTTAATTTCATAAATTTAGGCATCAAACTCTTGAATTACATTAATTTCGTCATTTGATTGTCGTTGACTGACAAAACTGTTATCACTAGTCGCCCTTTGTCATGTCATACACTCTATTACTAAATAATTAACATCGTGACTTATATATATATTTTTAAAAAATCTATAATTTTAAAATAAATACATAAATTTAAAAGTCTTTCTTCATACTATCACGTTGTAACGACCCAAATTTCAGGTTTTGTAAATTGGGCCTCGAACCCAATTTATTTGGGTCATATGTTGAGAGCCCAATTAAGAATAGTCAATTAGGCTTAGGGGTAAAAAGGATAAAATGATATTTTATTAATTGTGGATAAAAAAAGGAGGAAAAAAGAAAGTGGCGGGTTTTGAATAAAAAGTGGGCGGGTGATGTGATGGGGGAGAGAAAAATAAAAGGAGAGAAAGAGATACGGGAGAGAGAAGAAAAATGTAGTTTTTAAAGTGATGGGAGTTCAAGGGGTTTTTCGCCGCCGTCCAGGATGCCGTGAATGTCATCGTCGCCGCCATCAGCTTCATCTCTCGAGAGGAGTCCGACGGTGGTCTTTGAGTCACCAAATCCGTTTGCCGGGGTGGAGGAAAGAAAGATCTAGCCTTGTTGAAAACACCATGTTTCGGCCACCACCGCCGCAAGTGGAGGTCACCATCGAAACCAGCGGTCGAAGAACATCGAGACTGGAGCTCACCGTCGCCGTTCGGCCACTGGAGGGCCACCTACGTGCTACCATGCGCCATCATTGCGGGTGGACGTATGTCTGGCCAAGCGGGGGCACCATGTTGCGGTGCACCGCACCACACCGAAGCGGGCTCACCTGGGTGCACATGAGCTCGCCCGCATGGGATAATGCCTTGTGGGTGCACCAAGGTTGCAGTGCACTCGCCCGCACAAGATCAGGTACCTAGAAAGTGTTGTAAGATTATAGTAAGATGAGGGGATGGAGGTTAACGATGCTATTGTTAGAGTATGCCCAAAGACCAATCATAAGATGATTGTAAAAAAAACATTTGTTTTTATCTTGTTTATTCATAAAAGAGGCATTGCCATTATTATTTTTAATTACAATTCTACGTGCATAAATAAACTGAATTATAATAAAGTCCTTAGAATAATATGGTTATTCTTAAATATCCTTAGTCGAAGTATTATTGTAGGCATGGACAACAATAATGCATTAAGACTAATATGTAGTTGATTGATGACAAAGTGTTGTCATTGGCATGGAGATGTCAAAATCAATACATACGTATGTGTTAGAGAATGACATACTGGACTGACCCGCTATGAGCATGTTTCTTGGATTATATGTGACAGTCACAACATTGCTCATAGTGATAACTACATGTATGATCCTCAGACTTGAGATTATTATTATTTCAGCATCGTGAGTGACATATTTTGATACAGTCAAACGTGTGTCGTAACTGACTACACTATAAAGACTGATATTGGATATGTTACAATCTATGTAGTGGATATGGTTGATCAAGATAGGATTTGTCCCTCATACATAATAGGAGTAATATCGTAGGCCACTTGATTGAGTGAGACTAGAAATACATGGCCATGATCGAATAAGTTGATATGAGATACCATAGTTATTCGTTTATAATAGTCTACTCAAGATATCAAGAAATATTAGATGGGCTATACAAGTGTGACTATTCCATGACTTGTGTCAAATCTAGATATAAGGACAAAAGAATGTAATACATGAAAAGAGATAATCACGAAGAGGTTATGTCGAATCATGATTTCTTGTAACTTAGGTGATAATGACATATTGCTAGATGTCACTCATTGTTTGAAATATTAGAAATGTTCTAATATTTACTACTAACGTTACAAAGAACCTATAGGGTCACACCCACGGTTGAAATGAGCATTATTAAACGAATTATATATGTACAAATTTGTTGTACACAAATTTAGTTAAATCAATATATATTCGATATATATAATTTAACTATTGGATAAATATTAAAAGAAAATAATTATTGTAATTATAACACTTTTAATATATAAATAATATAATTCGATTTAAATTAATATATATATATATATATATTAAAATGCTAATTAAAGTTGAATTAGGATTATATATATTAATATATATATGTTAAAATCCTAATTAAGTTGAATTAGGATTATATATATTAATATGTATTGAAATCCTAATTAAGTTGAATTGGGATTTTATATATTAATATAGATATATATTGAAATCCTAATTAAGTTGAATTGAGATTATATTTATTTAATATATATATATATTGAAATCCTAATTAAGTTGAATTGGAATTATATATATTTAATATATATATTGAAATTCTAATTAAAGTTAAATTAGAATTATATATATTAATATATATATTGAAATCCTAACATGAGTTGAATTAGGATTACAAAGGCTATATAAAGGCATGAGAGATCTAGCAGTCATTAATTCTTTTTGGAAAAACCCTCTAAATAGTTTAGAGAGTTTTATATGCTCGTTTCAATTGGGTGAACTACGTATAGGTTGGAGCGTTATCGTTGCGCCTTGGAAATCGATATTGTGGAATCGTGATTGGATATCTATCTCCTCCAAATTCAAAGTTCCATATTTTAAACAGGTAATTCTTCGCCCTTATCCACCCCGATTCTTTCCTCGTACATGGATCTCTAGTGGTGATCGTCGGATTATTTTTCCATTGCGCCATGGGGTGTGCAGCGTGACCCAACAGTGGTATCAGAGCCACTTATACGATACGGATTCGGGTTTTAATTACTTGGGTGATGTAATTGTATGAGATACATGTTATTATTCGATTTATTTAGCGAATATATGATATTTGTACGAGCAAATCAATTCAATCACGGTTAATCTGTTAATCTAGTTAAAAGATGTTCCTAAGATCGCTAATTAAGAGTTAATCATCAGGATCTTTGTTGATAGGATTTGAAATATTATATGTTAATTGTTAACATATTCAATATGGAGTTTTAGAGTTTTAGATGTTATGTGTTAACATACGCAAGTTATAGTTATACATTAGACTGACGGTTAGTTTATAGATTTCGTACAAGGAAAGTAACAAAAGTTGTTTTAGTAAAAACCTCGTGGATTTTAAAATCCTGAAAAAACACGGTAATGTTGATAAAAGTTATCAAATCATGAAGTTTTTTTACATGGCAATTAAGATGTTAATCTTTAAAAATTCCCTGCCGCTGACCGATCAGCAGTACCCCACTGACGGTCCCGCAGCCGCCAAAACCCCACAAGGGGCTCAGCTCCTTGACCCCTATGTAGGAACAATCTGGTAAGACCTTAATAACAAACCGCATCGTTATTATGCTTGATATGCACGGTGTTTGGAATACATGGTTATAGCCCAATAGCCCATTTAGTTTTATTTATAAGGTTTTATAAATACGACCAGTGTGTCGTGCCTTTCTCTGCTTCTATTGTAATTCTTTTCTCATCTTACTCCCTCGTATGTAAAACGAGTTTTTGAAATTGTAATCTATACGAAGAAGCATGAATTAGAAGAACAAAAGTATGGGCCGACAGAAAGATGCTTGAGAAGTGATTTTATCCTTAGAATAATTTGGTTCTCCCATTGGCTTGGGATGGGCCACCTTAAGATATGGGCTATAACTATTGCATTCATATTTACTGCTTGTTATGTATATGATAAAATGAATGTATGTGATGCATGCTAGTTAATTGATAAGATCAAATGCTAAATAATGTGATAATATTCACAAACCCCTCAATAAAATATTAAATCTTTTATTGCTTCCCAATGTTAACCCTCGTTAAAGTCTAGATCGATACAATGTAGGTTCTGCTAAAGCGAGGTACTTGTATTTATCTTGGCCAAACGCGAAGAATAAGCAAGTGATATTCGTTGGTTGTAATATTGGTTAAAGACTTAACTGGGTTACTCTAATAGGATTAGAAACCTAAAGGGTAGCTATTTGGATAATCATAAGATGATTATGAACAAGAGTTGTTCACCAAATGAAGGAGTTACATAAGATGTAATTAGCAAATGTTGCTTACCTATATGAACCATAATCTTAAGAGAAAAGCCAAAGCTGACTTAAGAGAATGTGAATTTTGGATCCTTACCCATTAAAAAAACTTTACGAAAAGTATTTTTGACATTAATATTTAAGGGTTATTAATTTTAATAAAAGTAGGAGTATAAATTCCTTTTATAATCAAACTTAGTAATCGTACTCAAAAAAATCAATCATATTTTATTGTTGTAGATGTAGCGATATCCCTTTTTTCGCTAAAAAATGAGGTTTCAATGTGTTTGTGGTTTTTTGGGGCATTTAAAAAATGTCTTCCGTGGGGGGTTTTGCAAAAACCGTATTTTGTTTTGAAATTGGAGTCGCCACCGGCCACTAAGGTAGGCCGGACACCATAAAACCAGAGATTTAAAATTGTTGGGGGTTTAAGAATCGGTTACGGATGGGGAAGGATTAGCACCCCCACACCGCCCAAAATTGGTACTTTAATAATTACCGCTTTATTAATATTAAAATTTCCGGATTAAAGTGACGATTAAATTAAAATATGATTATAAGTGCGAGTAAATTTTAAGGACCCCGATATTCGAGAGTAAACTGATAGACCACCATCACTGCGCTTGATACTGGCCACGTTTACGCTCAAATAAAAGGGCACCGCATTGACAATTAATATCTCGTTATGCAATCTTAGAAAACAACACATAAAACATACAATTTACATTGACATGATATTTTAAAAAAAAACATAAGATATGAGTATTACAAAATTTAAACAAAATAATTAAATGCATGAACATAACATATCACAATAATAAAAACAAAGTATGCACATAAACATGAAAAAAAGAAAAACATGCTTTCAAAATTAATTAATTAAATCTAACATGCCTAGATACATGAAAACGAGCCACAAATAAAACACGTGCATGACATATATAATATGATGCTAGATTAAAGAAACATCATCACCATGGTAATACATTAAAACTTAACATATGACATATTTTATGCACAGATTAGAATAAAAACAATACATTATGTAAAAAACACACTAACATGTAACCTAAAAAAAGGATATGGAAATTTATGTTAGTATACACAAACATGCTAACATACTAAGAAACTAAGACAACACCTAAAACAAACATATATGTACGATGAACGAAAGAAATAAAAGACAAAAAACATGATATCACAAAGAAACGAAACGAACAAAAAGCATGCTAACATGTGGACATGATACACAAATTAAACTAAAACACATAAAATAGGCATGTACGAACAAACTAAATTAGAACATAAAATCACGATATAACATACTAAAAAACATAAATAAATGTGGTATAAGAAAAACATATATAAATATAATCAACCATATGAACATGCTGAAAACATAAATAAATAATAACAAAAACAAAAAAGACATGAATACCTAAAATACAAAATGAGACTGAAATGAAATAGAAGTAAAACAGGAAGCTGAAATTAAAAACAACTAGAAACACGATTCAGGGATGGAATTGTAAACTGAACAAAAATTAAAAGGACCAAATATGTAATATAACCAAGGAGCAAGCCTAAAATGCAAAATTCAAATACGCGGAGTGACTTAGTGGGTGATTTCCCCTTTAAAAGCTGATTACGGTTTAATTTAGTGACCAAATTAAAAGATTTCAAAAAGCTATAGGGACCAGGCTTGTAAATTACCCAAGGGGCAAGACAGAACAAAAAATTTCAAACTCAATGGAGGATTTATGAAGCAATTTGCCCATTTTCTTTTTATTTTAAGTCTATAAAACTCAAAAACACTCATTTACCATTTAAAAAAACCTTAAGAGACACTCTATATTCTCTTTGACTTTCCAGAGACATCAACCCTAAAACCTTAAAGTTTTCCTCAGCCGCCGCACTCAGCCACACATGGTGGTCTCAAACGAGGCTCGGCCTTATGGCTGCCTCAAACCGTCATAGACCCACGGCCCTTGGCCACTAAAAAAGAGAAAAAATGGCAAATCCTCACCTCTTTGTATTTCGAACCAAAAAAAACGTGACCCTCTTTGAACCTAAAATAAACTCTCTAAAAAGGTTCACCAAAAAGGCTATTTTCCGTCGAAGAACTGAAATGACCACGGTAAAAAACACTTTTTTTGCTTTATTATATCATTTATTTTACATGCATGAGACATAGAAAGGGAGAAAAAATGCCCTCAAAACTTGTTTTTCTTTTTGTTTGGTTCTATTTCTCGAGAGTGGAAAACTGAAACTTGCTACAGGTAGGTTGAGTTTGATACTTATATCCTCCAGATTTTGTTTGGTAGATATAAAATAAAAGAAATACATATATGTTGGTTCAAGTTGGTACTGACAAATCCCATTTTTTGTGTCTTTTGTACGTCCGATTTGGTGCGGTGGTTGGTACGACTGGCATGGTGGTGGCATGATGGAGGTGGAATGGTGCCAGTCTTAATCTTGGTCGTTGGATCAAATTTGATCCCACAACTGAGATGACTCGATGCATGGACAGCTCGAATAAAATCTTGGACAGGTGGCACTGCACCATATCGCGACACGTGGCATACGGTGATCTGAAGGGTCTTGAGTGTGCGTGCCACGTGCGAGTGGAAGTCTAACGGCCCGAGCGTGGGCTTCACGCGGCCAGCTGGTGGGGTGCTCTCCTTCGATCTGGACCGTCAGATTAAAATTTGATCTAACGGCCCAGATTGGGCTGCGCACAATAAAATATAACAATTAGGTCTTTGTATCAGATGTAATTAGGTTTTTTAGGTTTTGGGCTGGCCGATTTGGGCCTGGTGTAAAATTTTTGGATTTTAAATATTTGTACATGGACTTGGACACTTAATTAATTTTGGGTTTTAAGACCTTAACTGTTTATATATAATAATAATAATACGACAATACGTACATAATAAATACGCGCACACATATATGTTAACATGCAAACATTAATATATGTAATACGTACTTAATTAGTATAATATACAAACATACATGCACATAACCATACATATAATTAACATAAATACCTACACATACACAATACACACATAAAATATAAACACACATATGATATCCATATACTATAATAAATATTAACACATACATATACATAATATGTATAACATGCACTTACATATGTCACACATACTTTACACACACATTAATCACACATATATAATAAACATATTATACGATATGTATACATGCGACAGTAATATATTAATTATTAAACTAAAGTATATTAACACAATATTTATACACTGGATAAAAATGAGTGATTACAGTTGCCCCTCTTTCTTGTTCTCGTGGGACAAGAACAAAGCAAAGATCATACGCACTCATTTTTGCCTGACTTCCCTATTTGTAGCTTTGGAATCACATGTTCTTCTGGAACTCTCTGCTTTTCCTCAGCCGAATCTTCAAGCTCATAAGTTCTTCCTATATATAACTTCTTTACCTCCAGATCTTGGAGCTACAGGCTCTTCCTATATAGAAACTTTCGCTTTGAAGCCTCGAGTTACGAGTCCCTCCTATATAGAACTTTTCACTCTGAGATGGTAAAGCTTGAAGTCCTTCCTATATAGGACTCTTCGCCTTTAACACGGCGAGTTTTTTATATATAAAACCTTCTGCGTCATTGGTGGATTCTTTCGTCTAGAGTCCTTCTTATATAGAACTACTAGTCTTCACCCTGGAGCCACAAGTCCCTCCTATATAGAACTTTTAGCTTTTGAAATCTTAGAGCTGCGGGTTCTTCCTATATAGACCTCTCGCTGCGTGTGCTCGAAAATATGGGCTCTTCCTATATAGAACCTTTATCTTCGCATTTGGGACTCACGCCAAGATGGCTACCGATCTTTCTGGACTCACGCTACTAAAGCTTCTGAAATCTTTCTTCAAATTTGGGGATTCATGCCAAGAACGACTACCGATTTTTCTAGACTCAAGCTACTAAGGCTGTCAAAATCTTTCCTCAAATAAATCCACTTCTTCAATACGAAGTCGCAGATCACAAGTCACTGGTAATCTACAAGTACCTGTTTAAAATGGACAACATGTTGTAATAAATGAGTTAGAATGCTCCTAATCCTAGGGATGCCTAACTATACATGATGCACGAGTGTCAATATCTCGATACGCCTACTTCCGTAATCAGTTAATCTCGACTTTTTGCTTGCTTTCTCTTCCTTCTCTTCTTCAGGTGACGGTACCCTATCTCATTGTTGGGTTTAACTATTTCAGCTCTTCTTTTCTGAGTTTCTGATTCGAAGGTTCTAAAGTGCCCTTTCGTGTTTTCGCTTTAGAGAGTTTTTTTAGGCGCTCTTACGGGTTTTCACCTGGGAGATCTCTATTGTTGTCTTGAATATTTATTCAGACAAGTATGAATGGTGCATGACAATGGTTATCTTATTCTGATGCTCGGAGTCTTCCCCTTGTCGTGCCTCGACATTCATTATATAGGAAGCTTAAGATCAATGTTAACTCTGTCTTCCAATCACCTGCACTCTCAGGGTTAGATCATAGTAATGCTCATAAATATTTTGTTTATCATAAGTCTATGTTAACTTGTTTGCATGATGTTTATGAAAACAAATAAGAAGACAAGAAAGGGAAGGCATAAAAATATGATTTTACTACCATTAAGGATTTGGAACAATTTTAAAAAAGTCATGGCAAACACAAGGAAAAGGGAAAGCAACACATGAAATGCAAAAAACCCCAAATATCCATGGTATGAATTATGCGTGATCCTGTCGACCGAGATAGAATCTTTGCTTGAAACTCATTTTTCTAGTACCCGTGGGGATAACTCTTCTTGCCGGAGGCCCAACCTTAAAATTTATCTGAGCTGCCCTTAACGGGTTTTCAACTCAGATCATTCATTTTCTTCGAGATGCCCCTTTTCAAGTTTTTGCCTCGAGCTTCTCCTTTTCTTTCATGAAACGCCTTTTTAGGTTTTTGTCTCATTTATTTTTCTTCTCTTTTCTTCTTCTTCTTCTTATTCTTATTCTTTTTTTTTCTTTTTCTCCTTTTTTCAAACATAATATTTCTTAACTGAATCAGAATTCACGAGATTTTTCAATTCTTCTCCGTCCATTTTAGTTAAAATTAACGCTCCCCTGAAAAGGCCTTCTTGACAACATATGGCCCTTCCCAATTAGGCATCAATTTCCCTCGAGAATCTTTCTAAATTGGGAGGATCTTCTTAAGCACCAGATCTCCCTCTCGAAATTCTCTCGGGCGTACTTTCTTGTCATATGCCCACATCATTCGCTTTTGATACATTTGACCATGGCAGATGGCCTTTATCCTCTTCTCTTCGATAAGATTTAACTGGTCGAACCTGGCTTGCACCCATTCTAATTCTTCCAACTTCACTTCATTCAGAACCTAGAGTGACGAACTCTCGACCTTAATGGGGAGTACTGCCTTTAGTACACTAGAGAATAGGGCGTTGCCCCTGTCGATGTGCGAACAGATGTCCTATAGGCGAATAGAGCAAATGGCAACTTCTCATGCCAATCTTTGTATATGTCTGTCATCTTCGCAATGATTTTCTTTATGTTCGTATTTGCCGCTTCTACTGCCTCATTCATCTTAGGACGGTAGGTCGTGAAATTATGGTGTGTTATCTTGAATTGGTAGCACACCTCAATCATCAATTTGTTATTCAGATTGGAAGCATTGTCGGTGATGATCCTTTTCAACAAACCGTATCGGCAAATGATCTTCTTCTTCAGGAATTTGCACACTATCGTCCTTGTAATGTTGGAACAAGATACTGCCTCTACCCATTTAGTGAATTAATTAATGGCGACCAAAATAAAACGGTGCCCGTTGGATGCCTTTGGATGAATATGCCCAATAACATCCATGCCCCATGCTACAAACGACCATGGTGAGTTCATGATATATAAAGGTAACGAAGGAGCATGAATCTTGTCGGCATATATTTGGCACTTGTGACATTTTCTGGCATAATCAATGCAATCTCCCTCCATGGTCGATCATAATAGCCATATCTCATGATTTTTCGGGCTATTGACAGACTATTAGCGTGTGTTCCACACAAACCATCGTGCACCTCTACCAAAATTTCTTTCGCCTTCCAGGTATCTACACATCTCAACAATGTCTGATCATGGCTTCTTTTGTACAGAATCTCCACGTCCAAGATATATCCCGTTGCCATCATTCTGAGTGTTTTTCTATCATTCTCGTTTGCCCCTTCAGGATACTTTTGAAACTTGATATATTGCAAGATATCATAGTACCAAGGGTTGACGTCTATTTTTTCTTGCACATTACAACAATGAGCTGGCCTTTCAAAAGTCTGCATCTCAATGGGCTTCATCTATGCTCCGTATTTACTTTGAACATGGAGGCCAGGGTTGCCAAGGCGTCTGCCATCTGGTTTTTTTCTCTAGGAAGGTAAGTGAAACTGACCTTTTCAAATTCTTTAATGAGCTCTTGGATCAACTCATAGTATTTTACTAGCTTCGGATCCCTACTTTCCCATTCTCCTCGTAGCTGATAGATTACTAGGGACGAATCTCCGAATACTCGAAGTTCTTTGACCTTTCTTTCAATGGCCATATTCAGTCCCATGACACATGCTTCATATTTAGCTATGTTGTTTGTGCAGAAGAATTCCAATCTGCTGGTGAAAGGATAGTAGACATCTTCCAGGGGAAATTAACACAGCCTCTATTCCATGACCAAGGGCATTAGAGGCTCCATCAAGGTAAAGCTTCCATGAGCTATCGTTTGAAACACCGTCTTCCCCGGTTGTAATGCACATCAAGTCCTCATCTGGGAAATTGAAGTTCAGCGGTTCATAATCATCTGAAGCACGACTAGCTAAGAATTCCACTCTGGCACTTCCTTTCACAGCTTTCTGGCTCACATATACAATGTCGAACTCAGATAATAGCATCTGCCAACGAGCCATCCTTCCCGTTAATACCGGTGCTTCCATTAGAAACTTTAAGGGGTCCAATTTGGATATCAACCAGGTGGTATGGTATAACATGTACTGCCTAAGCCTTTTGGTAGCCCAAACCAAAGCACAACATAGCTTTTGAATTTGACGGTACCGTGCTTCACAATCATTGAACTTCTTGCTTAGGTAGTAGATGGCTCTCTCATTCTTCCCAGACTCATCATGTTGCCCCAACACGTAACCCATCGAGTTCTCAAAAACTGTCAAGTAAAGGATTAAGGGCTTGTCTGGTACCGACGCGACTATAATCAGAGCATTTGTCAAGTACTTCTTGATTTTCTCTAGAGCTTCTTGACATTCCTCGTCCCAGACCCCTGGGTTATTCTTCCTAAGTAGTCTGAAGATAGGGTTGCACTTATCTGTCAGTTGAACGATGAAAAGGGAGATGTAGTTTAACCTTTCTAAGAAACCTCGAACTTCTTTCTGAGTATGAGGCGGTGGAAGGTCTTGAATAGCCTTTATTTTTTCTGGATCAATCTCAATACCCTTTCTGCTTACTATAAATCCTAATAGTTTTCCATATGTGACCGCGAATGTGCACTTAGCTGGGTGAAGCTTTAGCTAGTAGTTTCGTAATCTTTGGAATAGCTTTCTCAGGTTTCGAAGGTGTTCTTCTCCAGTTCGAGACTTAGTGATCATATCATCCACATATACCTCTATCTCCTTGTGCTTCATATCATGGAAAAGAGTCATCATTGCTCTTTTAAGTAGCTCCTGCATTCTTGAGTCCGAAAGGCATCACCTTGTAACAAAATGTGCCCCACATGGTTAAAAATATAGTCTTCTTCATGTCGTCCGGGTCTATCTTTATTTGGTTGTACCTTGAGAAACCGTCCATGAATGAGAATCATGAGTGTCCCGTAGTATTGTCTACCAATGTGTCGATATGTGGCAATGAGAAGTTGTCTTTAGGGCTTGCTCGGTTGAGATCCATGTAATCTATACACATACGGACCTTCTCATCCTTCTTTGGTACCGGTACGATGTTTGCAACCCATTCAGGGTATTTAGCAACTTCTAGAAAGCCAATATCAAACTGCTTTTTCACCTCATCTCTAATCTTTAACAGTATGTCAGTCTTCATTCTTCTGAGCTTTTGCTGGACTATTTTGCATTCTGGCCTGGTTGGCAGCTTGTGCACCACTATATCTGTGTTCAACCCCAGCATATCTTGATAAGTCCAAGCAAAGACGTCCTTGAACTCTTGGAGCAGGGCTATTAGTTCGCACCTAGTTTTTGAGGAAAATGTAGTCCTAATTTTCACTTATTTTCTCTCCTCATCGGTTCCCAAGTTCACAACTTTTGTTTCTTCTTGGTGGGGCATGATTTGCCTTTCTTCATTGGCCATCATCCTTACTAACTCTTTAGGGACCTCGCATTCTACTTCATCCTCCTCCTCTTCAATTCCTGCTGATATCTCAAGGCATTTGAAATCTAACTCGGAATTGGATTCCGAATCATTCATACAGTTAATTATGGGGACCCTACATGAAATAAGAACGAATGTATTGGGAAAAGAATGATTTTAACTGACGTGAATGAATATGAATAAATAAATAAATGAATGAAATAAATGAGATGTTTGTCATTTGAGAAAATGAGGAAGATATTCTTTCATTGCAAACAAAAGGTTAACATAGGTGCCCTATACAAAAGATCCCCATTGCTTATGGGCATAAACAAAAAAGGGTTAATTCGGAGCATTATCTGATCTGGCCCTAAAGACTATAGGTAGATCAACGTAGCTCCAGTTATCGAGAGTTTCCCCGGGACGACAAGGGCGGATGTTGGTCAACACGTTGCTGCCATTGTCATCTTCAGCTATCATGTTGATGGACATCCCTTCAAACGATTCACTAAACATCTCTTTTTCATTGAGTATGTCATTTTCTCTAATTGCTTCTTCTATCTTCTGTCCTGTACGGTCGAATCCTCCGGAGACAAAAACATTTTTCACATGAGGGAAAGACATCGGTCTCCACGAAATGTCTTCTCCCTTGAGTCTAGCTCTTCTATGTTCTTCTTTCCTCTTATACTCTTCTCTTCTCTGTTGAATGGTTGGTATGTAGCCGAGCCCAAAATGATCTTTCTTGGTGATGACAATTCTGGATCGTAGGCTTCCTTGCAATCTTCTCCCCAGTCCTCTTCTGGTTTTGGCTTCTCTACCCAAAGTTTTAGAAACGGTCATCTTGGTGTAGTTGGATAATCTGGGGCTGGGGATCCGATTACCTTCCACAAAAAATGTAGCTTTTACAAGCTCCAATGCTAGAAAAAAACACTCCGCAACATCTTTGTCGTTCTGGATATATGGGGTATCTGATGTTACCGATGCAATAATTTCCTGCTCAGCCTCTACAGTGACCAATTTGTCTTCGATCACAAATTTCAATTTCTGATGGTGTGATGAAGGAACCGCTCTAGCAGAGTGAATCCATGGTCTTTGCAACAAGCAGCTGTAGGTTAGCTTTATATCCATCACCACGAAGTCTATCGTGTACTCAATCGGCTCAATCAACAAAGGCACCTCGATCTTTCCAAGTATTCCCCTTTGTGTGCCGTCAAAGGCTCTCACGGAGTTGTGACAGGGTTTCATGTGGGAATCATTTATCAGCAGCTTTTGCAAAGTCACCATAGGTAGTACGTTTAATGCCGACCCATTGTCAATCAGTACTCCTGGTAACATATACCCTTTGCAGTGGGTCGTGATGTTGAGAGCTTTGGTGGACCTCATACCTCCCTCTGGGATCTCATTGTCGCTAAATGTATTGTGGTTGTATGCGGTGATATGCCCCACTATTCTATCTAGCTTGGGAACAGAAATATCACTGGGTATAAATGTTTGATTCAACACCTTTAACAATGCCTCACGATGCTTCTCCGAACTCAGAATCAATTCCAACACTGTAATTCTTGCCGATTGTTTTCACAGCTGCTCCACCACGTTGTATTCGCTGTGCCTCAGGAACTTTAGAAATTCTTTTGCCTGGGCTTCAGTTACAGGTTCATTAATCTTCGGAGGGGGCTCCTCTCCAAATATCTATGCGAGACTAGTTGATGTACCTTCTCCTTTATCTTTTGCAGCTTCAGCAGTCTTCAAAGCTTCCAAAGAGTAGCACCTGCCGCTCCTCGTGAAGTGGCCTACTTCGCCGACACCTTCATCCTTCTTTTTCTATTCATCTTTCTGTGTTGACTCTTTTTCTACCTTTTGTTCCTTCTCCTCACCAGATTTTGGCTTCTCTGGTATGGTCACGTTTGCGGCATAATTCCAAGGAGTTTGCCGCATATCTTTGAATGAGAACAGGGCTGGTGCTGAGATGATAATTTGGGAGCCACCTTTGCAGCTTCTCCTTGAGATGAACTTGGTCCCTCTGACCTGGAGGAGATGAAAAAAGGCATGTCTCTCCCATATTTGAGGTTGGGGCTATTTAACGCACATACATCTAGCCCATGCCTTCCTGCAGCCTCCTCAAAGAACTCTATCTTTTTGCTGTCTATCAGTTGTTGAATCAACCTCCTAAACTCTTCACATTGTTTGATGTCATGTCCTCTGTCCTGGTGGAACTCGCAATAGGCTTTATATCCCTTCTATACCACTACCATGCCCCTGTCAATCAAACGGGCCATGCATAATTGTTGGAAAACCCACCGTAAGGGGGACTTAATTTTTGTCGCATCTTTTTTAGCATTCATGGTAGAGTACTCCTCACTAGCATTTACTCCGCGATTCCCGTGATTAGGTAACAGGTTAGTGGCCATATTTGGTTCTTCAAATTTTAATACCCCGGAATTAATCAGACTTTACACGAGCTTCTTGAAGGCAAGGTAATTTTCTGTGGGATGACCAGGGGCACCGCCATGATAGTCGCAATGTGCATTTGGATCATACCATGACGGAAATGGAGGTTTGAACGGAGCGACATAATACGGGCAGACCAAATCAGCTTTGTGCAGCTGAGAGTATAGCTCCGAGTACGAAACTGACAACGGGGTAAATGATGCTTTCTCCTTTTCCTTCCTTGGGGTTCTCTATTCTTTTTGGTTAGAGTTCTGAGCCTTCCCTGTTGACACTTATGGCTGAGAGACCGTGAAGTTCTTCAGAGCAGTGTAAGTACTCGTAGTGTTTACCTCATTCTTCTTGCTGTACTTCCGAGAACTATCCTTGCTACCAATTCTGCCACTCTTGATTGCCAATTCCAGAGACTCCCTGGTCCTGATTAAATCGACAAAGCTCTGAGTTGTATTATTAATGAGGCGATCGAACAATGTTCCCTTCAGAGTATTCACGAATAGGGGCGTGATCTCGTGCTCGGGAATTGGTGGCTGGATCTGAGCGGCCACCTCTGGGCATACTGTCGCAGACTCTCGTTAGACTTCTGACTCATGTTTTCCAACATAATCCTGTTGGGAGTCATATCTGTTACATGTTTATACTGCTCGATGAATGCCTTCAATAGGTCCTTTTAGGACTTGATGTTTGCCCAACGTAACTGGGTGTACCACGGGATTGCTGCTCTAGCCAGACTATCCTAGAAACAATGGATCAAAAGCTTTTCATCCTTGAGATAGACTGCCATCTTCTGACGATACATGGTCACATGTGCAGAAGGACATGTAGTTCCATCATACTTGTCGAACTCTGGAGTTTTGAATTTTTGTGGTAGAACAAGGTCAGATACCAGGCTCAGATCACTAGCTTCACTCCCTGGTTCATCCGTAGGTTGTAGTGCCCTGAATTTTTCTTCCATGAGACGAAATCTTTCCTCCCATTATTTTTCCACTTCATTTCTGATTTTTTCGACCAAATTTAGATATGGCACATCTTCATCATATAATGCTTCCGTATCAATGGGTTGATTTTCAGGTGCTCATGCCTGAAGACTAGCAGATATCCCAACAGGGTCAATGTATACTCTTCTCGTCAGACTTGGCGTCTTTGGTTGAACCTTACTATGAGATGTTGTATCTTCTGGCTCCTGGGCGACTTCATCTTCCACCTTTTCTTTCCTAAGGCTTTTTGCCAGTAATGCAGTTATGTCGGATACTATCGCAGCTTGTGATTGAGCGATCTGCTCGCTGAGGCTCTGTCTAGCTTCATTAAAATGGGCTTCCAAATCCCTCTGCCCCTTTTCTAAACTGACTATTCTGTCTTCCATTAGCTTGCTTTGAAGTCGAGTAAAGTATGGATGCTGAATGGTTGCGACTTAGCTTTTAATTTCACACTGCCACAATATTTACACTATTAATATTATTGCAAAAATAAACAAATACATGTGTAATGATGTCAATGTCATGATAAAATGCTAGAATGTATGCAAATAAAGGTACTGATTCCGCTGGTAATCATCCTTTTGAACTACTTTCATGGGAATTAAAGGGTCCAGGTTACAAAAAGGGTCCAGATTACAAAATAGTAGAGTAGATTTCTACATATAAGCCCTAGCTCTATCTCCTAACTTCTCGATAGCCCTGATCAGCTTGATGAACCTAGGCGCTTCTTCCATGTCTGAGGCTATGAAAGGTCGAAGAGCTTTGGCTTCGGTAGCTATGCCATTAACATGTCCCACAACCTGTCGTATCTCTACCATCAGGGTCACGTAATACTGGTCTCTATCATGAATCATTCGGGAGGCATCACAAAGTCTTCGCTGCCAATAGTTGTCTCCACCTGCTGTAGCCTCTTCGAATACCTGAATTCTCCCCCTGTAATCCTAAACGGTTGCTTCGAGTGACTCAATCCGGGCTCGTAACATATCAATTTCACGCTCTCTTTCTTGTAGTTCGATGAAACAATTCCTATGACGATAGGTCTGAAAGGAGTGCTCTAACTCTGCCAGCCTCCCTTCTAACTCGGCATTCTGATCTTGACTCTAATTTAGGCTCTGAACAGTGTCATTGTACAAGCTTTGCATCTCAAGTAGTCTATTCCTGTTTCCCATGGACTTTCTCTTCCAAACGACAGTGTTTTCCTTCTCGTAGATGATTGCTTGCTTGCCTTTGTCGATCTCTCGTCTAGCTCTTTCTTTCTCTTGATTAATGGCGTCCCTAAAAGATCGTCTTTCACTCTCAATGGCCAACTTGCAACTTTCTACCTCTTTATCGATGGCTTGCTTGTGTCTCTCACAATCTTCTTCGACTAGACGTATACCGTTCATCTTTTCCTTCTCCACGGCTAGGAACTGACTTCGGTCGGCTTTCTATACCTTTTCCTGAAGCTGGAGAGTATCTTTATGATAAAAAACATTCTTCTCACTTAGATCTGCATTCAGCTTCCTCAGTTTCCGGATGGTCCCATCTCGTTCGTCGACCTCTAAACGCGCTTTGTAGAGTTCATCCATATGCTGAGTTTGTAAAACCTCCATTTTCTTCTTAACCTCTTCGAGTTCGCCTCGCAAAATGTCGGCCTCAGACGGTACTATCCTCATATGCTCCTCGAGTGACATGGTTGGTCCCTGATCGAATTCTGGAATACTATTGTTAACCCTCAGGTGCCTCCAAAGATCATAATCCAGAGTAATCATGGGCTCGGTGTCTCTTTCTACCCTGATCCGATAACAGTGATCCCAAGCTCTTATTATGGTCTAAACCTTCGCTCTGAACTCACCATTGAAAGGGAATTCACTTCGACTTAAACCGGTGGTGATGGGGATGAACTGTCGCGATCAGAATTGTCGGGACACCAATAGTGGAGCACAAGCAATTCCACCATATAGTCCTAACATCATTAACCAGTCGTAATCGCAGCAGCTATATAAGAAGTAACTAACCCTACCGAGCCACGAAACTCTCCATACTATGTCTCCGTCTTGAATGTTTCTAAAGATATGGGACCATTTCTTTGTCTTCCAGTCTTCTCGCCATTCCTTCGCTAAATACTCATGCAAAGGTGAAAAGTTTTGAAATAGCATTCCCGGTAAAACCCTCGTCGGTGTCTTCCTTATATGGCTCTAAATCCAAATATATAGAAACTGTGCACAACCCCTAAAACGTCCCTCTTCATACTTTCAGCTCGCATTCAAAGGAATGAAGGTTTCAGTCAAAATGGCTGGTACTAGATTCGCCTTCCGCTTTATTCGCTCAGATAGATATAAGATGGCTACGTCAATGTTTTCAAGAACCCTCAGGAAATTGACCAAACCATATATTCCTAAAGCAAATAGGTACATCTTCTTTACCACGTCCGGGTGCGATGGTATGATGTCTCGGATACTCTCACCTACAAAGGCTAGGATGTCTCCTCGAACTTGAATTAGGCCGTTAACCCAATCGTACTCATCCCGACAAAAGTTTGGAGCTTCAGAGGGTAATTCTGGTTCCTCGGCGGCTTCGCATAGATCCAATCTTTTTTGGAAAATTTTCTAATTGACTAGGGCCGTGTACTCCTCTACCGTAGGCATCATGTCTTGCCCGTTGAAAGTAAAGCAGCAAAAACCGGTTATCTGCATGGCTCTAAAGGGATAGGTTTCTATATGTTCTCTACATACAGTGTTGGTTCTAGGAGGTACCCGAATTGTCATTGATGTCCTCTACTAAGAGTAGAAAGGCCCCCGATCATCACTCATTATAGGCTCATTTCAACCTGGTTCAATTCATGGGGACCCATTCGCTTATGCCCCTACAAAGGAATGATATCCTCACGAAATCATAAGGTACTCGAGTCCCGAAGGTACTTGCTAGGCCCTTACGGAGGAACAATATCCTTACGAAAGCATTAGCGTTTCCCCCCCCCCCCACTTAAAAAGATGGGTTTATATGCCAAGTTTTAAATGCGTTAAAATAAACGTACAATTATAACCAAATGTTACTTTAATAGTCACTTTAATCCGAAACTTCTGATATTAGTAAACGGTAATTATTTTGAAAAAGCTGGACTCTCATTTGTTTTTTTTGAAAAACAAAAACTGTCCCCAACGGAGTCGCCATCTATAGCGATATCCCCTTTTCTTTCACTAAAAAAAATGAGGTTTCAATGTGTTTGTGGTTTTTCCGGGCATTTAAAAAAATGTCTTACGTGGGGGGTTTTGCAAAAACCGTATATTATTTTAAAATTGGAGTCGCCACCGGCCACTAAGGTAGGCCGGACACCATAAAACCAAAGATTTACAATTGTTGGGGTTCGGGAATTGGTTACGGGTAGGGAAGGATTAGCACCCCCACGCCGCTCAAAATTGGTACTTTAATAATTCCGCTTTATTAATATTAAACTTTCCGGATTAAAGTGATGATTAAATTAAAATTTGATTATAAGTGCGAGTAAATTTTAAGGACCCCGTTATTCGAGGTAAACTGATAGACCACCATCACTGTGCTTGATACTGACCACGTTTAAGCTCGAATAAAAGGGCACCGCAATAACAATTAATATCTCGTTATGAAATCTTAGAAAACAACGCATAAAACATACAATTTACATTGACATGATATTTTTTAAAAAACATAAGATATGAGTATTACAAAATTTAAACAAAATAGTTAAATGCATGAACATAACATATCACAATAATAAAAACAAAGTATGCACATAAACATGAAAAAAAAAAGAAAAACATGCTTTCAAAATTAATTAATTAAATCTAACATGCCTAGATATATGAATACGAGCCACAACTAAAACACGTGCATGACATATATAATATGATGCTAGATTAATGAAACATCATCACCATGGTAATACATTAAAGCTTAACATATGACATATTTTATGCACACATCAAAATAAAAACAATACATTATGTAAAAAACACACTAACATGTAACCTAAAAAAATGATATGGAAATTTATGTTAGTATACACAAACATGCTAACATACTAAGAAACTAAGACAACACCTAAAACAAACATATATGTACGATGAACGAAAGAAATAAAAGACAAAAAAACATGATATCACAAAGAAACGAAACGAACAAAAAGCATGCTAACATGTGGACATGATGCACAAATTAAACTAAAACACATAAAATAGGCATGTACGAACAAACAAAATTAGAACATAAAATCACGATATAACATACTCAAAACCATAAATAAATGTGGTATAAGCAAAACATATATAAATATTATCAACCATATGAACATGCTGAAAACATAAATAATAATAATAAAAAAAGACATGAATACCTAAAATACAAAATAAGGCTGAAATGAAATAGAAGTAAAATAGGAAGCTAAAATTAAAAACAACTAGAAACACGATTCGGGGATGGGATTGTAAACTGAACAAAAATTAAAAGGACCAGATATGCAATATAACCAAGGGGCAAGCCTAAAATGAAAAATTCAAAAATGCGGAGTGACTTAGTGGGTGATTTCCCCTTTAAAAGCTGATTACGGTTTAATTTAGTGACCAAATTAAAAGATTTCGAAAAGTTATAGGGACTAGGCTTGCAAATTACTCAAGGGGCAAGATAGAACTAAAAATTTCAAACTCAAGGGAGGATTTATGAAGCAATTTGCTCATTTTCTTTTTATTTTAAGTTTATAAAACTCAAAAACCGACCCCCATTTCACTTATTTCCCATTTTTTTAAAAACCTTAACAGAGACTCTTTATTCTCTCTGACTTTCCAGAGACATCAACCCTAAAACCTCAAAGTTTTCCTCAGCCGCACATGGTGGTCTCAGGCGAGGCTCGGCCCTGTGGCTGCCTCAAACAGTCATAGACCCACGGCCTCTGGCCACTAAAAAAGAGGAAAAAACAACAAATCCTCACCCCCTTGTGTTTCGAACCACAAAAAACCTGACCCTCTTTGAACCTAAAATAAAATCCTCTGAAATGGCTCACCAAAGAGGCTCCTTGTCGGTGAGGAACTGAAACGACCACGATAAAAAAAAAACTTTTTTTTGCTTTATTATATCATTTATTTTGCATGTATGAGATAGAGAAAGGGAGAAAAAAATACCCACGAAACTTGTTTTTCTTTTTATTTGGTTCTATTTCTCTAGAGTGGAAAAACTGAAACTTGTTACAGGTTGAGTTTGATACTTATATCCTCCAAATTTTGTTTGGTAGATATAAAATAAAATAAATACATATATTTTGGTTCAAGTTGGTACTGACAAATCCCCATTTTTTGTGTCTTTTGCACGTCCGATTTGGTGCGGTGGTTGGTACGGCCGGCATGGTGGTGGCATGGTGGAGGTGGAATGGTGCCAGTCTTAATTTTGGCCGTTGGATCAGATTTGATCCAACGGCTGAGATGACTCGATGCATGGATGGCTCGGATAAAATCTTGGACGGGTGGGACTACACCAGATCGCGACACGTGGCATACAGTGATCTGAAGGGTCTTGAGCGTGCGTGCCACGCGTGAGTAAAAGTCTAACGGCCCGAGCGTGGGCTTCATACGGCTAGCTGGCGGGGTGCTCTCCTTCGATCTGGACCATCCGATCAAAATTTGATCTAATGACCCAGATTGGGCTGCGCACAAGAAAATATAACAATTAGGTCTTTGTATCAGATGTAATTAGGTTTTTCAGGTTTTGGGCTGGCCAGTTCGGGCCTGGTGTAAAATTTTTGGATTTTAAATATTTGTACATGGACTTGGACACTTAATTAATTTTGGGTTTTAATACCTTACCTGTTTATGTATAATAATAATAATACGAAAATACGTACATACATAAATACGCGCACACATATACCTATAACATGCAAACATTAATATATGTATTACGTACTTAATTAGTATAATATACAAACATATATGCACATAATTAACATAAATACCCACACATACACAATGCACACATAAAATATAAACACACATATGATATCCATATACTATAATAAATATTAACATATACATAATACGTATAATATGCACGCACTTACATATGTCACAAATACTTTACACACACATTAATCACACATATATAATAAACATATAATACGATGTGTATACATGCGACAGTAATATATTAATTATTAAACTAAAGTAGATTAACACAATTTTTATACACCAGATAAAAATGAGTGATTACAGTAGACTTATTATGGCAAATACAAATTCGTTATCATTGCGATCGGTCCTTGAGAAGGACAAGTTGAACGAGACGAACTACCTTGACATGTCATTGAAAGAAAAATGTTTTCATTGTAATAAGACATGTCATTGGAAGAAGGACTACCCCATTTATCTTGAAAAGGTCAAGAAGGCAAATGAAAGTGGAGCGTCTGCCTCAGATATTTATGTTATTGATATTAATTTATCAACACAACTTCTTGGGTATTGGATACCCTTTGTGGTTCTCATATTTGTACATCTGTACAAGGACTAAAAAAGAGTAGAAATCTGAGAAAAGAAGATGTGAACATATGGGTTGGTGATGAGCAAGAGTTGTTGCATTAGCTATAGGAACACATACTTTATCGTTGCCTAATGGACTTATTTTATGTTCAGAGGATTATTATTTTGTGCCTAGTTTGACTAAAAACATTATTTCTATTTCTTGTTTAGACAAGATTGGTTTTGAGATAATTATTGAGAATAATTGTTGTTCTTTTATCTCGATAATGTTTTTATGGTGTGGCACAATTAATAAATGGCCTCTATATTTTGGATCAAGAGAATTCCCTTTACAGCATAAATACGAAAAAATCAAAACAAATGGCTCTAATCAAACTTATCTTTGGCATTGTTGCTTGGGCCACATAAGTGAAAAACGCATTTCAAAACTTCATAAAGATGGATTTTTTGATTTATTTGTTTTCGAACAATTTGATGTATGCGAGCCTTGCTTATTTGGAAAGATGACCAAAACTCCTTTTAATGGTAAAAGGTAATGAGCAAGTGATTTATTGGGATTAATACATAGTGATGTATGTGGATCAATAAATACACAAGCTAGAGGAGGGTTTCAATACTTCGTTACTTTCACATATAACTTTAGTAGATATGGGTATATTTACCTAAAAAATCATAAATCTGAAGCCCTTGAAAAGTTCAAGGATTTACAGATGAAGTACAAAACCAACTAGGAAAAAGCATTAAGGCTCTTCGATCAGATCGAGGAGGAGAATACTTAATCTTAGAGTTTGGTGACCTTCTTATGGAATGTGGGATTGTCTCACAACTTACACCTCCTGGTACTCCACAATGGAATGGAGTTTTTGAAAGAAGAAACTAAACATTGTTGGACATGGTTCGATCAATGATGAGTCACGCTGATCTTCTAGTTTTTTTGGGACATGCGCTAGAAACAACGGCTTTCACACTAAATTGTGTTCTATCTAAATCAGTTCAAAAAATACCATATGAGATATGGACTGGAAACGTCCCAGTATGTCTTTTGTGAAAATTTAGGGATGTGAAGCTTATGTTAAACATCAAATGTCATAAATGTAATTTTGCAGGTTATCCTAAAGAAACTAAATGATATTATTTTTTTTTGAGAATAAAGTGTTTGTTGCTCGAACAAGAATCTTCCTAGAAAGAGAATTTGTTTTCAAAAAAGAAAGTGAAAGAAATATTGAACTCAATGAAATTTGAGATCAACCACAAATCTATGAACCAGAGATTGAACAACAACAAGTTCCACAAGTTGTTGAGGAATATTTAACTATTTCGGAAACACAATCACTGTGAAGGTCCTTGAGAAAATGCAATGCGCCTGAGAAATATAGATTTCTTGTCACATTGCATGGTGATGTTCTCTTCATGGATCAAGATGAGCCTAGGACTTATCAAGAAGCAGTGACGGGCCCAGACTCTCAGAAATGGCTAGAGGCCATGAAATTCGAGATGGATTCCAAGTAAAAAACCAGGTTTGTACCTTGGTTGACCTACCTCTAGGGATCAAGCCCATAGGGTGCAAATGGGTTTTCAAAGAGAAAACTGACCTGGATGGTAATGTAAAAACATACAAAGGGCAATTAGTCACTAAGGGTTTTCATCAAATTCATGGTATAGACTATGATGAAACTTTTTCTCTTGTTGTTATGTTTAAATCCATCCGGATCTTACTTGCGATAGCTGCATTTATGATTATGAGATATGACAAATGGATGTTAAAACCGCTTTTCTTAATGGAAAACTAGATAAGGATGTGTACATGACACAACCTGAAGGTTTTGTCGATCCAAAATATGCTAGAAAAATATGCAAGCTACAAAGGTCCATTTATGGATTGAAGCAAGCTTCTCAAAGTTGGAATCTTCGTTTTAACAATGCAATCAAAGAGTTTGGTTTTATAAAAAATAAGGATGAGCCATGTGTTTTCAAGAAAATTAGTGGGAGCGCTGCCATATTCTTGGTATTGTATGTGGATAAAAAAATGACATACCTAGCTTACAAGTTTTAAAAAAAAACTTGGTTAGGAAAATGTTTTTCCATGAAAGACTTGGGTGAGGCAACATATATATTAGGAGTCAAGATCTATAGAGATAGATCAAGACAACTCCTAGGACTGAGTCAAAATATATGCATAGATAAAGTACTGAAAAGATTCAGTACGAAAGAATCCAAAAGGGGATTCTTACATATAAGACATGGTATTTCACTCTCGAAGGAAATGTCTCCTTCAATACCTCAAGAAAGAGAGCGCATGAGTAAGATTTCATATGCTTCAGCAACTGTTTTTATCATGTATTTTATGCTATCTACTTGTCCAGATGTATTATACACTTTAAGTATGATAAGTCGGTACCAGGTAAATCCCGGTGAAGGTCACTGGGCTATAGTTAAAAATATCCTTAAGTACTTAAAAGGAACTAAGGATACATTCCTTATATATGGATGTGAGAAAGAGCTAAGTATAAAAGGTTATACTAATGCCATCTTTCAAACCAATAAGGATAATTCACGATCGTAATCGGGTTTTGTGTTTTGCCTTAATAGACGCGCTATGAGCTGAAAAGTTTCAAAGAAAGATACAGTAGATGATTCTACTGCAAAAGAAGGTGTTTGGATCAAAAAGTTCATATATGAACTAGGGGTTGTGCCGAGCATATTGAATGCTATAGATCTACGTTGTGATAACAATAGAGCCATCACACAAGCAAAATAATCCATATCTCACCAATGATCTAAACACATACTTAGGCGTTACCATCTCATTTGAGAAATTATAGATCGAAGAGATGTGGAAATATGTAGAGTACCAATAAATGATAACATTGTCGATCCACTAATAAAGCCTCTGACGCAGCAGAAGCATGATCGTCATACTAAGTCACTTGGAAATAGATACATGAGTGATTGGTCTTAGTGCTAGTGGGAGAATGTTAGAGTATTGATAAGTAGCTAAAATGGTCGTTATCTCATCTTTAATTATGCCTCTAATGGTTAGAATATGATGTTGATTTGGACTTTATTATGTGTTTTTCGTGCAGGTATTTAATTCTGGAAAATACGCTAAAAAGAGGCAAAATTCTGAAAATTTTATCTAGAGTCAAGGTTGGGCTTGTGGGCATGAAAGACTGATTGGACGCCACATCAGCAATTCTAGAAGATGACGTCAGCAGTGGTGATAGCTTATCAGCCGCATTTTGATAGCTTATCAGACCGATTTAAAATTTAAACTTTGGATTATCCTTTCTATTTAATTTAAATATTTTTAGGATTTATCTTTTATCATTTTAGGGTTATCTTAGGGTTTTAAGATACTATAAATACCCTATTTGGGCTAAGCTAGAGAATCATCTCTCATCTTCCATTCTTAATTTGTTCTAGCTTTCTACATTTTATAAAATTCTCTTTTTCTTTACATTTTTATTTTCAAGTTTTTATTTATTTCCTTTTAATATGCCGAGCATGATTTTTACCATAATCATGCTCGGGTAATTTTCCAACAAGCTGAGGGCTTAGCAACAACTCAATTCCAATCGTGAGAATCGAAAAGCACTTTATAACTTCAAATATATTTCTCAATTTTTTGCAAACTTGGATTTGCGATCAGCTTTTCTTTTAAAAATCTTAACACCTTCAATTCAAAAAGAGCTCGTTGGTTTTAATGTTGTTTCGATTTATAGTTGGGAGGAATGATCGGCTTGTAGCATATTCGACTTCCTATGAACACACTTAGCGACGGATTGGCTAAGGGAAATTGAGATCGAATTCGATTCTCATTGAGACAACATAGTCCGAGTCAGGTTTTTCCAGATTTAAAAACTGTTTTATTCTAACGACGATAGTCGTAGTTAGTCTAGCCAGAAAACTAAAATTCAAAAATTGATTTTGGATTATCGGTTTACCAGAGAGAAAAACAAGTTACAAGGGTTGGGCCTTGTAGACCGTAACCGGCAATTATTTGAAGTAAAAAAATTTATTCGATGATCGATTGGAAATGAGTCAAAGCAAAGCTTGAGGCTGTTACTTAAACTGAATATTTTCTTAAAATTACTTTCATTCTCAGATTTAAATTTTTATTTAAATTAATCTCTTGCTACAAACCCCCTACATTTACTTTATTTTCTTGTAACAGTCAGAATCAAAACCTCCAGATATCAGAAGCTCCTTAGTCCCTGCGGATCGACCCTTCTTCTCTATTACTACGTTATTTATTTATTTTATTTGAGATTAATGAATATTTATTTGACAGTTCATGACGTTTGTCTAATTGGCGCAATTGCCAGAGACTTTGGCAAAGTTACTTGTATAGTTTGTTTTGATTTATGAGCAGGAAGAATTCGGAAGAACTAGTAAATTTTGAACCAGAGATCGAAGCATTAGCCCGAAGAAGACACGCACAAACGCTTCGAGAAAAAATACGACAACAACGAGAACAACAACAACAACATTCCGAACTAGATCTAGAAGCACCTTCTGACACTGAAACACATTTTGAAAATGACAACATAGAACAGATTCTGATGGGAGACGAAGACCAAACTATTCGAGAACTTGCCGCGGCACCTCAGAAGCAACAACCGTTGTGCATCACATTCCCGAATGGAGAGACACCATTCGCACTAAAGACAGTTTTAATCCATCTCCCGCCGACCTTTCATTGTCTGCCCAGTGAAAACCCATACAAGCATCTCAAGGAATTTCATATGGTTTGCTTAAGCATGAAACCACATGGAGTATCCGAAGACCAGATTAAACTCCAAACTTTCCCTTTTTCCTTAGCCGATTTGGCTAATGATTGTTTATTTGATTTACCATCTAATTCGGTTACTACATAGACTGATATGGCTCGACTTTTTCTTGAAAGGTTCTTCCCTACAGCCAAAGCGAGTGAATTAAGTCGAAGCATCTTAGGAATTCGACAAAAAGATGTCGAATCATTATATGACTATTGGGAGAGATTCAAGAAATTATGCGCGAATTGTCCACAACACGGATTGTCGAAATAAACACTTCTCCAATACTTCTATGAAGGCCTACTACCTATGGAAATGAAGATGATCGATGCAGCAAGTGTAGGGGCACTTGTAAACATGACTCCAACTGCGGCTAGAAATTTAATTTCTACTATGGCCACCAACTCTCAACAGTTTCGCCCTTCTATTGAACCCTTTTGACGAGTTCACGAGGTAAGTACAATTTCCTTGGAACATAAAATTGACAAGTTGGCTGACATAGTTCAATCCCTTGTTACAGACAAAAAAGGTAAAGCTAAACTTTGCGGAATATGTACGATGTCGGGCCATCCCACGGATTGTTATCCGATGCTGCAAGAAGATGCTAATGCACAAGTAAATGCGGTAGGTAATTTTCCATGACCTCATCAGAGACCTTAAAATCCTAACGCAAACACATACAATTAGGGATGGAAGGATTACTTAGGATTTAATTATGCGCAATACTAGAGACCAAATCATGCATATCAACTGAGCCCGCCTCCACAACAGCCGTATCAACAACCAAAGTCGTCATTGGAGTCTATCGTCGAACGAGGTGCACTATCTTAAGAGAAATTTCAGAATCGCACTGAAGCCTACCTACAAGAGTTGGATAAAAAAATGAGCCAACTAGCTCAGACAGTGGGACGACTCGAGTCCCATAGAAAATTACCTTCTCAAACGGAGCCAAACCCAAGAGAAAATGTTAATGCCATCACTCTCCGAAGTGGTACCGTTGCCACACCAAAAACCACGGGGAAGGCACCCCAAAAGAAAGATAAAGAGAAAGCACCATCGCCCACCATACAAGGTATGTCCGATTCATCTCCCAGTCCCTTTCCCTACACCGTCCCACCCCCTTTTCCATCGAGATTGGTAAAAAGAGATAAGCAAGCTGAAGAGAGGGAAATCTTAGATATATTCCAGAAAGTGGAAATTAATATCCCACTTCTTGAAGTAATCTGTAAAGTGCCCAGATATGCCAAGTTTCTAAAAGATTTATGCACAAATAAAAGAAGACTTACCATAATTGAGAAGGTGAATTTGGGGGAACATGTCTCAGCCATTTTCCAACGAAAGCTTCCGCCAAAATTAAAAAACCAAGGTATGTTCTCCATTCCTTGCAAAATTGGTAAGATTGGGATTAAACGTGCCATGTGTGATTTAGGCGCTTCTATAAATGTTATGTCTCTTGCCTTGTACAACTTACTTTCTGCTGAGCCTTTGAAGGAAACGGAAGTGATGATACCGCTAGCTGACTGGTCCATAATATACCTAGAAGGACTCCTCGAGAATGTCTTGGTAAAGGTAAATGAACTTATTTTTTTGATAGATTTTTATGTCATCGACATGAAAAACGAATGATCAAATACTTCTTCAGAAATCCTTCTCGGCCGTCCATTCCTTAGTACGAAAAATAAAAAAATCGATGTAAGAAGCAAAATTCTTATAATAGAGTTTGACTGTAAGGTCGTTAAGTTTGATGTGTACAAAGTAATACGATATCCAGATAATGTTGCAAGTATTAATTTTATTGATATTATTGAGCCTACCGTTGAAGAATTTATAGAATCTAACTTTGTTAATGATCTATGCAGGGAATTGAAGGACTTTGAAGAAGAGATCATGGAGTTTGAGAAAAAAAATTCAATTGATTCTGATTCGCACCATATACCTTCCAATTCTAAAATTTTTCCTTCCATATTGCATGCACCTCAAATTGACTTGAAACAATTGCCGGAACACTTGAAATATGTATTTTTGGGAGAAAACGAAACCTTGCCGATAATTATCTCAAATAAGTTGTCAAAAGAAGAGGAAGATGACTTTGTGACAGTGTTGCGCACACATAAAGAGGCCATTGGATGGACTATTGCAGATATTAAGGGACTTAGTCCCTCGACTTATATGCACAAAAAAAGATCAAAGAGGGAGCGAAACCATCACGAGAAGGTCAACACCGATTAAAACCACCAATGATGAAAGTCGTGAAAAAAATGATACAAAAGCTTCTTGATGCTGACGTTATTTATCCGATATCTGATAGTAATTAGGTATGTCCGATCCATGTGGTTCCTAAGAAAAGTGGAGTGACGGTGGTTGAAAATTTAAGAGGTGAGCTAGTCCCTAAGCGAGTTCAAAATGGATGGCGGGTTTGCATCGATTACAGGAAGTTGAACTCCCTAACTCGAAAAGACCATTTTCCCTTTCCTTTTATAGATCAAATGATAGAAAGATTAGCTGGTAAATCTCATTATTGCTGCCTTGATGTATTTTTAGGTTTCTTCCAGATTCTAGTGGCACCAGAAGATTAAGAAAAAAATGACATTTACATGTCCTTTCGGCACCTTCGCTTATCGAAGAATGCCATTTAGCCTTTGTAACGCCCCTGCCACATTCCAGAGATGCATGCTTAGCATTTTCTCAGACTACGTCGAGAAGGGAATCGAGGTTTTCATGGACGACTTCACCGTGTATGGTAATTCGTTTAATGAGTGCCTTTTGAATTTAACTATTGTACTTAGACGGCGCCTAGAATTTAATCTTGTACTTAATTATGAAAAATGTCATTTTATGGTTGATAAGGGATTAATTCTAGGCCATATTATTTCTTTTAATGGAATTACGGTTGACAAAGCAAAAACAAATATTATACACTCACTACCTTACCCCACAACTGTGCGGGAAGTCCACTCCTTTCTTGGTCATGCAGGCTTTTACCGCAGGTTCATTAAGGATTTCTTGAAGATAGCGCAATCGTTGTGCAATTTGCTTCAGAAAGATCAAGCCTTTGAATTTAATAAAAAATGCAAAGAATCATTCGATATACTAAAAGAAAATCTTGTATCGGCTCCGATTGTTCAACCACCAAATTGGGACTACCCCTTTGAGCTCATGTGTGACGTGTCAGATACAAGTGTTGGAGCAGTCCTTGGCCAGAAAATCGATAAAGAGTCCCATGTCATAGCCTACGCATCTCGTACCTTGGATCCAGCTCAAAAAAAATATTCCACGACAGAAAAAGAATTATTTGCTGTAATTTTTGTTTTAGAAAAATTTAGATCTTATCTGCTTGGCACTAAAATTACTATTTTTTTATCATGCAGCCTTGAGATATTTAATGAGCAAAAAGGAGGCAAAGCCAAGACTCATCCGATGGATTCTGCTTCTCCAAGAATTCAATTTAGAGATTAAAGACAAGAAAGGGTGCGAAAATCTAGTAGCTGATCACTTCAGTCGTATTCCCCTCTCCATATCTAACCTGCCGATTCAAGATAAATTCCCTGAGGAGAGGTTGATGGTGGTGCAGAAAAATACCCCATGGTTCGCGGATATAGTCAATTATTTGGCTACAGGTAAGTTACCATTAGAGTTGCCGAGAGCTGAAGTTAACCGAATAAAACGAGAGTGGTTTCTTTTGGCCTGACATCTTTCGTGATTCTTATTTATTTTGTAAACTCGATTCTTAAATTTTGCCATTCTTACTCTTGTGACGGTCATTTTGGACCAAAACAAACATCCCATAAAAGTCTTGAAAGTGGTTTCTTTTGGCCTGACATCTTTCGTGATTTTTATTTATTTTGTAAAAGTTGTGAAAGGTGTCAACGCATGGGAAACATCAGTTGCAGAAACGAAATGTTGCTCAATACAATTCATATCTACGAAATTTTTGATGTTTGGGGAATTGATTATATGGGTCCCTTCGTTTCTTCACTTGGAAATACTTACATAATTCTTGTTGTAGATTATGTATCTAAGTGGGTAGAAGCTAAGGCTACCCGAAACAATAATGCTAAGACCACAGTTCAATTTCTAAAAGACTTTATTTTTTTCCAGGTTTGGCACACCGAGGGCGATAATAAGCGATAGAGGAACTCATTTTATCAATTGAATAATTGAAGCCCTTATGAAGAAATTTGGAGTAACTCAAAGAATTGCCACGGCTTACCATCTGTAGACAAATGGGCGAGCAAAAGTATCGAATCGCGAAATTAAAATAATACTTGAGAAGATCGTCAAACCAGATCGTAAAGACTGGAGTATCAAGCTAACTGATGCATTATGGGCATACCGAACCTCGTATAAAGGACCCATTGGAATGTCTCCATACCGCCTAGTATTCAGTAAACCATGCCATTTTTCGATTAAACTAGAGCATCGCGCGCATTGGGCGGTCAAGCAATGTAACATGGAGATGGATGCAATAGGTGACGCGCGCAAATTACATATTCAATAACTTGATGAAATCCATAGAAACGCTTACGATAGCGCTCAGATATTTAAAGAAAAAACAAAAGAATTCCATGATTTCTTTTAAATCATTTTCAGTCGGTCAAAAGGTTCTACTATTTAATTCCAAATTTAATCTTTTTGCAGGAAAACTTAGATCGAAGTGGCTTGGACCTTTTACGGTAACTCAAGTTTTTCCTCACGGTGCGATCGAAGTAAAGGACGATTTGGGGCGCATTTTAAAATTAACAGTCAGAGGTTGAAACCGTATTATGAGAATGCTCCAACTGGTTTAGTCGAAGAACTCGATTTGGAAGAACCTGTAGTCTGATTCAGGCCGTCGAGCTAAACGACGTTAAATAAAGCGCTAAATGGGAGGCAACCCATTTTATTTTATTTTTAAATCTCTATTTTATTTTTAATTCCTTTTAATTTTATTTTTTTTTAGAATTTTATTTTATTCTTAAATTTATTTTATTTTATTTTCAGGTACCCTAAAATATTTTGGATCGAATATAATACAAATCCAATGATGTAATTCACGTAGGCTTTAGTGAGAGGTAGACCATTTTATCACGGGTGCATATTAGCAAAGCTTTCCACCATCCTAGGTGCATGATAGCCAAACTCACACTTACCCATCACTTCAATTCCTTATCCCAACCTTCTGTATCCTTATTTTAAACTATTATTATCAATTATATCATTCTTTTCAAATTTTAAATCCCTTGGCCCCACACCATTTGACCAACTTTTTTTTCCTTTTCAAACTCACGTGATAACCTAAAAAAACCACAACCCTATTTCCTCTAAATCACCCAGCCGCACACCCATACCCTTCCTCATCACCTTCGACCAACATAAAACCCCAGCCCAAGCTCCTTCGACCTTACAACCTCCCCAGCCACCATGGTTCGCACCCAAGACCAAGCACGGTGGCTCCCACAAGCACCTTCGGTCAACCTTATCGGACAGTGACAGTATGCGTCGACGTTCGTGCCCTTTCCCAACAATTCTGATTAGCTGCCGCAACCTCAGCAGTCTCCTCCTATCATGGCAGAGGGCGACGACAGTAAGCATCTCCACTGTATGAGCTAGAAACGACTGCCCCACCACCTCTTCCTCGTCATAGTAAACGTCGACAGTGAGCAACTGCTGCCCCGCCACCCGAACCTAAGCATTCATCTGTTCGTGCCGCATCACCGGCCGCTCCACCACTATTCATCGGTCGTTCTTCCCGCCCGTCACAACACCACAGTGACGCCAATATTTCCCATTCACAACTGACACCAACTTTCACTTCCTTCCGCTCCATGACGACCGCCATTCCCTCCTATTCCATGCATTCAACCGAACTGAATTAGGCCGAAGAGAGAATGCTGATACCGAATTTCCTATAGGGGTCCATCGATGGAGCAACCGCATTCTAGCATCGCACAGCCTGCTTTGCCTTCCTTTACAGCTAGTTCAGGCGACAACACTATATCGACTAATATACATGATCGCAACGAACGCTCCGAGCGTTATCGTCATGGCCAAACCTATTCTGTCCCGATAGAGGAAGTTTTGCAAGGATACTTGCAAATTGACGACGACAAAGTCTTGCGATTCAATAGCGTTCGGCATCATAAGTTTCAGGTTTGCAAATATATTCCTTCTCAAATGGTCAATACTTTACATTTGCACGAATCTGTCATGCAATTTTTTGATGCTATTGGTTGGAACCTGTACTCTAAAATTAGATGTCATACATATTATGAGTTGGATTTTGAATTCTACGCTGCATTTTTGTTTCTGCAAGATCGAGTTGTTACTGCTAATTTGCCGGACGCCATTTCTTTTCAGTTGCTAGGCCAATATTTTAGGATGTCTGTTACGGATTTTAATTTTTCTATATGATTCGTGACGGACATCACGGATCATGGTTATCTAACTGCTTTACTTGATATTCTGCAGGATTTTGATACTGATCTTGCATACGAAAGACTTACTGGCCTGACAGGTTCAACGTTCGATGCTCGCACAACAAAAGGATGGCGCATACACAACCCCGAGCTTCGCTACATTCACCGGTTCTTAGCATACAACTATTCCGGACGTAACGATACTACGTCCAATTTAAGTATGGTTGAACTATTCTTTTTATGGCTTATGCAAATTGGTATAAAGGTAAACCTGGACTTTTGGTTCGCCTGCACTTTCGAGCGTGTCATGCGATCCAATCACCAACTCATCCTCAGACCTTATATTACTCATCTTGCACCTCGTCTTTTTCCATTAACTTTTGACACTGCACAATTTACTTACGCTTTTGCAATGGATGCTTTAGATGCTCGATGTTTAGACACAATGGGCCTTCTCGCCGGCACCCCTAGTGTACCCTATATTGTTCCTCCTAGTACCATCACACCACGTAATGAACGTGTCTTCCTTCAGAGAACCGCACCGCAACCGGCACAAGAAGAACACCCACAGTCAAATGTACACAACGAGATCCACGAAGTACACGGTCGGCTCATCTCTATCAAAACTAACATTTCTGAGATTCTGTCTTACCTTTACCCGAGCACATCCCAACGTGCTCATGGCCGTGGCTATAATTAGTTCAGGAAGTATTCTATTCCCTCTCTTTTGCTTTATTTTCCATAATGGGACATTATGATTGAGTGACGGGTAGGATTGACATCAAATTCTTTTTCTGCTTATTCGATTGGTTGCCATTGAGTTCTCTTGATTGTACTTCGTTGGATTTTCTTGTTGTGTGTCCTATATTTCACCTTGTCTCGCTGATTTCCCTATGACTTGAGATCTTGCTTGTATTGAAGGTTAGGATGCATGATAGATAATGGCTTGACTAGTAATTTCAAATAAATTCTCTTATGACATTCCTTGATTTGTTAGTTGACATGTTGCTTACCTTGGTACAGATAACACCTCATATGAGTTTTGAGCCTAATGAGCATATATTTTCATTCTTGCTCTTTGTTAATTTTAAGTGTGCCGACTAATTCTTTGCATTCTAGAACTTGTAGCATAATGCTTGTCGCGACTATACGATTGAACGTGATGCTTTAGTTTGATAGAGGCATTAGGTTTTAACCATTTTCTCTTCCCAAAAAAATGGTCTACTCTTTGTTTATTTACCCCTTAGATAACCAATTTTGAGCCTGATCCCTTCCTTTGATTTACCACATTTTTAACCCGAACCGATTTTGTTGTTTTTCCTTCTTTTTGTCATCCTTTTTCAGGACAAAGTTAAGGTTATTCCAAAGCGAAAAGAGAAAAAAAGGGAGAGATTCGAAAAAAAGAAAAAATACAATGCAGTTTGATTCGAACAGTGTAGAAAAATATAGTGCAGAACAGTTCGAATAAATTGTTCGAACAGTTAAAAAATAGTTTGGTTCGAGTAGCGCAAAAAGAAGAAAAAAAGAAAAAAGTTCGAAAGAAAAACAGAGAAAGAGAGAGTGAATAAGCTTTGATTGTTTGATTTCTTGTTTTCCTTTCTTTCATTTTTACTTCCATTTGAATAATTCTTTGGAATAATTTTCTTTTTGTCTTGAATTTTTTAACCCGATCTTTGGCCTTTATCCTACCCGAACCTTAGCCCCATTACAACCCTTTCAAAGACCTCTTGATTATTGCATCATGTTCATACTTAGTAGTAGAGATTAGATTTAGTTACAAGCTTATGGTAATGCGTTGATTAGCTTTGGCTTGAGTGATCATTTAACCCAAAACACTTTGAGCGAAATAAGTGAATCCTTGTAAGGGTACAAGGTTTTGTTTCATCGATATTGACAGGTTATTGGAATGTCTAATTTTGCTTAAAACTGCTCCTAGTCTTGCCTATTTTAGATTGTTCCTTAATCTCGGTATCCGTCTCGATCTTGGATCATACGGATAGCTTAGATATGTTGTGAAATAAATGATACGGACTTGAGCTTTGATATGTTAGTTGAAAGATACTTGAGGACAAGCATCGAATAAGTGAGGGGAAATTTGACAAGTAGCTAAAATGGTCATTATCTCATCTTTAATTATGCCTCTAATGGTTAGAATATGATGTTGATTTGGACTTTATTATGTGTTTTTCGTGTAGGTCTTTTATTTTGGAAAATACGCTTAAAAGATGCAAAATTTTACAAATTTTATCTGGAGCCAAGGTTGGGCTTGTGGGCATGAATCTAGGCATGAAAGACTGACTGGGCACCACGTCAGTAATTCTAGAAGATGACGTCAACAGTGGTGATAGCTTATCAGCCGTATTTTAATAGCTTATCAGACGGATTTAAAATTTAAATTTTGGATTATCCTTTGTATTTAATTTAAATATTTCTAGGATTTATCTTTTATCATTTTAGGGTTATCTTAGGGTTTTAAGATACTATAAATACCCCTTCTGGGGTAAACTAGAGAATCATCTCTCATATTTCATTCTTAGTTTGTTCTAGCTTTCTACATTTTATAAAATTCTCTTTTTCTTTACGTTTTTATTTTCAAGTTTCTATTTATTTCCTTTAAATATGTCGAGCATGATTTTTACCATAATCATGCTCGGTTAATTTTCCAACAAGCCGAGGGCTTAGCAACAACTCAATTCTGATTGTGAGAATCGAAAAGCACTTTATAACTTCGAATATATTTCTCAATTTTTTGCAAACTTGGATTTGCAATCGGCTTTTCCTTTAAAAATCTTAACACCTTCATTTCAAAAAGAGCTCGTTGGTTTGAATGTTGTTTCGATTTATAGTTGGGAGGAATGATCGGCTTGTAGCATATTCGACTACCTATGAACACACTTAGCGACAGATTTGCTAAGGGAAATTGAGATCGGATTCGATTCTCATTGAGACAACATACATCGAGTCGAGTTTTTCCAGATTTAAAAACTGTTTTATTCCAACAGCGATAGTTTTAGTTAGTCTAGCGAGAAAAATAAAATTCAAAATTTGATTTTGGGTTATTGGTTTACCGGAGATAAAAACAAGTTACGAGGGTTGGGCCTTGTAGACTGTAACCGGCAATTATCTGAAGTAAAAAATCATATTCGATTATCGATTAGAAATTAGTCAAAGCAAATCTTGAGGCTGTTACTTAAACTGAACATTTTCTTAAAATTACTTTCATTCTCAGACTTAAATTTTTATTTCTTAGTTTTATTTAATTAAACTCTTGCTACAACCCCCCATATTTACTTTATTTTCTTGTAACAGTCAGAATCAAAACCTCCAGATATCAGAAGCTCATTAGTCCCTATGAATCGACCCTTCTCCTCTATTACTACGTTATTTATTTATTTTATTTGAGATTAAGGAATATTTATTTACTAAGTCACTTGGTATTAGACACATGAGTGATTGGTCTTAGTGCTAGTGAGAGATTGTTAGAGTATGCCCAAAGACCAATCATAAGATGATTGTAAAAAAACATTTTTTTTTACCTTATTTATTCATAAAGGAGGCATTGCTATTATTATTTTCAGTTACAATTCTGCGTGCATAAATAAACTGAACTATAATAAAGTCCTTAGAATAATATGTTTATTCTTAAATGTCCTTAGTCGAATATTATTGTAGGCATGGACAACAATAATGCATTAAGACTGATATGTAGTTGATTGATGAAAAAGTGTTGTCATTGACATGGAGATGTTAAAATCAATACATACGTATGTGTTGGAGAATGACATACTGGACTGACCTGCTATGAGCATGTTTCTTGGATTATTATGTGACAGTCACAACATTGCTCATAGTGATAACTACATGTGTGATCCTCAGACTTGAGATCATTATTATTTCAACATCGTGAGTGACATATTTTGATACAGTCAAACGTGTGTCGTAATTAACTACACTATAAAGACTAATATTGGATTTGTTACAATATATGTAGTGGGATATGGTTGATCAAGATAGGATTTGTCCCTCCTACATAATAGGAGTAATATCGTAGGCCACTTGATTGAGTGAGACTAAAAATGCATGGCCATGCTCGAATAAGTTGATATGAGATACCATAGTTATTCGTTTATAATAGTCTACTCAAGATATCAAGAAATATTAGATGGACTATACAAGTGTGACTATTCCATGACTTGTGTCCAATCTAGATATAAGGACAAAGGGATGTAATACATGAAAAGAGTTAATCATGAAAAGGTTATGTCGAATCATGATTTCTTGTAACTTAGGTGACAATGACATATTGCTAGATGTCACTCATTTGTAATATTAGAAATATTCTAATATTTACTACTAACGTTACAAAGAACCTACAGGGTCACACCCACGGTTGAAATGAGCATTTATTAAACGAATTATATATGCACAAATTTAGTTAAATCGATATATATTTGACATATATAATTTAACTATTAGATAAATATTAAAAGAAAATAATTATTGTAATTATAACTCTTCTAATATATAAATAATATAATTCGATTTAAATTAATATATATTAAAATGCTAATTAAAGTTGAATTAGGATTATATATATTAATATATATATTAAAATCCTAATTAAGTTGAATTGGGATTATATATATTAATATATATTGAAATCCTAATTAAGTTGAATTGGGATTATATATATTAATATAGATATATATTAAAATCCTAATTAAGTTGAATTGGGATTATATATATTAATATAGATATATATTAAAATCCTAATTAAGTTGAATTGGGATTATATATATTTAATATATATATATATATATATATATATATATTAAAATCCTAATTAAGTTGAATTGGAATTATATATATTTAATATATATATTGAAATTCTAATTAAAGTTAAATTAGAATTATATATATTAATATATATATATGTATATATATATATATATTGAAATCCTAACACGAGTTGAATTAGGATTACAAAGGCTATATAAAGGCATGAGAGATCTAGCAGTCATTAATGCTTTTTGGAAAATCCCTCTAAATAGTTTAGAGAGTTTTATATGATCGTTTCAATTGGGTGAACTACGTATAGGTCGAAGCGTTATCGTTGCGGCTTAGAAATCGACATCGTGGAATCGTTATTGGATATCTATCTCCTCCAAATTCAGAATTCCAGATTTTAAACAGATAATTCTTTACCCTTATCTAACCCGATTCGTTTCTCGTACATGGATCTCTGGTGGTGATCGCTAGATAATTTTTCCGTTGCGTCATGGGGTGTGCCGGCGTAACCCAACAGCTGTGTGACCCAGGCTTCATCTATATGTGCTCGAGGAATGATTATAAGCAAGGTGTATGTTCTGATGCTATGTGACCCGGCCTCACCCATGGTGTATGTTCCGATGCTATGTGACCCGGCCTCACCCGAAGTGTATGTACCGATGCTATGTGACCCAGCCTCACTCTTGTATGGTATGTATGGTATGGTATGTTATGTGGGGCTTTGTGAGCCCTTAATTAATTGGATGATTAATTATGTTGATCGCATGTGTTTAGCCGATTAGAGTAGCGCCACATGATATTCTTGTCTGCTTAATCAATATTTGACTACATGCTTGTGTTTATGATCTGCATGAAGCATAGTAGAATAGAGGTGTATCCACTGAGCTTTCGAGCTCAGCGTTTGGAATTATTATTTCCTTATGTAGGTCTTTAGGTTGTTGTTTACTTTGCATGGAGCCATCGGAGTAGGAATTCAGTACATCGATATGCGAAGAGTACAATACTTAGATTTGTAGGGGCAATGTATTCTTAGGACCCTTATGTTTTGTATCTGTATTTTTTTCATTTATTTCCCATATCGAATGTTTTAAATTAATATGTTTTAAATTGGAGCTCCAAAGTAACGCTTGAATATTGGTATAACTCTTTTTAACGTTAATATGTTTTATGAAGTTATGGATTTGGGCTAAGCTTGCTCACAAAAATTTTGCAAATGGGTTTGGGTTTGAGGCCCAATGTGACACCGGGTTTAGGGTGTTACATTTAGGGGTATCAGAGCTTAGTTTTACCGGTTCTAGGAACCCTGGGGTGATAGAGAGTCATAAAAAGGGTGTCTAGTTAATACATGCCCACAAATCGAAGTCGTACTCATATTAAGGCTGAATATTCGATAGACTAATCTTGTTTTTTATATGTGTAGTTTGAATATGCCTAGAAGAGCTTATGATCTGGAGAAGAGTTGAGGCTCTCGAGATGAGAGCTTTGATAAGGATTTTATCTCGGAGACCGATGAAAGGTCAGAGGGTGAGGGACATCAAATAGCCAATTACTTATCCCATCTGCATAGGGCGTTTGATCAGATAGTGAGGGCTATCCCAAGAACTCTCGCTACCCCTCGGGAAGCCCCGATCGAGAGGTTCCGTAGATATAGTGCAATTGATTATTGGGGTTGGGACAAGATAACCCAATCAAAGCGGATCAATGGTTGAGGGATACATGTTGGATCATGCGCCAAATGGGTTTGGACCCAAGAGACAATAAAGTTTTGAGCAGTTGAAGGCATATCTTATAGAAGCCTCGGTGTTGACGTAACCCAAGTTGGGAAAGGATTATGTAGTCTTCAGTGATGCCTCATTGTGTGGGTTAGGTTGTGTTCTGATGCAAGAAGGTAAGATTGTGGCTTACACCTCGAGGTAGCTTAAGCCCCATAAAAAAATTACCCCACACATGATTTAGAATTGGCGGCAGTTAACTTCACCTTAAAAATTTAGAGGAACTACCTCTATGGTGAGAGGTGTTATGTCTATACAGATCATAAAAGTTTGAAGTACTTCCTCACTCAAAAAGAGTTGAATCTGAGGAAAAGGAGATTGATTGAGTTGTTTAAGGATTACGACTGTATTATAGAGTATCATCCCGGTAAAGCCAATATGGTGGCTGATACTTTAAGACGGAAGTCTATGTCGAATTTGAGAGCGATGTTCGCTCAGTTAAGGATAATCGAGGATGGAGGGTTGCTAGCCGAACTTCAAGTGGAACCTACCTTGATACAAAATATAAAAAGGATGCAAGTTATAAACAAGGACCTTGTGGCCAATATCGAATCAATTAGGGAGGTCTGATCGCAGGTCTACCTCTGCGGGGAGTAGGAGGCCCAACTCTTCTTTGGCTATGAGTATAGGAGGCTCGTCCAGAGGATCTTATACATCAGTATATGACCAGTGAGGGCGTAAGCACCATGGGGAGTGTTACAGTAATATCAAGGTATGCTATGAGTGCAGATTACCATTGTAACACCCCAATTTTAGGCCTAGCGATTTTGGGGTTTATTAGATGGTCTGGTGAGATTCGAGTCAGATTCGGGACTGTATATTTTTTAGTAAGATAAAAATATGGGAAAAAGTTAAAATCATCTTTTAATATATATTGATTTTTGGTGGAATCAATTTTAGGGAAAGGAATTTGGAAATATGAAATTTTGGGTTAGTGACCAAAATACGATTTTTAGAAAACTGTTTTTAAGCGACTAAAATCAAAAGGGTCAAATCTTTAGAATCCTTAAGAAGCTAATCTACCAAGTGTTTCCTGGTGGTTTCTCTCTTCAATTAAATCATTTTAAACATGTGTTTTAAAAGAGTTTTAATAGGGATTAAATATCTAAAGTTAGTTATTAGCTTTTAAAAGAAATTTAGTTAACTTTTTCCTAAACCATTTTTCTCTCAACTCTCTTCTTCCAAACACACTCAGAATTTCATCAAAATCCAGAGGTAAGAAACTCTTTTCATTCAGATTATTGATTTTAATTTGTTCCTTTAACTTTGTTTTGCAAAATCTCATTGAAATCTTGAATTTCTTAGCTTTAAACAAGCCAATTGAGGGACAAATCACATAACAGGGGTAAGGTCCGTGATCTCCTCTGTTAAATGGTTCTTTATTGATATTCCCAAGTGTTTGATCCTTGATTTATAAGTTGTAATGTGGGTTTAATGTTTTATCCATGTTTAATTGAGTTATTTTGGAAATATTGATGAAGCATGGTGATTTTCGAAGTGGATTTGATTTCCAGTAATTGAGATTGATTTAATATAGGTTTTGGATGTGTTTTGATATTGATAAGTTGTTTTTATCAATAGAATCTCGAAACTCTTGAATCTTTAATTATTTAGGTTGCTAGTTTTGAGTTGTTGTGGAGATAATCGAGTTTAATCTTTGCAGAGGTGAAAGGATGTTAGGAAAGGGTTTTTGGATGTTATTAGATGTTGGTTGAAGGCTTGAATTGTTGTTTTATGGCTGGGTTAAGTTTCAAAAATGTTTGATGGTGTTTTCGGTATGTTTCATATGGTTTTTGAATGGGCTACTTGGGAGTTGCGAGAGATTGTTGTTAGGCAATGGTTTGAATGCATTTTAATGCATTTATCCTCTGGTTTTATGTGTTGAAAATAGGGGATAGTTGTAGCGATATCCTTTTTCTTCGCTAAAAAAACAGGTTTTGAGGGTGTTGGGGTCTTTCGGGTATTTTAAAAATCACCGTGGGGTTTTAGAAAAAACCGTATTTTATTTAAAAAATGGAGTTGCCACCGGCCAATAAGGTAGGCTAAACACCATAAAACTAGAGATTTCGAAAACCGTTGGGTTCGGGAGTCAGTTACGGATGGGGAAGGATTAGCACCTCCATACCGCCCAAAAATTGGTACTTTAGTAATTACCGCTTTATTAATGTTAGATTTTTTGAATTAAAGTGATGATTAAGTTAAAATTTAATTATAAGTGCGAGTAAATTTTAAGGGCCCCGTTATTTGAGAGTAAACCGATAAACCACTATCACTGCGCTTGATACTGGCCACGTTTATGCTCGAATAAAAAGGGCACCGCATTGACAAATAATATTCCACTATGCAATCTTAACAAACATATTTAATTTAACATTGCATTTAAAAAGAAAGACAACATGACCATAAATAAAAACATATATCAAGAATCAAAACTAAACCTAAATATGAACATAAACACGTGAATATTACAATATTAAGCAAAAAATAATAAAATGCACGAATCATGAAAATCATAACATACCGTAATAATAAAAAACAAAACATAGACATGCTTAAACACATTAAAACAAAAATATAATATATACATGACATGCATGAAATGTAATGCTAAACTAACATAACAACATGCTAACATAAAAAACTAAAACTGGACTTCTATCATATAACATAATTTACACCCACAACTTAACATGACATTTAAATGTGATAAATAACACCACACTAACATATAACCTAAAAACAAGATGAGCATAAAATAAACTAACACTTATTTATCATGGCCGAACAAAGCTAACCATATTAGCCTAATAATGCATATAAAAGAAATCACGTATAAATAAACATAACAAAGACAACTCATATTCATAAAAAAAATATAAAAACATAAATAACACAATTAAACATGCCATTAGCTAACATACGTCATAATGTACAAAATGAATAAACAAAAAAAAACATGCTAACATGGACATGAACATACGAATTAAATTAAACACAACATGTAAAAAAGAATATATAATACAAACAAATTAATTAACATAAAACATGGTATCATAAATATGAAAACATACTAAAAACAAATGCAAACATGCTAATGAAGGAAATAAATGACATAATATTTAAAATAATAAAAGGACTAAAATGGCATAAAATAAAAGAGGAAATAGAAATTTAAAAAAAACAAAAAAACTAATTTTTGGGACGAAATTGAAGACTAAACAAATCCTGAAGGGACCGAACGTGTAATATACTCAAGGGGAAAGCCCAAAGTGTAAAAAACCAAAACACGGAAGGACTAGGGCAGAGATTTCACCATTAAAAATTTTGAATTAATTTAATCAGGGGATGGGATTGCAAATATCTTAAAACAATGGAGGACTAAACATGCTATTTACCCAAGGGACAAACCCGAAACGAAAATACCAAAAGCAAGGGAGGATTTATGAAGCAAATTGACCAAAAAGATTTTTTTACCTATTTAACAAACTAACCAATTCCCAAATCCACCTTTATTCATTTTTAACCCTTGATAAGAAAAGCCATCCCATTATCTCATCTTTCAGAATCAAACCGCCCCAAAACTCCAAAGCCTTCCTCAGCCGCCGCACTCGGCCGTGCCTGGCGGTCTCAGGCGAAGCTCGGCCCTGAGGCCGCCTCAAACCCTCCTAGACCACGGCCTCCGGCCACCAGGAACCCTTTAAAACCCAAAGAAACACCCCCTGGAAACACTCCTTCTTAACCAACAGCCCTCGCTTTAGAACCAAAAAGGAAGAACATCCTTCCCCGACACGGCTCACCCCTGAAGACTTGTCGCCGGTCGGCAAGGATTTTTTGTGTTTTCGATAAAAGACCCTTTTTTGTTATTTTGTTTATTTATTTCTATACATGTATATGAGAAAGAAAGACAAGAAGTTTACCACTGAAGAATTTTCTTGTTTATTTATGGAGACTGATAAAACTGGAAACTGATGTTCTTAGTTTGATACATATATATTTCTTTTTTGTTTGGTAGAAGTGGTACATAAAATACATGCTTTGCTGAAATCTGATAACTGACAAAGTCTATATTTTTTGATTTTTTTGGTGATGTTTGATGCGGTGGTTGAGGGTGGTATGGTGGAGGCATGGAGGAGGCGTCCATTTTGCCAGAAGGAATCCTAGCCGTTGGATCAGATATGATCCAACGGTTGGGATTGCATGAAGATCTAACGGCTTGGATTCGCTCTTGAAACTAGAAGGACTGCATCAGATTATGATCCGTGGCGCTTTGGAAACCGGATAGGTTGCAAGCGCGAGTGGGAACGTAGATGGTCCTTGTGTGCATCGTAAGCGGCATATGGAGTGCCCTGGCTTGATCATAGCCGTTGGATCTGGATCTGATCTAACGGCTCTAGGTTGACTATCCACAAATAATAAAATGTAATTAGGGTTAAGGGGTAGGCTTGGGTCAAGCCGAATGAGCCTTGTAAATTATATTATATATTTTTTGGGTTTTTGTAATATTATAATGGACTTGGACTGTTAATTAATGGGTTTTAATTAATAAAAACTTTTTGGATTTTATTTCAGATTAGCCCATAATAATAATATTATGAATAATAATTATAACAATAATGATAATACCACATACGTATACATATACGTGACACACATACATATATATGACATACAGGTACACATGCAAACATTAATATATGTAACACATTCTTAATTACCATAGCATACAAACACCCATGCACATATAATCATACACGTAATGTTCACATACAAACAATGTATATAAACATACGTATGACACATAAACCATAATAAATATTAACACGTACACATACATAATATAAATGTACTCACACATATCACACATATACATTTCATATATATTAATAACACATGCATACACATATACGTAAACATGCATTAGTGACATCAATTAATTATTACACTAATATAATAGTATGATGTTTACAGACCGGATAAAAATGAGTGATTACAGTTGCCCCTCTTTGTTTGTTCTCGTAGAACGAGAACAAAGCAAAGATCATAAGCATTCATTTTTATTTGACTTCCCTGTTTATGGCTTCAGAGTCGCGTGTTCTTCTGGAACCTCTGCTTTTTCTTAGCTGAATCTCCAGGCTCGTAAGTTCTTCCTATATAGAACTTATTCACCTTATGGTCTTAGAACTACAAGTCATTCCTATATAGAACCTTTCATTCTGACGTCTTGAGTTAGGAGTCCCTCCTATATAGGACTTTTCACTCTGAAAAGGCAAAGCTTGGAGTCCTTCCTATATAGAACTCTTCGCTTTCAACGCGGTGGGTTTTTCCTATATAAAACCTTCTAGGTCATGGATGAATTTTTTCGACTGGAGTTCTTCCTATATAGAACTGCTAATCTTCAAACCCCGTAGCTGCCCTTTCTTCCTATATAGAACTTTTAGCTTCTGAAATCTAGGAGTTACGGATTCTTCCTATATAGAACCTTTCAATGCGATGGTTCAAAAATGTAGGCCCTTCTTGTATAGAACCTTTATCTTCGAATTTGGGATTCACGCCAAAATGGCTACCGATCTTTCTAGACTCACGCTACTAAGGCTGCTGGACTCTTTTTTCAAATTTGGAGATTCGTGCCAAAAATGGCTCCCGACCGTTTTGGGCTCACACTACTAAGGCTGCCGAAATTTTTCTTCAAATTTGGGGATTCACGCCGAAAATGGCTACCGAATTTTTTGGTCTCATGCTACTAAGGCTGCCAAGGTCTTTAAATAAAGCCACATTTTCAATACTGAATGGCAGATCGATCATTGGATATCTGTATATACTTGTCTAAAATGTACAAAATGTTATGATAAATGAGTTAGCATGCTCCTAATCCAAGGGATGCCTAACTATATGATGCATAAGTGTCAATATTTCGATGCGACCGCTTTCGTAATCAGTCAATCTCGACTCTCCACTTGCTTTCTCTTCTTTTTCTTCTTCTGGTGGCAGTACCCTATCTCACTGATGGGTTCAACCATTTCAACCTTTCTTTTCTAAGTTTCTGGTTCGAAGTTCTAAAGTGCCCTTTCGGATTTTTGCTTTAGAGTTTTTTTTGTTTTTTCTTTTTTAGGCGCCCTCTCAGGTTTTCACCTGGGAGATCTCTATTGTTATCTTAAATATTTCCTCGGACAAGTACGAGTGGTGCATGGCATTGGTTATCTTATTCTGATGTCTAAAGTATTCTCCTCATCGTGCCTTGACATACATTATGTGGAAGGCTTGAGATCAAATTTTATTCTGTCTTCTAACAACCTGCACTCTCAGGGTTAGATTATAGTAATGCTTAGAAATCTTTTGTTTATCATAAGTCTATGTTAACTTGTTTGCAATGATGCATATAAAAACATTAAGAAGACAAGGAAAGGAAGGCACAAAATTATGATCTTATTAACATTAATGACTTGGAACAATTTTAGAAAATTCATGGCAAACATGAGGAAAAGGGAAAGCAGAACATGGCACGCAAAACCCCTAAATATCCACTGTACGAATGATGCGTGATCCCATCGACCGAAATAGAATCTTTGCCCGGAGCTCCTTCTTCTGGCACTCATAGGGATAGTTCTACTTGCTGGAGACCCGATCAAAATTTATCTGAGCCACCCTTAACGGGTTTTCAACTCAGATCCTTCCTTTGCTTCAAGACGCCCTTTTTTCTGGTTTTTGCCTTGAGCTTTTTTTAGTGAAACGCCTTTTCAGGTTTTCGCCTCATTTCCCCTTTTTTCAAACATAGTACTTCTTATCTAAATCAGAATTCACATGATTTTTCAATTCTTCTCCGTCCATTTAAGCTAAAATCAATGCTCCTCTTGAAAAAACCTTCTTGACGACATATGGCCCTTCCCAGTTAGGCATCCACTTCCCTCGATAATCTTTTCGATAATCTTTCTGAATTGGGAGGATCTTCTTAAGCACCAGATCTCCTTCTCAGAATTCTCTCGGGCATACTTTCTTATCATATGCCCGCATCATTCGTTTTTGGTACATTGGACCATGGCAGATGGCTTTCAGCCTTTTTTCTTCGATAAGATTTAATTGGTCGAACCTGGCTTGTACCCACTCTGATTCATCCAACTTCACTTCATTTAGAACCCAGAGTGACGAAATCTCAACCTCAATAGGTAGTACTGCCTCTGTGCCGTACACTAGAGAATAGAGTGTTGCCCCTGTTGATGTGCGAAGTAGATGTCCGGTAGGCGAACAGAGCAAATGACAGCTTCTCATGCCAATCTTTGTAGTGTCGGTTGTCTTTACAATGATTTTATTTATGTTTTTGTTTGCCGCTTCTACTACCCCATTCATCTTAAAACGTTAGGTTGTAGAGTTATGGTGTGTTATTTTGAATTGGTTATACACCTCAGTCATCAACTTGTTATTCAGATTGGAAGCATTGTCGGTGATGATCCTTTTCGGCAACCCATATCGACAAATGATCTCCTTCTTTAGGAAATTACACACCGTTGTCCTTTTGATATTGGTGTAAGATGCTACCTCTACCCATTTAGTGAAGTAATCGATGGCAACCAAAATGAAACGGTGCCCGTTGGAAGCCTTCGAATGAATCTGTCCAATAACATCCATGCCCCAAGCTGCAAAAGGCCATGGTGAGTTCATGATGTGTAAAGGTAAAGGAGGAGCATGGATCTTTTTGGCATATATTTGGCACTTATGACATTTCCTGGCGTAATCGATGCAGTCCCCTCTATAGTCGACCATAAATAGCCATATCTCATAATTTTTCGGGCTATTGACAGACCATTGACATGTGTTCCACACAAACCATCGTGAACTTCTGCTAGAATTTCTTAAGGCCTCCCGAGCATCTACACATCTCAACAATGTCTAGTCATGGCTTCTTTTGTACAGAGTCTCCTCGTCCAGAACATATCATGTTGCCATCCTTCTGAGTGTTTTTTGGTCATTTTCGTTTACCCCTTCAGGATATGTTTGATACTTGATGTACTGCAAGATATCGTAATACCAAGGGTTGCCATCTATTTCTTCTTGCACATTATAACAGTGAGCTACCTTTTTAAAAGTCTGTATCTCAGTGGGCTTCATCTCCGCTCTCGTATTTGTCTTGAACATAGAGGCTAAGGTTGCCAAAGCATCTACCATTTGGTTGTCTTCTCTGGGAAGGTAGGTGAAACTGATCTTTTCAAATTCTTTGATGAGTTCTTGGATCAACTCGTAGTATTTTACTAGCTTTAGATCCCTTGTTTCCCACTCTCCTCGTAGCTGATATATCACTAAGGATGAATCTCTGAATACTCGAAGTTCTTTGATCTTTCTTTCGATGGCTACATTCAGTCCCATGACACAGGCTTCGTATTCAGCTATGTTGTTTGTGCAAAAGAATTCTAGTCTGCTGGTGAAGGGATAGTAGACATCTTTCGGAGAGATTAGCACGGCCCCTATTCTGTGGCCAAGGGCATTGGAGGCTCCATCAAAGTAAAGCTTCCACGTGCCGTTATCTGAAACGTCTTCCCTAGTTGTAATACACATCAAGTCCTTATCAAGGAAATTTAAGTTCAACGATTCATAATCATTTGAAGCACGGCTGGCTAAGAAATCTGCTATAGCACTCCCTTTCATAGCTTTCTAGCTTGCATATATAATGTCGAACTTAGATAACAACATTTGCCAGCAGGCCATCCTCCCCGTTAATCCTGGTTCTTCCATTAGAAACTTCAAGGGGTCTAATTTGGATATCAACCAGGTGGTATTGTACAACATGTACTGTCTAAGCCTTTTGGTAGGCCAAACCAAATCACAACATAGGTTCTGGATTGGCGGGTACCGTGTTTCACAATCAGTGAACTTCTTACTTAGGTAGTAGATGACCATTTTCTTCTTCCCAGACTCGTCATGTTGCCCCAACACGCAACCCATCGAGTTTTCCAAAATTGGCAGGTAAAGGATCAAAGGCCTGCTTGGTACCGGTGCGACTAAAATCAGGGCATTCGTCAAATACTTCTTAATCTTCTCTGGAGCTTCTCAACATTCTTCATCCCATACTCCTGGGTTATTCTTCCTAAGTAATCTGAAGACAGGGTCACACTTGTCTGTTAATTGAGAGATGAAACGGGAGATATAGTTCAACCTTCCCAGGAAACCTCGAACTTCTTTCTGAGTATGAGGTGGTGGGAGGTCTTGGATAGCCTTTACTTTTTCTGGATCGACCTCAATCTCTTTTCTGCTCACTACAAACCCCAAGAGCTTTCCAGATGTGACTGCGAAGGTGCACTTAGCCGGGTTGAGCTTCAGCTGGTATTTTTGTAGTCATTGGAATAGCTTCCTTAGGTTTCGAAGGTGCTCTTCCTCGGTTTAGGAGTTGGCGATCATATCATCCATGTATACTTCTATCTCTTTGTGCATCATATCGTGGAAAAGAGTCACCATTGCTTTTTGATAAGTCGCTCATGTGTTCTTGAGTCCGAAAGGCATCACCTTGTAACAAAATGTGCCCCGCATGGTTACAAATGTGGTCTTCTCCATGTCTTCCAAGTCTATTTTTATCTGGTTGTATCCTGAGAAACCATCCATAAATGAGAACCATGAGTGTCCTGCAGTATTGTCAACCAGCGTGTCAATATGTGGCAACGGGAAGTTGTCTTTAGGGCTTTCTCGATTGAGATCCCTGTAATCTACACACATGCGGACCTTCCCATCCTTCTTCGGCATCGGTACAATGTTTACAACCCATTCAGGGTATTTGGCAACTCCTAGAAAGCCAGCATCAAACTACTTTTTCACCTCTTCTCTAATTTTTAACAGCATGTCAGTCCTCATTCTTCTGAGCTTTTGCTAAATTGGTTTGCATTCTGGCCTCGTTGGCAGCTTGTGCACCACTATGTTTGTATTCAACCCCAACATATCTTGATAAGTCCAAGCAAAAATGTCCTTGAACTCATGGAGTAGAGCTACCAATTCATGCCTGGTTTCTATGGAAAATATGGTCTCGATTTTCACTTCTTTTCTCTCATCATCAGCTCTCAGGTTCACAATTTCGATTTCTTCTTGGTGGGGCATGATTTGCCTTTCTTTGTTGGCCATCATCCTTACCAACTCCTCAGGGACCTCGCACTCTACTTCGTCGTCCCCCTTTTCAATTTCTGTCGAGACCTCGGGGAAGTCGAAATCTACCTCAAGATTGGATTCAGAATCATTCATACAGTTAATTATGGGGACCCTACATGAAATGAGAATGAATGTATTGGGAAGAGAATGGTTTAAAATGAAGTGAATGAATATGAATAAAAAATGAATGAATGAAGTAAATGAAATGTTTGCCATTTGAGAAAATGGGGAAGACATCTTTTCATTGCAAACAAAAGGTTAACATAGGTGCCCTATACAAAAGATTCCCATTGCATATGGGTAAAAACAAAAGGGTTAATTCGGAGCATTACTTTGATCTGGACCTAAAGACTACAGGTAGATCAAAGTAGCTCCAGTTATCGAGTGTTTCCTCATGGTGGATGTCGGTCAACACGTTGTTGCCATTGTTATCTTTAGCTATCATGTTGATGGACATCCCTTCAAGAGATTCACTGAACATCTCATTCTGATTAAGTATGTCATTTTCTCGAATTGCTTCTTCTACTTTCTGTCATGTACGGTCAATTCCTCCTAAAACAAAAATATCTTTTACATGAGGGAAAGACATCGGTCTCCATGGAATGTCATCTCCCTTGAGTCTGGCCCTCATTTGTTCTTTTTTTTTCTATACTTCTCTCTTCTCTACTGAACACTTGGTTTGTAGCCAAGCCCAAAACGATCTGTCTTGTTGATGATGCTCCTGGTCATAGGCTTCCTTGCAATTTCCTTTCTAGCCCTCTTCTTGCTTTGGCTCCTCGGCCCAAAGTTTTAGAAACGGTCATCTTGGTACAGCTAGAAAACCTGGGGCAAGGGATCTTGTTACCTTCCGCAACAAATGTAGCATTTACAAGATCCAGTGCTCGGAAAGAACATTATGCAGTGTAGCGATGTCCGTTTCGCTAAAAAATATTTTTATTTTGTTTTGTTTTAAAAAATGTCTTCCGTGGGATTTTGTAAAAACCGTATTTTATTTTGAAAATGGAGTCGCCACCGGCCACTTAGGTAGGCCGGACACCATAAAACTAGAGATTTGAAAACTATTGGGTTCGAGAGTCGATTACGGATGGGGAAGGATTAGCACCCCCCACACCGCCCAAAATTGGTACTTTAATAATTACCGCTTTATTAATATTAAACTTTCCGGATTAAAGTGACGATTAATTTAAAATTTGGTTATAAGTGTGGGTAAATTTGAAAAGCCCCGTTATCCGAGGGTAAACGCCCAAACCACCATCATTACGCCTGATACTGGCCCCGTTTACGCTCGTATAAAAGGGCACCGCATTGACAATTTATATATCTGATATGCAATCTTAGTGAGCAAAATATAAAATATGGCAAATAATTTAAATACAATAAAAATACAAATAAATATTAACATAATAAAATACTAATCTAACATAAATAAAATACTAATCTAAAACATACATACATAAATATTAATCTAACACATAAATAAAAACAAATTTAACATAAATAAAATATTAATATAAAACATAATAAATACTAATCTAAAACATAAATAAACATACAAACTAAAAAACATAATTTTAAATTAACTACTACTTCATTAAATCATAAAAATTACAACACAAATAAAAAGGAAAGAAAATATACCTAACTAGGAGCTCGAATGACGAACCACCCCGACTGAACCCCACAGTGATCTACCACGACCTTTCCAAAAATTAAGTAGATTGGATCCAAAATAGGACTCCGATCGAACCGGTTAGGACCGAGGGCATTGCCCCGGTCCTTGGCAGCCCGAAAGCATGGCTCTCTTATTAGGCACCACTGTCGGCTCATTATTTCCTCTCAAATGCTCCCCATGCCTCATATTTATAGGCAAAGGGGGAAGCTTATGGGGTTGACGTGGAGCCCCCACATCCATGCAATTTCCTCTTTTTTTACTTTTTTATATTATATTTTTATTATTATGATTATTTTTTATTTTTTATTAATTTTATATTAATAATATTACTATTAAAATAATACTAATAATACTAAAACCCGATCAAAATGAGTGATTACAGCTGCCCCTCTTTGCTTGTTCTTGTGAAACGAGATCAAAGCAAAGATCAAAAGCACTCATTTTTGACCTACTTCCTTGTCTTTGGCTTCAGAATCACGTGTTCTTTTGGAACTCTCCGCTCTTCCTTAGCTGAATCTTCAGGCTTGTAAGCTCTTCCTATATAGAACTTCGTCACCTTCCGATCTTGGAGCTACATGCTCTTCCTATATAGAACCCTTCACTCTGAAGCCTCGAGTTATGAGTCTCTCCTATATAGAACTTTTCACTCTGAGACGGTAAAGCTTGGAGTCCTTCCTATATAGAACTCTTCACCTTCAACGCGGCGGGTTTTTCCTATATAAAACCTTCTGTGCCACAGATGGATTCTTACGACTGGGAGTTCTTCCTATATAGAACTGCTAGTCTTCAAACCCTGGAGCCGCCAGTCCTTCCTATATAAAAATTTTAGCTTCTAAAATCTCATAGTTACGGTTTCTTCCTATATAGAACCTTTCACTGCGAGGGCTCGAAAATATAGGCCCTTCATATATAGAACCTTTATCTTCGAATTAGAGGTTCACGCCAAGCTAGCTACCGATCTTCCTAGACTCACGCTACTAAGGCTGTCCATCTTTTTGGACTTACGCTACTAAGGCTGTCGATCTTTCTGGACTCACGCTACTAAGGTTGTCGATCTTTCTGGACTCACGCTATTAAGGTTGCTGATCTTTCTAGACTCACGCTACTAAGGCTGCTGATCTTTCTGGAATCACGCTACTAAGGCTGCCGAATCATGCCCGAAGGACTTATTGATGGCCCAAATAACTTATCACCATGCTCGGAAGACTTACTGGTGGCCCGAAGGTCTTATCATCATGCCCGAAAGACCTACTGATGGCCCGAAGGACTTAACATCTGGCTTCACGCTACTCTAGCTACCGTCATCTGGCCTCACACTACTATGGTTTCCGCATCATGCCCGAAGGACTTACTGATGGCCCGAAGGACTTATCACCATGCTGAAAATACTTACTGGTGGCCCGAAGGTCTTATCATCATGCACGAAGGACTTACTGAAGGCCCGAAGGACTTAATATCTGGCTTTACGCTACTCTAGCTACCGTCATCTGGCCTCACGCTACTATGGCTGACTCATCATGCCCAAAGGACTTATTGATGGCCTGAAGGACTTATCACCATGCTCGAAAGACTTACTGGTGGCCCGAAGATCTTATCATCATGCCCGAAGGACTTACTTATGGCCCGAATGACTTAACATCTAGCTTTACGCTACTCTGGCTACCGTCATCTGGCCTCACGCTACTATGGCTGCCTCATTTTTCTTTCTTTAATGAAATCCACTTCTTAATACTCTTTGATAATTCTTCAAGTACCTGTCCAAAACAAGCAAAAATTGACATGCCCCTATCTATATGATGCATGCAATGTAATACTTTCTTTCTCCTCTTTTTTTCTCTCTACTCTCTTCTCTTTTTCATTTTCTTTTCTTTTTTTTTCTCTTTTTTCTTTCAATTTCTTCTTATTTTTTCTTTTTCTTTTTTTTCTCTTCTCTTTCTCTTTCTTTCTTTCTCTCTTTTTCTTTTTCTTTTTTCTTCTCTTTTTTCTTTCAGCCCTTTTTTTCTTTCATCTCTTAAATCCTCATTTGATTAATCACTTCAAATCTAGATTAACATGCTTTCAAACCTTTTGTGCGGAAGGCTTTCTTGTCTTCAGGGTTATCACTCGTCTTCATAAATGATCTTCTGGTTCTTATATTATTCTTATAAGAACCTTTTTCATCTTCTTCGCTTGGCGTTGCCCTCATTCAACCACGGGCTCCACTGCTTTGAATTTTCTGACCCATCATATAGAGCCTTGATCTATTTCTAGTCACTAGGGTAAGCCAAAATGCTTCCATCCCCTGAGCTCATCCTTGATCTTCTCGTAGCATTTCGACGGGAACTAACTCTCGGTCCCTATGCTTTAAATCTCATCATCATTTATTTTTAAAGTAATGCAAAAGGCAATTTACTTGTGTATATTTCAAAAAAATAATGATTGTTTGAAAAGATAACAGTCATTTTGAAAATCATAACTTGGAGGGGATACCAAACATTTTGAAAACATTGTTTGGAACAAATGGTAAACATCTTTTTTATTTTCTTTTTCAAGACCAAATATTTTTAAAAAATTAATGTTTGGAGAATGGTAAACAAAATTCGAAGTATATTGCCAAACATTTTAAAAGCTAATGTTTGGGGGAAATGGTAAACATCAAAACTTTAGGAGAAAATGTCAAACCTTTTAAAACATGTTTGCCCCCAAAATATCAAACACCATAGCACATCTGCTTCAAATTGCCAGAGATCAACTCTAATGAAGCGCATATTTAGAAGATCTTGACCATTGTAGAGATATATGCAAATGTATAGTTTCTTCTAGTCTAATAGGCTTTTGAGAGGAACAACCCTACCTAGTTTCTACCCCGTTTAAGGTGGCTCTCTTAATCTCACTATCTCACCATGCCCCATCCTTCCCTCATTTGGGTGTCGATCAAGCACTTCGAAGTTTGATATTCCTTGAAGCAAAGTTAACCCTTATAGGCGGAATGAAATCTGAAGACATTCTCATTCAACTTGGATATCTATGGATGATCAGAATGGTCTTTGGGGCTTGTAATGTATGCCTTTGGTTTATGGTTAAGTGAAACAGTATTTTTGTACTTGTGTAACTTGGATATGCCCATTATTCCTTCCCTTTTTTGGATCACTCTAGACTGCCCGTTTTTGGGTTTTCACCCTAGAGTTCATTTCCTTTCTTTTTTACTGTAGGTTGCCTTGCATTCTGGCTATGTACTGATGTTCGTTTTCTGTTTAAGAATGTTTGATCCTCCAAAACTCCTCGAAACTGAGATTTCTTGAATGAAGGACTACGAATACATTTATGGGAATTCTTGTGATTGGCACGCCCAGATGAAATGTTATTCTTTCTTTCTTCTTTTCTCTTCTTTTTTTCTTTTCTTCTTTTTTCACTTTTTCTCTTGGATCGCTCTAGACTGTCCATTTTTAGGTTTTCACCCTAGAGGTCACTTCCTTCTTCTGTACCTTCAGATTAGTGTATTTTGGTTGGATATTGATGTCAGCATGCTCAGGCAGACTACACTTTTTCTTCATTTTTAGGATTACTCTAGACTGCCCATTTTTGGGTTTTCACCCTAGAGGTCATTTCCTTTTTCAAAATTTGCAATCTTCAGGCCGACTTGTCTTGACTTGGCTTCAATTCGAGCTTCTATACTAATTTTCAAAACTGATATTTACTTGAAATGTGGATTCCTTGTGTCTCTTGCTCATAGTTGAAGTCTCGTTCTTGTATTGTTTGATCTGTGTGTGAAGCATATACAGTATTCTTTCTTTCTTTTTCTTTTTCCCATTTTTCTTTTCTTTTTTTCTATTTTTTTCTTCCTTTTTTCTCTCTTTCTTTTTCTTCTTCTTCTTCTTTTTTATTTTATTTTATTTTTTTTCTTTTCTTCTCTTTTTTTGTTTTTTTAGACTGCCCATTTTGGATTTTTAGCCTTGAATCTCTTTCTTCTTATTTGAGTCTATAAATGTATCATCGAATCAACACGTATCGATACTGGGAATTGATGCTATCTTCCGCTCGAAGTTAATTGCCTCTCTGCAGCTCTTCTAATATTTGCTCGATCCGGATTGCTTCGGCCTTCTGATTGCTATTTCTCTTCTTTTCTTTGGTTTTTCGTTTGGACATATCCTTGTTTTCAACCACTTTCTTCTGATGATTTTCTGATCTTCGTATCCAATCTGTCTGGTCTCATCTCTGTCTTCTGGTAAAGTAAAAGAATACCATTCGTCGTCACGTTCACAAATGTCCTGAGAAAGCCTTCAGAGGGTAGAGGTTTAGGGTCAACTCTCGTTTCAAGGATCTTGAACGACAAGTGCCTGAGAAGATAAATTCCTAAAATGGGAACTGCCCATTGTCTAAACACTCGCTTTGTTCCTCTGTTGGCCTAAGTAAACTATCAAATACTCACATTTACAGTATCCCCACAAAATTCAATCTCTTCTAAATATATGCAACTTAGAGTTGATCTTTGGATCTGAAGCAAATGTACTATTGCATTCAAAATTCGAAGACCTAGTATAGAAATGATATATACATATGTCCATTCAAAAATGCGTGTATATGCATATGGGAGAACAAAAACTACCCCATAAAATGTTTAAAGAATCAAGAATGTAAAAATGCTTTCTAAATGGAGATGTGATTTTTAATTCTAAAAAATATCTGTTTGAGAGTTTTTTTTTTCAAAGCATCGAGAATTTCTTTGTGAACTGATGGGAAAACCATAGGGACCTCCGAACTACCTCCCGAGTACTAACTCATTCCGGTCCTTTGTAGTGTAGGCTTGTCTCTTCTCTTGTTTTTCCACCGCTGGATCAACTCTCTCGTCATGACTCCCTCGTCAACCAGCTTCTTGATTTTTTCTATTAACGACCCCAAATTTCTTAGTGTCATGCCCCAGCGCCTCAATGTAGAATTCATATATACTGTATGGATCAAAACTGTGAGCAGATGAGCTGGGCGTAATCTTTATCGGTCTTGAGGTAAGGTACTAACCCTTGACCAGATGAGGCCATATGTCCAGGATGGAATACTCCGAATATCTATAAATATGTACTTGTTCAAGGAATTTTTCTCGGTGATTCGGAGGAATCTGCCTGTCTTCTTCTCTTACGATCACGAGAACCTTCGAAAGTGGTACCCATTTATCTCTTTCTTTCCTTCTACTCCTAGGCATGTCTGGTCTTTTAAACTTAGGTCCCGGAGTGCATGTTCGATTCTCTCTCTGACTGTCATGAAGTCCTCAAAGCTGGAAATCATTTTCCAGAGCACCTTATCAAAGAATAAATAAGAAAGGTGGCATGGAAGTCACTTTCCTCTCCATCTACGGGAGGCTGCACCTGGGTCGCTAAACACAGACACCTCAAAGCATATTCCTTGAAGCTTTCATCAGGTTTCATCTTCGTACCCTGGAGATACTGACGACTTGGTGCTAGGTCCAAAGCATATCATATCACGATAGGTCCTGCTAGACTGTCAGGGAAGTAGTGGATCGGCATTTTTTCAATGCAGCCCTCCATCTTTTTGTAGAATATGGTCATGTGAATCTTGGGGTATCTTGTTCCATTATCATGCGCAAATATGGGAATCTTTGGAATCTGGAGGAACGACCAAATCAGGGTTCAAACAGAGCTTTCTTGCATCAAAGGCATCAAACTTCTTTTTTCTCTCTCTTTTTCTCTCGAGTCCATCTTCTAACTGCTCGAATCTTGATTTTTAAGTGTGTTCAATTCTTTTATTCACGATAAAACTCTAATTGTTCTTTGGATTACCCCCAAAAATTTTATGCAAGGTAATGATAATGTTATGTAAAATATGCCATGACTGTACAATGTAATGCAATGCAATCCTAAAATATAAACATGAATGCAGTAAGGTATTGATTCCAAAAGTGATCCCCATAAAACGACGTTCATTGAGGCTAAAAGGTTTCATTATATCAGATATTAGATATTTACAGTTACTGATAAGCTTTAGTGCCTACTTTCTTAACTTCATCCAGTAGTCCGGTCAGCTTGCCTCTGTGGTCCAACACTTGGTCCATGTTCTGACTAAGCCTGCCACCTTGTTAAGCCGCCTTACCTGCTCGGGTAATATCGATCTTCAAGTCTTCATCTATCCCCTGCTTAGTCTTTCGCAGCTTGGAAGTTATCCTCTTTACTTTCCAACTGAAGAGTGTTGGATTGTCATTTCTCTATCGTAAACTTGTTTCCAAAACTCTTGTTAATGGCTAAGTTATTCTGTAGCTCATCTCTGGAGACTGCCGTACCTATTCCCAATTTCCTCAAACTTACCTAATAACAGCCTGACTTGATTCTCGCTTGACTAGTTTTTCTTCTTCCAATATTCTGAGTTATCCTTGAACTGAACAACATCGTTCATCTATTCTTTAAAGGTGACCCAATCTGATATTCTTAAACACTCAGTAAAGCTTCTGGTGATCATTCTGCAAATTCAATTTTATCCAAGTTATCTCTCTCTTATTTGAGCTGGCTGAACTCGAAAGAATATCCCTCTCATGGGATGCCTCTATCTCCGATCTTCAAATTTAACTAGCTTGAGTGACCCACTTCGGTATTACTCGAACTTTGCCATGGATATCAATTCTTCCTCGACTTTGCCCATCGGGTGATTGTTAACTCACTATAGAATTGGGGAACTCCGTCTTCGAAACCCAAAATTCTCATCGCGATAAGATCTTGAACTTGTTCCTCAGGGCCCCGCAATCCTCAATATTGTGACCCAAACTTCCTAAATGGTAACTGCCTCTAGCACGTGTGTCATAATCTCTCGGATAAGACGGTCTCTTCGCTAGAGACTTCACCGAGGTAATAAGGCTCTTCTCGATGAACATTAGGAGTAGTTCGGTGTACCTCACAAGAATCGAGATGTACTTCTTTTCATTACTTGCTTCTCGGGTTTCTTCTAGACCGAACTCTACTTTTTGAAAGCCCGACTCAGACATACCTTCCACCTGTTTATTGATGCGGATCACAAAAGGGTTCAATTTGTCGTATTTGGCTGGCTTAGAGGTAGAATTCTGACTATCCCGCTCTCTATTCTGATCCTTAATCGATTCTTCTTTCGGTTCCATGGATCGCTTACCTTTCGTCAAAGTATTCATCTGATTCATCACTTTTTCCCTCTGTTTCTTTCAACTCTTGCACTTTACTTTGCTCATTACCAGTACCGTGTCTGACCTGAAGTCTTCAGATGATTCCTCTTCTATTGTCTCCGGTCTTGTTCTGGGACAACCCTGGATCTGTACCCTCTAATATCTGACCAAACGACCCTTTGCCAAATATGAACGATTTCTGAGATTTGAGAAACCACTTCGGGAATCAATACCCTATAAATGCAAATGCGGTGTTGATTCTCGAACAGTCTTTAAAAAACTTTCAATAGAGAAAATGTCTGTTTGCAAGAAATTAATAATGAATTACAGGTAACAGTTGGATTTATTCTGGAGACCTTAACTTTGGAAAGCAAAACCTGTGCTCTACATCTTGACGTCGTCTTCAGGATGATGGATGACTTCGTCTTCTCCTCTTATTCTATTCCATGGACTCGTGACGTCATGATCTTTATTTTTGTGGCTTCTGAAAAGGACATCAACAAGTGCATGCATAATGCAGACAATATGTTTTCTTCTGTAGATCTGGGTGCAAACGAATAATACGTCTATACATGGATGGATTCTATCGATCCTATGGGAGTACTTTAAAACTTTTTGGTGTTTAAATTAAAATTCTCAAGGATCATTTGGTTTAAAAATTTCCCCCTTTTTATTATCAAAAAGTTTTAACTTACTTAAAAAATAAAACTTTTAGGTTTCTTTTTGTTATTATTATTATTCTGAAAGTTTTAGGAGGGAAAAAGATTCAAAGCAAAATAATAATATTTTCAAAAAAAATTAAAGGAGTTAAATTAAAATCTTTGAGATTTTTACAAAAGGGTTAAATGTGAAGATTTAAAATTGGGGTTCTGCGGCCCTGACTGAATCTTCTACGTCACACGTGCCTTACTAGTGTACCGTCTTCTTTCTCGATTGGTCTTTGGTCGGCCTAACTTGATGCTGTAATATTATCATTTCCGGCAAAGCATACTTTTTTCTATTTTGAAAACCTTTTAATGAACTGTTCTTGAATCAACAACATGTCATGATATGCAACATGAATGCAAATAAAGGCGTTGATTCCGCTGGTAATCACCATTTCGAACGACTTTCATGGGAACTAAAGGGTCCACATTACAAAAGGAGTCCCTATTACAAAAAGTCTTAATTACAAAACAAAGTTCTATACATAAGCCCTAGCTCTACCTCCTAGCTCCTCGATAGCTCTGAGCAACTTGATAAACCTTGGTGCTTCTTCCATGTCCGGGGTTACGAAAGGTCGGAGAGCCGCGGCTTCGGTAGCTAAGTCATTCACACGCCTTGCAACTCGTTGTATATCCACCACCAGGGTCTCGTGTGTATACTTTGGCACTACACGCTTGCTCGGCAAATTGTTACCTCGGATCTGTTGATTAATCTCTGACCAATGTCGCACGACTGGATCGATGTCGTCCTTCTTAAGACACCTTTTTTCCATGATGAAAGATTTTCTAATCAGGCAAACCACTTAAATTAACGCCTCTACGTAATGTGGATGCAATGATAATGCAACAAAAGTATGTGTAAAATAAAAATAAAAATAAAACACAAAAAGAAATGAGTTAGTACCAGATAAAAATAATAAATACATAAATAAAAGGATAAATTAAATAAGGTAATCAAACAAAACAATCCTATTTATCCCGTCTAAAACACCTAAGGTTATCCGCATGGCTCTAAAAGGGTGGGTTTCTATATGTTCTCTACATGCAGTGTTGGAGCTAAGAGGTACCCGAACTGTCCTTGTTGTCCCTAACTAAGGGTAGTAAGGCTCCCGATCATCACCCATTATAGGCTCCTTTCAACCGGGTTCAATTTAGGGGGACCCATTCGCTTATGCCTGCACGAAGGAACGATATCCTTACGAAAGCATAAAGTAATCGAGCCCCGAAGGTACTTGCTAGGCCTACACGGAGGAACGATATCCTCACGAAAGCATTAGCGTTTTCCCCCCACTTAAAAAAGACGGGTTTATATGCCAAATTTTAAATACGTTAAAATAAACGCGCAATTATAACCGAATGTTAATTTAATAGTCGTTTTAATCTGAAACTTCTAATATTAATAAAATGGTAGTTATTTAAAAACCTTGACTATCATTTTGTTCTTAAAAAAACAAAAATTGGTCCCCAGCGGAGTCGCCATCTGTAGCGATGTCTGTTTCGCTAAAAAAAGTATTTTTATTTTGTTTTGTTTTAAAAAATGTCTTCCGTGGGATTTTGTAAAAACCGTATTTTATTTTGAAAATGGAGTCGCCACCGGCCACTTAGTTAGGCCAGACACCATAAAACCAGAGATTTGAAAACTGTGGGTTCGGGAGTCGGTTACGGATGGGAAAGGATTAGCACCCCCACACCGCCCAAAATTGGTACTTTAATAATTACCACTTTATTAATCTTAAACTTTCCGGATTAAAGTGACGATTAACTTAAAATTTGGTTATAAGTGTGGGTAAATTTTAAAAGCCCCGTTATCCGAGGGTAAACACCCAAACCACCATCATTACGCCTGATACTGGCCTCGTTTACGCTCGGATAAAAGGGTACCGCATTGACAATTTATATATCTCGATATGCAATCTTAGTGAGCAAGATATAAAACATGACAAATAATTTAAATACAATAAAAATACAAATAAATATTAACATAATAAAATACTAATCTAAAACATACATACATAAATATTAATCTAACACATAAATAAAAACAAATTTAACATAAATAAAATATTAATATAAAACATAAATTTAAAACATAATAAATACTAATCTAAAATATAAATAAACATGCAAACTAAAAAACACAATTTTAAATTAACTACTACTTCATTAAATCAAAAAAATTACAACACAAATAAAAAGGAAAGAAAATATACCTAACTAGGAGCTCAAATGACGAACCCCGACTGAACCCCACCGAGATCTACCACGACCTCTCCAAAAATTAACTAGATCGGATCCAAAATAGGACTCCGATCGAATGGTTAGGACCGAGGGCATTGCCTCGGTCCTTGGCAGCCCGAGAGCATGGCTCTCTTATTAGGCACCACTGCCAGCTCATTGTTGCCTCGGTCAAAGACATAATACAATATTTGTATGCAACTGTGTGGTCATTACACTCGACAACATTTATTGCACTATTAGAAAAATTGATACGTTACGACCCAGGCAACAGCTCGACAATATGGTTAGTGTAATAAATAGCGCGTATGGCTTGAAATTATATGAAACATTTGAAAACTATTTTGCTAATTGGTGATTATTGTTTTTTTAAATTGGCAAGATTATTGATATAGTGTCCTTGCTTGAGTCTCACAAGGAGGTGAAGAAAAAAATTAAATGACGGGCTTTTATGCCTTGTGATCTTCATGTATGTTTTGTTACCATCTTATACAATGTTTAAGCCATATTTCTGGGTTGATGAATTGTTTTCGATTGTAAATAACAAATATTGTTTAGTTCGTAGAAACGAGCGAAAAATACGATAGCGTCATCGTTTTCAGAGTACAATGCTAATTTAATGAAGTATTATGGGAACATTATTGGCTCTGATATTGTAAGACGAAATCTATTAAAAGGATTTAGTTGTTAATTGGTTTCATGATATGTTAAATTTTAATTAGTTGACGACAAAATATTTGCAGGTATTCATCCCCATGAATAATTACGATTTCCACTGGTACTTGTGTGTTATTCATACGGCATGTAGGGAAATTTGGATACTATATAGAGCACCAATTCAGTGTAGGGAGGAAGCAGTTAGGAAAATGGTGAGAAAAATCCATTTGTCGTGTCACCATGCTAGCATTGTATGTTATTAACGTCTAGGAATGAACTTTGTAGTATGTTTTCATTATTGTTCAGATACGCACTGTTGCGAAATTTACTAAGCATGTAGACTTAGTTAAGGTGTTTGACCAACCGAAGGTGGCATTTGACAAGCTAAATATTGAATGTCCTAAAGCCAGTAAAGTAAATGGGTATTCAGCTTTCCATATTTCTTTATTGTTAGCATGACATTAGTAATTAAATGACTAGAACTGCATCAAACTTGATAGATCGAATTGTGGTATGTTAGTCATTGCATAGATGAAAGGCATACGGGCAGGTAACCAAATCAGTAAGCTGCTGCATATCGTAAGTGAATGATTATCATTACTGTTTCATTTATAATCAAACGTTGAATGCTTATCATCCAGTATTTTGTACTAACATATTTGTTTATTTCCAAGTATATGGAGTTAGAGAATGTAACAGAATGCATGTGCTATACGAGCTATGTGTAGATAAAGCAAACACGAACATGTTTGCGCTGCACTGTGATGTTAAAAAACATAAAAATTTGATGAAAGGAAAGGGAAAGAAATCAAAACATCTGAGAACAATTACTCGACATCAGTATGTGCGTGGAAACATAGAGGAATACTGTAGGTTAATTTCTAAAACCATTATCTATTCACAATTATATCATATTAATTCGATATGCAATCATAGTTATTGATTTCTATTCTGGACTAACAAAATTGGGTTTTACTAAATTTATAATCTGAGTTATGGTATCGAGACTTGGTCCCCATTTCCTTTTGGATTGACAACATATTCTGCTTCGATTCATAACCCTCGAACAACTTTTTGTGAGAAACGATCATCAGTCCCATCTTAACGGACGATAAATTTAAATTTATTGCACTATGTTAGTGATAACTATCTAAGACCATTCCTAATTAATTGAGGTCATATAATGCATGCAAGCAGGTTTGGGTTGACGTTCAAAAACTGCATGGTCCATCTTTGTTCATGCTGAGTAGAGGGGATCTGGCTGCTTTCCCATTTTTTTTGAAAGTTTTTTGTTGTGCATCCCCCACCCCACTTGTACAGAAGTCGACTTTTTTGTACACTAGTTTTGAACTCTCTACCCCACATTTAACATTTAATATTATTATTACTTTCAATGTTTTTATTGCTAAATAAAAAAAATGGAGAACTAGTTTCGAAACTATGGATGCAGGTATGCAAACTTGTAAAGTAAAACTTAAACTAAAATCGGTAGGAAATCATGTTACATTTGAGGTTTCACGTGATAAGTTCGAGACTATATTTGCAAATGTTCAATATACGTATTATATGGAAATGTCACTTTCTGTGAGTTAAATGACATTTTAAAGCCAAAACGACAGTGCGTTAGTCGAAACAGACCTACCCTTTTGTCTTCTTCAACCTTCTAAAACAATTCCTGAAGAGCAACCTTATCTCTTATCCCTTAAAAACCAATTCATTAAAACAAAACCTATCAAAGTAAGAAAACAAGCAATCCTTTCATTTTTTCCCTATCGTTCGCCCAGACTTTCCTTAAGAGTCCAAGAATAAGTACCTTTGCAGGCGAAACTCATAGGTGGTTCATACCATTGGAAAAAATTACATGATTTTCAAAATCTATTTCTATAGTTAGAACACCTATAAAATATTCTTCCCTAGTTGTTATCTGACCATGATCTCTTCAACACGGCTGGCTTTCCACACCTGCAGGGAGAAATTTTGTTCGCCTCAGAGATAGACTCCATCTATCCACTTTTGTTTCTTCATTCTTCTTCACTGAAAATAGCAGACAGAGGGAACTTCAGGTTTTCTTTTATTTTGAAAGTTAAAAATTACGGTTAGGTATTTTAAGGGTTATAATAATAATGGTTTTTTGTAGTTTAATATTATAACTGAAAAGACAGTTTTGGACGAGAAGCAGAAATTGAAGTTAGTTTTGAAACTGTGGATTCCAGTTTGGGTACTTGTAAAGCAAAACTTAAACTGATAACGTTAAGCAAACAAGTTACAATTTAGGTTATATACAATAGGTTCGAAACTTAATATGCAAAAGTTCGTTACTCTTCGTATTACTAAAAGACACTTTTTGCTAGTCATAAATGTAATGTATAATATTAAAATTGAAAAGATAGTTTCGAGCAGAAAGTAAAAATTGAAGTTAGTTTCAAAACTGTAGCTTTTGGTTTGGATACTTGTACAGCAAAACTTAAACTGATAACGGTAGTCAAACAAGTTACAATTTAGGTTTTACACAATAGGTTCGAAACTTCATATCCAAATGTTTTCCCTATAAATACCCATACTTTGTGCTGTAAATCGTCATTCTCATCTTTGTCTTATTTCTTCATCTACTTTGAGAGATCAACAGGGATAGGCTTGCACGTATTCGAAGGGAGTTCAGTCCTAAAACCTTCAAGATTCCATTTGTAGCCTCTTATCTGATTTCTGGTAAATATCCCTTTGTTACGTTGTCATTTTGGCAACATTTTCAAACAGTTTATAATTATCATTATTTTTCTTTAGTAATAGCAGATGTCGATAACTGTCCGTATCATTATCAGCTTTAAATAGCTGCACTTGATGGAAGCCCTTATAAAGGGCAAACTTTTGAAGTTAGCATTTTCATTCCACCTGATTACCCTATAATTCCTCCTAAGGAAATATAATTAACCTCCCAAGATTGTTGTTATATATTGTTCATTTTTTATGTTGAAGCATTTCAAAGATTATGGTTTTCTGTTTATGTAGGTTGCTTTAAAATTTGACGGGGACTTTGTTAGGATGATCAATCAATGACAAATGGCCAAGAGGGGGTGAATTGGAAATTAAAAATTTGAAGGAAAGCAAAGGGAATATGAAAAAATTGAAGACAAGAGAATTTATAGTGGTTCAAGCTTCTAACAAGCTCTACATCCACTACCTTAGCTCCCCACTAAGGATTTCAAACAATTCACTACTGAATTCTTCCCCTTTTCTAGGCTAAGAAGGCAACCGTTACAATGGATCAAAGATTTCTACCCAAAACTTGATCAAGGTTCACTCTTTTACAAGGAATGATTTGCAAACATAGAAATATCCTCTGAAAGGTGAATTTGTTTGCCCAATTACAAATGCTCACAACCCCAAACTTGAATCTAAAGATTACAATGAAAATACACAAGTTGGGTATACCAAAATTTGACTCTAGAAGCTCAAAGTGGTTGAATTTTGCTTGAAGGCTTTAGACTTGTTCAATAGTTGTTGTAGCAGCTTTGGAGACTTATATTTATACCCTCTTATTGAATTCTAACTGTTTGGGTGGTTGAAGTCATCAATATAGCCGTTGGGGACTATTTTCCCATAATAAATGATATCTTGTGACCAACTATATCGGTACGAGAAAAGCCATAACGGTACCTGTCAAAAGAAGAAAGAACCGTTGTGCAATAACGTATCGATACGCGTAATGGCATATCAAAACGGACATAGTGTAAAATTAGGGGCGTATCGATATGGTGTAGCCGTATCGGTACGAGTTTTGCTCACTGGACCTGAGGTGAAAATTTGCATAGGTACGCCTAGGGGGCATATCGGTACGGGTAACTGAAAATCAAAGTTGTTGATTTCAATAACTGACAAGGCAACGATCAAAAAATTAAATGCGAAGATTTTTGAAGATCTCAACACACTTTTCTATACGGTGGTGACCATATCGGTACGCTTAAGCGATATCTTAAACCCAGATGAATGTCGTATCGAAATGGGTGTAATTGTATCGATACTTATAGATTAAAACACGAGCCCAGATGAAGGCTATATCAAAACAGGCTTAGCCGTATCGAAACAGTTTGCAAAATTAAATTCCAGTTGTGAAAAATTGTATCGATGCTCCTTAAGGTGTATCTATACGTATGGGCATATTTGTTGAATTTGGCCTTGAAACACTTAGATAAATTTTGGGTTTAAGTCTTGGACTTAGAAAAACTTTTTCTTGTCATTTTGTGAGACTTTTGAGTACTTCAAAATTTATTTTCTTTTACAATTTGGTCCTTAAACAATTTGTTATATCAAAATCAAATATAGGTTTTACAATCTCCCCCTTTTTGATATAACAAAATCAAAGTAAAATTTTTAAGTAACATTGAAAAGTTTGAAAAATATTCCCCTTACTTTAAGATTAACTTTGAAATTTTTTTTAAAAAAATTTATCTCAATTTCTTCTCCCCTTTTTGTTAGATCAAAATCAATGGGATAAATCAAAGCAAAAAGATAACTCCAAGCAATTAAAGCAAACAACATATGCATTAAAATTCAAATTACAATTCAAAGCATAATAATTAAATCCAACTTAGTTCCTAAAACATAAACCAAAAGAAATAATATAAAAGCATAGGAGTCCAAAAACATAAAAACATAGGTGCATAAACTAATCCTAAGATGATATGCTATGATATGCCAAATGCCTAAGATTCGTCTTCATCCTCTTCATCTTCATCATTGGCGCAGATTCCAAGAGATTGATGCCACTCTCCATGAAAAGCGGTAAGTGAGATGTCCATTGAGTTTTAGCGATTCTCAATGGTCGCCACTCTTTCCTCTAAGGATGTGAAGCGAGTGTCAATCGCGGCAAACCCAGAATTCATGGTTGTGTGCAAGGATGAGAATTGCTCGTTGAGGTAGGCCATGAGAGCATCAAGATTAGGTTGGGTCATCGGAGCTTACGGAACCGAAACCTCTTGAGGAGCCGCCATTGGTTCGTGTTGAACGCCACCGGGAAGATCGAAATTCCGAACCTATTCTCCATTGTAGTATGTGAACTTTGCACAGTGGAGGGAACGCTCATCAATAGGATCAGTGAGCAGTTCGGCAAGATCATATGATCAATTAATTCCCATCTTGTGAAAGATAAAGTTCAAGGCGGTGCCATAGGTGAAGGATGTAACAAGAGTCGTGTGGCGATGGTGCACTAGGAAGACAATTTCCGCGAACATGATTTGAGCAAGGTTTGGCGCTTATCCTCACGAAAGCAACGGATCCAAAAGTCATCAACTTGTCGGATCATGGAGAATTTTCCACCAGATGGATGAAACCACCAAGTGATCATGAGGTGAAGGATGTGATCATGGGCATCTAGCATGGTCACGGAGCCACTAAGGACATGGCCCAAAGAGTCATCATTATCAATTCTCGTATCCTCAAGACCCAAAAAGTTGGCTAAAACGGATGAATCAATTTGAAATTTCTTACCCATAAGATAAGATTCAATAGTAACAACTTCGGTTTTATTTTCATTATAGATACACCGGGCATTGGAGTAGAAAATCAAAACAAGATTTCAGTATAAAATTCTGGGTAAACTCAAAAATTGCATAAATTTCCATTGTTGCATTAAATCAAGATATTTAAATGGAAATCTTTCCAAAGATAGAAAAGGGATTGAAACAATACGCTCTCGACGAATTTTATAACCTTGGTATTTTTTAAAACGATCCATGGCATGTGGAAAATTTTGCTCATTCAAACAATTCTAGTAAATATGGGTAAGATTGGGTCTATTACCATCATTTTCAGGATATTGAGTAAGAGGAGTTGAACTAGAAGCCATATCTCTTCTTGCTCGTTTCTTAGGTGCCATTATCTGAAATCAAAATCAAACCAAAAACAATGTATGCATAAATCAACACATTCAATCCAATAATTAATCCAATGATCAAGGTATTGTTAAAAATCTATATAATATAGTTTGAAAATATATACAAGTATAAAAGGAATTTTTGGTAAAATAAAACTTAAAAAATAATGTTGAAAAATATATGGTATAATTTTATATTCGAACCAAAAATTTTCAGCTATGAAAATTTTTTTACAAAAACTTTGAAAACAATGTTATGTACATTCTAAATATAAAAGTTTGATTCAAAAATAGTATAGAAATATGCATGAAAATTGAAAAATAAGAAAAGTTAGGGTTTATACCTTGAGTAAGGATTAAAGATGAATGGGAAGATGATGATGCACAACTTGATGATATAGCCTAGGGTTTGAAGAGAAAATCAAAAGCCCTAAAAAAATTTTGAGTTTTGTGTGAAAAAATAGAAGAGTTTGAGGGGATTTTATAGGGAAAATCGGCCTAGGGTTTGAGAGAAAAAGATAGAGTTTGATTTAAAGTTAGAAACCCCTTTTTAATGCCATTAAATTGGCCCAACGACTATGCGTATCAATACGCCACGTGGCCTATCAAAACACAGTACCGAAATGCTTATCAGCTGTTTCGATACGCAACCCCGTACTGGTACAGGTAAAATCATACCAAAACATGTTCTAGAACCTGTATCGATACGCGAAACTCCGTATCGATACTCTTGTGCTAGAAATATCAATTTTTGGCAGCAAATTGCTCAAAAATTTGATTTTACTCGAATCGAAATGTATGCATATGATATGAGATCATCATGAATGAGCATAAATAGATGCATACTCTCCCTAGAAACAAGCATAGATGCATATAGGAGAAAAAACACATAAACAATGCAATCAATCAAATCCAAGCAAATTTTTAAGACCAAAAAGGCTCGAAGGCTCAAGAAAGGCTAGTTAAACCTAACTCTCTCATAAGAGACCAAAAATGCTCTTTATCTAATGGTTTGGTAAAGATATCGGCTAGTTGATTTAAGGTGTATACATATTCTAGAACAACATTATTTTTCAAGACATGATCTCTGATGAAATGATGTCTTATCTCTATGTGCTTGATTCTAGAATGTTGGATGAGATTCTTAGTGAGACATATGGCACTAGTGTTGTCACACTTAAGAGGGATGGTACCCACATCAATTTCATAATCTAAAAGTTGTTGCTTCATCCAAAGGACTTGAGCACAACAACTTACGGCCGATATGTATTCTGCTTCGGTGGTAGATAGTGCTGCACTATTTTGTTTCTTAGAGAACTAAGATATATGCATACTACCTAGGAATTGAAAAGTGCCAGAGGTACTTTTTCTATCTATCTTACAACCTTTATAATCCGCATCCGAATAAGCATGCAAATCAAAGGAGGAATCTCTAGGATACCAAAGGCCTAAACAATGTGTGTCTCTAAGGTATCTAAAGATTCTCTTAACGAATACAAGGTGTGATTCTCTAGGACTAGCTTGAAATATAGCACACAAGCAAACACTAAACATAATGTCGGGTCTACTTGCGGTAAGATAAAGCAAAGATCCAATTATAAAGTGATAAAGCTTTAAATCAACACACTTACCTCCTTCATCTTTGTCAAGCTTTGTAGAAGAACTCATTGGTGTGGCTTGAGGTTTCACATTCTCCAAGCCAAACTTCTTGAGCATGTCCTTGATGTACTTTGCTTGATTGATGAAGATGTCATCCTTCCTTTGTTTGATTTGGAGTCCCAAGAAGAATGAGATCTCCCCCATCATGCTCATTTCGAACTCACCTTGCATTAACTTAGCAAAATCTTAGCAAAACAATTCACTAGTAGAACCAAAAATTATATCATCAACATAAATTTGAACTACTAAAATGTCTTCGCCATTTCTTTTAATAAAGAGTATAGTATCCACCTTTTCTTTTTTAAAATATTTTTCAATTAAAAAACTTGATAATCTTTCATACCAAGCTCTAGGAGCTTGTTTCAAACCATATAAAGCTTTTGAAAGTTTAAAAACATGGTTTAGGTATTTTGGATCTTCAAAACTGGGTGGTTGTTCAACATACAACTCTTCATTAATAAAACCATTAGAAAAGCACTTTTACATCCATTTTAAAAAGCTTGAATTCATGATAATATGCAAATGCAAGAAGCATCCTAATAGCTTCCATTCTAGCTACGAGTGCATAGGTTTCATCAAAATCGATTCCTTCTTCTTGAGTGTAACCTTGAGCAACAAGTCTCGCCTTTTTTCTCACTATGTTACCACTCTCATCTAATTTGTTTCTAAAAACCCATTTAATTCCTATAATAGACTTATTACTAGGCCTATCAACTAATGTTCATACTTTGCTTCTCTTAAATTGATTTAATTCTTCTTGCATAGCCAATATCCAATAATCATCTTTTAATGCTTCTTTGATATCTTTAGGCTCAATGCATGAAAGAAATACAACATTACAAGCATTTTTAAGATATAGTCTAGTGGTTACCCCTTTGGATGGATCACCCAAAATCTCACCATCTTTGACATAGTTGAACTCCCTTGGGTAGCTCACTTCCTTTTGCTCTAGATTCATGTCCCTCAAGGCTTCTAGAGGTGGATCTTGTGTTATTTCTTCTTTGGTTGGAACTTCATCCGACTTTGATGATTGTCCGCCATCATTGGCTTCAAAGATTCCTACATCATCATCATCACAAGAATTCTTCCTCAAAAGGAGGTTATCATCGAAAATCACATGTATAGACTCTTCAACAACCAAATTTCTTTTATTAAATACACAATTGGCTTTAGAGTTTAAAGAATATCCTAAGAAAATAACTTCATCACTTTTAGCATCAAATTTGCCCAAATTGTCTTTTCCATTGCTCAAAATAAAACATTTGCTTCCAAATGGATGAAAATAGCTAATGTTAGGCTTTTTAGATTTTAAAATCTCATAAGGAGTTTTCTTTAAAATTGGCCTAATCATTACTCGGTTGACAATGTAACAAGCGGTATTAGTGGCTTCCGCCCAAAAATACTTTGGCAAATTGTTTTCACAAAGCATGGTTCTAGCCATTTCTTCTAAAGTTTGATTTTTCCTCTCAACAACCCCATTTTGTTGAGGAGTGCAAGGAGTGGAAAAATTGTGGCTTATACCATTTAAGTTACAAAAATCTTCAAAACCTAAATTTTGAAATTCAGTATCATGGTCACTTCTACTATGAGAAATCAATTGACCTAAGTGTGATGAATTTTGAGTAATTTTTGAAAATATGATGATTTTTTCTAAAGCCTCATCCTTGGTACTTAAGAATAGAACCCAAGTGTATCTAGATTAATCATCTACTAAAAGAAATGCATATGATTTTCCACCCAAGCTAGTTGTCCTAATAGGGCCAAAAAGATCCATATGGATCAATTGTAAAACTCTACTTGTAGAAACATCATTAATAGGTTTGAAAGAAACTTTTTTATGCTTGCTTTTGCACAAGCATCACAAATTTTATCAAGATAAAATTTAATTTTAGGCAAACCTCTTATAAGATCTTTTGAAACCATTTTTTCTAAAACACTCATGCTTGCATGCCCTAGTTTTCTATGCCATAGCCATGAGTCATGTTCATCTTTAGCAACAAAACATGCATTTGAAATATGAATGTCATCTAAATGCATCATGTATATGTTTCCTATGCGATGACCAAAAAGCATAATTTTGTGGGTTTCGACGTTTATAATTTTGCAACCATATATATCAAAAATCACTACGAAACCTTTATCAAAAAGTTGGCTTATGCTTAACAAGTAATGTTTAAGACCATTGACATATAAAACATTTTCAATAAGTATGGAAGAGTGATTACCAGTGGAACTCATTCCTTCAATTTGACCTTTGAAGTTGTCACTAATCCTCCTCTCTTTAGATCTAGTTCCAAGAATCTACTCTTTTCTCTAGTCATATTTCTTGAGCATCCACTATCAAGGAACCACGAATTTGCACTTAAAGTTTTGGCCTTGTAGCAATGCTCCACCTACAAACAAAGAATAGGTCTTATTTTTGGTACCCAAATCATTTTGGGTCCATGAATATTAGCTCCCAAAATCTTGGTTCCCTTGGGAATCTACGAAGCAATAGCATGAATATCATTAGAAGCAATTAGGTCCTTAGGAACCCAAACACTTCTAATCCTCTTACCTCTAGAGGGCCTTTGGAAGCCTCTTTGTTTGTAGCCACCAAAGTTCCTTTTCATATAGTTGAGTTTTGAAGATTGTCCTTTTTCAAAACTTGATTTCCCAACATTGTTTAAGGAAGCTTTGAGATCATTTACCTCCTTGTGGTAATGATCATTAAGCTCAGAAAGAAGATTGTTTAAATCAACATTTTTATTTTCAAAATATTTTTGGTTTTCTTGTAAATCATAAACCTTCTTTTCAAGTTCCGAATTAGTTTTGATCAAAGAATCATTTTGATTTTTCAAACCAGGAATTATTTTCTTGTTTTTCAAATGTGATTCTTTGTATTTTAAAACCAACTCATCATATACCTCTTGCAACTCATCATAAGCTTCTTGAAGCTCATCAAATGTAAAATCGAAAGTGGATGAGTTAAAGGTTACCTTGGGATCTTCTTCGAGAGCTATGAGGCAAAGATTGGCCACTTCTTTCTCCTCTTCATCTGATGATTCCTCATCACTCCAAGTAGCAACGTAAGCCTTGAGGTTCTTCTTCTTCCCGAAGCTCTTCTTCTTGAGTTGAGAAAACTCGATCCTTATATGCCCTGACTTCTTGCACTCAAAGCATATGAGTCGATCCTTTTTTTCTTCTTTGCTTTTGTTCTTAAAATCCCTCCCCTGATTGAACTTTCTTCCTCGGTTGGATTTTATGAACCGAGTGAATCGTTTGGCTAACATAGCCAATTCCTCATCTTCCTCCTCGCTTGAATCACTCTCATCTTGTGAAGCTTTGAGAGCAATTTCAATCTTTTTCTTATCTACTTCATTCTTTTCGATCTTCATCTTTTTCTTCTTCTTTTCTTCATCTATTCATTTCTTCATTATCTCATGGGTGAGAAGAGACATCATGAGTGCATCGAGTTTCAACATCTTGAGATCTTTAGCTTTAATGATGGCGGTTTTCTTGCCATCCCAAGACTCAAGAAGTGAGTAGATGAGCTTCTGAACAAGCTTGTCTTCGGGGATGATTTCTTCAAAGCCTTTGAGACCGTTGACGATGATGAAGAAGCGATTGAACATCTTAGTGACGCTCTCATCGGGCTCCATCTTGAAGTTCTCGTAACTTAAGTCGTGAGTCCAATCTTGGTCTCCTTTACATCATTGGTGCCTTCATAGATGGTCTCGAGATTGTCCCACACCTCCTTTGCACTTGTACATAAAGACAACTTTGAGTATCCATCTAGTCCAAGTGCATAAAAGAGCATGTGCAAGGCCTCGTAATTTACTTGTAACTTCTTTCTTTCTTCATCGGTCGTTTCATGCTTGGCCTTGGGAATTTGCCTTTCTCCTTCTTGCTTCATCGGGATAGATGGTCCGTCTTCGATTATATCCCAAAGGAGATAATCATTGGATTTGATAAATAACCTCATTCATTTCTTTCAATACGGATAGTTGTCTCCGTTGAAGAATGGCGGTCTAGTGATGGATTGAGACTTATACATGTTGTTGCCGGAAGTAGATGCCATGGCTTGAGTGTCGGTTGATTGAATCAACTTCTATGATCGCCGCAACGATGGTTAGACCTTTGGTTGAGTGTGGCTCTGATACCAATTGTTAGGATGATCAATCGATGACAAATGGCCAAGAGGGGGTGAATTGGCAATTAAAAATTTGAAGGGAGGCAAAGGGAATATGAAAAAATTGAAGGAAGAGAATTTATAGTGGTTCAAGCTTCTAACAAGCTCTACCTCCACTACCTTAGCTCCCTACTAAGGATTTCAAACAATTTACTACTGAATTCTTCCCGTTTTCTAGGCTAAGGAGGCAACCGTTACAATGGATCAAAGCTTTCTACCCAAAGCTTGATCAAGGTTCACTCTTTTACAATGAATGATTTGCAAACACAGAAAAATCCTCTGAAAGGTGAATTTGTTTGCCCAATTACAAATGCTCACAACCCCAAACTTGAATCTAAAGATTACAATGAAAATACACAAGTTGGGTTTACAAAAAATTGACTCTAGAAGGTCAAAGTGGTTGGATTTTGCTTGAATGCTTTAGACTTGTTCAATAGTTGTTGTAGCAGCTTTGGAGACTTGTATTTATACCCTCTCATTGAAGTCTAACCATTTTGGGTGGTTGAAGTCATCAATATAGCCGTTGGGGACCATTTTTCCCGCAATAAATGCTGTCTAGTGACAAACCGTATCGGTACGCGAAGAGCCATATATGTACCTGTCAAAAAAAGAAAGAGCCATTGTGCAATAGCATATCGATATGCGTAAGGGCATATCGAAACGGACATAGTGTAAAATTTGGGGCATATCAATACGGTGTAGCCGTATCGGTACGAGTTTTGCTCACTGGAACCTGAGGTGAAAAATTGCATCGGTACGCCTATGGGGAATATCGGTACGGGTAACTAAAAATCAAAGTTGTTGATTCCAATAACTAACAAAGCAACAATCAAAAAATTAAATGCGAAGATTTTTGAAGATCTCAATACACCGTTTCGATGCGGTGGTGATCGTATTGGTACGCTTGAGTGATATCTTAAACCTAGATGAATATCGTATCGAAACAGGTGTAACCGTATCGATACACGTAGCTTAAAACTTGAGCCCAGATGAAGGCTGTATCGAAACGGGCTTAGCCGTATCAAAACGGTTTGCAAAATTAAATTCCAGTAGTGAAAATTCGTATCGATATGCCTTAAGGTGTATCGATACGCTTGGGTGTATTTGTTGAGTTTGGACTTGAAACAGTTAGAAATATTTTGGGTTTAAGTCTTGGACTTAGAAAAAACTTCTCCTTGTCATTTTGTAAGACTTTTGAGTACTTAAAAATTTATTTTCTTTTACAATTTGGTCCTTAAACAATTTGTTATATCAAAATCGAATATAGGTTTTATAGACTTATTCCATCCCAACTTCACTGAAGTTGGCGCAATTAGGCTGGACTTCCTCCATGAAAACTTGAGACCTGCTATCAGGGTTGTAGAGATTCTTACGTGTATACTGGGTTTGCTGCATTTTCCAAACCCAAATGAACCTCACCCGAATTGTGAGGGTGTTGCTCTGATTTACAGGAACAACCCCCAGCACTTTGCAAAGTATGCGAGGAAGATATTTTTGGGTTGAAATGCATTGGCCACATCTACTTTTAATATTAATTTTTAATGTTTATTTATTGGCCACTTTTGTTATGTTAAGTTTTTAATCTATTGAAACTTGTGGTAACATTTTGAAACTATAACTATGACTGTTTAGCCGTGAATGTCACTATTTCTGTTGATATTTTCAGTCTAAAACCTACCATAACGAAACTTTCTCGAGCAGTTAAATGACATTTATGACGCGTTTAAAGGTATAACTCAGAAGACAGTTGCAGGCAGAAACCTCAAATTGTAAATAGTTTTTCATATAAAATATAAAGTAAGTTCAATTGACTCAATTAAAGAAGAAAATATTTTTTATAAATGAGTTATTTTTAGGAAGGAGTATTAATTTACGAATAAGAAGAGAATATTTTGACAACATATAATGTATAAAAAAAATTAAAGTGAAAAGAAATAAAATATTATTTAAATGGTTAACACATATTTAAAAAGAACTATAGTAGTTATATAAAAGAACAAAATTATGCCTCGCCTCTTATTATTACATTTTGTTTCGAAAGTAGAATGATATGAATCTTCAAAACAAGCAATATTTTAAATTTAATATGGTTAGAGGCGGTTATTGGGGAGGTGGTTCCCGGATGATGATGCCCTTGCCTTTGTCCATGGTGGACTTGGGTTTCTTGGCAAGGTGGGAGGTGGCACCAGCATTAGTATCTGGTTTTTGTCGCTTCCTAGTGGTGGTGGTGGCAGGTGCAGATGTAAGGAGTTTAGGGGTAGTGAAGAAAACTCCTCATGTGCATCTGACAGGAGCTTGCGAAAGAGTAATCATTCAGCTATATCTTTAGTATGGATGTATTGGAAATATGGTTGGAGAAAGCTGGCGACACCATCTTGAATGACATCGTGAAAATCCTAAGCACGCCTAGTAGGTAGGTCATCAAGTACTCCTACTCCCTTCATGACTTAGACCTAATGAGGGAGACAATCGTGAATCATTCAATAATCTGATCCGGTCCTCATTCGTTGACACCAGCCTTCTGGCATAGGGTTGTGATAAGATTGGGAAAGTGTAAATCCTTATACTTTTGTTTTGAAGTCGCTTTGGCTATGATGGCTTCAGGGTTGAACTCGTATGGATATACTCCCCTATTATTGAGTATAGAGTGAAGGAGCATCAGACGTCATCGTGAAACAGTGGATGGGTTTGTTATCGGAATGATGCGGTTATTGATGAATTGCATCCAAAACTTTGAATCCAGGTTGAGTTGTTTCCATTTCACAGTGCTAGAATTAAGGTCACATTGGATCCATGTAGTGTCGAAAATGCACAGGTTATGAAGTACTTGTGCGTATGTCTCGGCAGTCACATTGGCCACAAAGTCTTTATGTGTGCCACCGATTATGGATAAATTGTAGTGGTTTGCAATTACTTCAACTGAGAATTTGATACTTTTCCCGCGAACATAAACCCTTCCATTGTCTAGGTACCTAACATGAGTGTAGAATTCATATACCCAATCATCGTTAACTTGCCCTGGTTGACGGATGAAATCCTTTCAGCCCTGTGTGGTGATGACAACATATATGTCAGCCATATCGTTAGTTTGGAGTGAACTCTAAACCTTCTTCCAATATAAGTTCTTGCTGCACCATATGTATGTACCGCTCTGTGAGAATATTATTCAGTATGTATAAGCAGAAGTCAAGATCTTCGACCAAGTTGTATCAGCAGAGGTTGTCGTATTTGCTTCAGGAGACGGTAGAGGAGAAGTAGAAGATGGATGAGAAGGAGAAGATGGATAACTAGGATTTCTCTCTATTCGCGAAGCCTGTTGCCTGGTTGTCGGACCATGATTTCTCAGTAAGGAGAGGTAAGATGAGTCAAGGATGCGCAGGAAAGATGAGTCAAGGTTGGATGCGATAGAGTTGAAGGATTATGAAAGGATTAAGAGTAATTTGGGAAAATTGTTAGTGAAAATACTCTTTTATATTAGGACCATGCGTCTTTTGAAAAATGTTTTTACCACGACAAATTACAAATTAATTTTTACGCATTCTTCCAGTAGTTGTTGATTCATGTTTCATTTATGGCACCGTTTAGTATTACAACGGAAAAGATAGGTCAGAGCGGGAACCAAAAATTTTGCACGAGTTTCAAACTAATGTAATAGAATTTCAACACGTATCAAGCGTAACCTAAACTAAAATCGTTAGAAAAACATGTAACATTTTTTGTTTAGCGTGAAATGTACGAAACTATATACGACTGTCCATTCGAGAATTGGTATTTTATTATATTCTATTTAACCGGACAAACATATTGTTTAGTTCTTGAGCTTTATATTTTACCCTAATAATTATTGTTGACCAAAATTGTTAAGAGTAAGTACTACTTTATTATATTTAGGGCTATTGGTATATGAGATTAATTTTTATGGCTTAGTGTATGAGATAAATTTCAAACACTATATACTGTATAGTCTACAATCTATATATAATATACAATTGTTGACATTTGCTAACACTTGGCAACAATTGGATATTTAGTGTAAAAGAGCAAGAAAACCATGCCAAGATGGGTCTTATGTGTGCAAGTATACACGGTCAGCAAGTAATACAGCAATAAGCCGAGTATCGAATCCACAGGGATTGACCAAGAACTTATTTTCTTAATGTTTACTTGTTTGTAGGAAAAATGAAGTGTTGGAGTAAATTGGGTTTTTGATCGAAAGATGGCAAAAACAAAGTAGTAAAAAATGAAAATAGTATGGCAGCAGAAGTGTTCGATTGAATGATAAGTGTTGGCAAGGGATGCCTGGATTTCACGCTACTTATGCCAGCCTTTAATAATGTCCTACCTTGGTTTTATTGCTGAGCAGATTTAAAGTAGTATTGCCTCTGTCGATGACAATACCCTAAGTTAACCAAGAATAAACCCTTATATGTCTATAGTGAAGCTTTTCATTAATTAACTTGATTAAGAACCTTTACTCCTAAGGGGTAGACTCACTTCCGAAGCAAGTTCATATACTTGAACATCTTTTGTTGAAGCTTCTCACCTTAGTATCTGGCAACTGATCATTGCCCCTTAAGTCTGTTAAGATATTAAGGTGCAATAAGCACACTATGCCAACTGTCGTATGGCAAAGGATTTAGGAAAATTAAGTACTAGCAGATAGAAAATAATGCCAATGCAATTTAAATTATTAAAAACTAAACATAAATTTAGCGTTCATCGCAAACATCCCCCAATCAACTAAAAGCTTAGTTCATGGTTGGGGGGTCCATCCACAATATTATCGTATCTCAACATCACCATTCAAATAAAATTAAAAGCTTAGTTCATGGTTGGGAGATTTGTCGATGCAACTCTTCAGTTTCTCTAGAGCTCTCGATTCACCATGGTACAGCCTCCCTCGATTTCGATCTCCTCAAGTGATAACTTGAGCTTCTTTAAATAGGCTTGCGTGGAAACCCTAGGATAAGCTCTTTGAGTTTAAAATTTGAACGTACGGAGGGATAAGATACGGTATCCTCTTATCCTGATTTGAATCCTAGGGCTGACATGTACAGGGTCCAACGGCTAACTTGACCAGTAGCATCAATCCTTTGTCAGCCGAGCTTTAGCATTGCCTGGTCCATCCATGCCAACTGCTACTCGGCAATTCTCTTACTTCCTTTCTAGTGTTCTTCGCCATTGCCTCTTTGATGTGCCTGCCTGTGTCCTACATCAAAACCAGTAAAACAACCCTTCATCCTGGAAACAGAATAACTCCCCACTTCTTATACAAATGCATGGATTCTAACAACTAAATGCGAACATATTTACTTAAAAGACAAGCAAAATCATTGTGAAATAAGCATAAAAAAGCAGTACTTTTGAGGAGTTAACACACCCCAAACCTAGCTCATTGTTTGTCCCCAAGTAATGCAACTAAAAATATAGAAAAAACAAAAAAAGGTGCCTTGGCAAAAATTGCCCTGGTTCCCAACACCTACCAGCTAGACAAGTATTATCCTAAGTTTGTCCTTGGATATTCAATGTATCAATTCCAGACAGAATAACAACTCCAAATGCATCAATTAAGTTCTAGTTTAGGGGTATCTACTGTATAGAATGTGCGGGCAATATGCGTCGAGTTTACGTGATTCCCTTAGATATCTTCACTATCTAAACTCATAATTTCACTTATTTGCCAATTGCGTCATGCACTGTTTGGTGTGAGATATAAGAGGGAGCAAACCACGAATACCCACATTAGTCCAGATTACATCACTTAAGCTAACCCATTACACTCATACCCTAGAGTTATGTTGGCTTGAGAACTAAGAGGGAGCAAACCATGAACACCCAAGTTAATTATTTTCCTAAGGCATTGGAGTGTTCTAAAGTTTCTTCAGTTTTGGAAAACATTGTTTCCTTATTCATTCTTTTTACCCTAGCAATTTTTTTTGAGCTTAGATTCAAGCAGACCTAAGTTTGCTTCGTAGACTAGATACATACCACATGTGAAGTGAAACTAAAATTCCCTAAACTAGTGTTCAATTGACAAGCTACTTGGTAATGCTAACCTGCTTGCATAGAGGTTTTAAATTCCAATTTTCTTCATCAAACAAATGATCTAGCACAACTTATCCTATCCTAGCAGTGTTGGTAACGAGTATAAAATTGACCGAGGCAAAAAAATTTACAGTTTGGTATGCATTTGTTAAATCCTACAAGGCAACCAAAATGAAAACTGAAATATAAACATGAATGTCATGAAACTAGATGTAAGGCAACCCACACCCCCAAACCTAAGGTGTGCATTGTCCTCAATGCATGGAAAAAACATATATATACAGATAGAATTTAAAATGCTTGAACATGTGAGTGAGAATGAAATTAAATGCAAGGAGTTTAAGAAGATGAGGACTCTCCTTCAGAGGGTTCCTATAACACCCCTTTCTCGACTCCGATCATCAGAGTCAAGTCGCAAAAATCACAAAACAAATACAATGTTGACAATGACCTTTTTCAAAAATACTATAAAAATTAAAATTGTAAAAAAATATTTATACTGACTTAAAACACAAAATCGGAGCTCCTTTACCTTTCAAAAATAACAAAATAGCTATTCAATAAATAATAAACTCTGAACTAAAATAGACAATTTTATTACATTTATACATGCAACTAAAATTAATTAAAAACCTCAAGTAGGATGTCATTGCTGTGGGAGCTTGATGAAATTCTCTGAACTTGATGCAACGCCTTGCTTACTCAAATATCTCGAAACACCTACGTGTGTACAATCAAACACAAGCTAAGTACGAACTTAGTGAGGCAATAATCAAGATTAAAAACAACTAAATAGGCTTATTCAATTTCATGACTTACTAAACCTCAAGGTTGTATATATATATATACTAACCTTTATATTGCATTGGTAATGATTTACTACATGCCAAATCCATCAAACTTTCACGTTGCATTAGTAATGATTTACTATATATCAATGTCATAAGACTTTCATACTTGTGCATTTGTCATAATATGACATATATGCATAAATGCATCATGATCACTAGATATGTATTACCATCATGTTAATCATATAATAACATAATATAAACTGGATATAAATTTCTTACCAATATACTTGCCATTTATTTCAAAAGCTCATAAGCTTATTCACCTGTTTATTTTTTAACCAATAAACCATAGCCCAAAAATAAGCCTGTGAGGACCCTGGGTACACGAGTCAAATATGCACCGAAGTGCTAATACACATATGGTCGTGCCCACTATAATACACATAAGGTCGTGCCCACCATATGCACTAAGTGTCCTTTATATACACTATAGTGCTAAACCGAGTATGCAGCGTGCTGTTGGACTCTATTGCATGCCAACTATACCCTGTCCCTCAATGACATACTTGGGCATATATTCTATATTTATTTCATCCATGGCAATGTATATCAACATAATTTAACATTGGGCAGTTCATACCCGAAATAACATTCATAATATAACATTATATATAACTAGTGATCCATGCATTTATAATCAACTTTTGACATATTTAGAACATGTCAAATATATGATTAATGACATAAATATCATGCCAATATAAACAAGGTATACTCATCGCGAGTCTTCCTAATGATGTATAAAACATCCATGTATCATGTTATGTATGCATTGCACTCACCTTGGCCACTTAACACGATGCCTTATTAAGTCCTAGTTCGGTCCTTTCTTCGTAGTGCCTCGAACCTTCTTTGATTTGGACTTGACTTCGTTAATCACATGAATAAAATAAAATATTTGTTAGTTTTAAATCTAACAATACCTTAAATATGCTATCTAATATAATCATTCGAATATAAAATTTCCAAATATTTTCCTTTATTCCTTCTACTGTTCAAAAACTCATTATGGTTCTTAGTGACCAATTTGAACTTCCATTAATTCTTCCGAGCTTGTTGACTAACATTTAAATACAAAATGTTTCAAATTCCATTTTCTGACAGCTTGCGCTACCTTCAAAGATTTATTTCTATAAAATAATCTACAACACGGAGTTCGATTATGTTTATTCAGAAAGAAACTCAATTCGATAATCTTTTCAACCATATAAACTAATAGCCCAAATTTAACTCGTACGGTTTATGGCGAATTTTCAAAGTCAAATTCCAGTGTTGAATTTCGGAGCAGACTGCTACTCTGTTTTCTGACCTTTCATCACTTAAAAATTTGTATCTTTTGATATACAAATCAAAATCAGTCACCGTTTGTTCCAAACAAAACTAGACTGAACCATGAATACAATGATATAAAGATCACTTTCTAATTATTTTTGTATAATTTATGGTGAATTTCCAAACTCACTATCAATGACTAAAATTCTTGGCAGATTTATAATTCACATCTTTAGCATCTTTTAACTATTCCAAAACCTCAAATTAACCTTCAATTACATAATCAAGCATAAAGAACATCATTCAAACTATTTCCTTCTCTAAAATAATTTTTACAATATTTTCCCCTCAATTTCTCTATATAACCGAATGGTCCCTATACCATATACCATAGGATTTCCTTCACTTTAAGCATTGAAACAACATCACAACAACATTTCCAACATGATTGAACCTTAAAACATAAAATTCCAACATGTTCTTCATCAACCCTAGTCACCATCTCCAACTTAGAAGCAAGAAAACCATGTGAAAATTATATCAAATGAAAGAGAATTTAAAAGAGAACAATTTTGTATCTAATGAACTAACCAAGCTTGAAAATTTCTTTTTTCTCCCCAAATATCCCACGACAGCAAAGTGGTACAAAGACCGGATTTTCTTTCTTTATTTTGCTTTTATTTTATGCCAAATGTCATAATTTTTACCTATTTAACTTAAAGCATATCTTAAATAGCACAATGACCATTTTACCCTCTTGATCCAAGGCTCCAAAGCTTGACACTTGTCAAAGTTTTCATCCAAAGGTCAAAAATAAACCAATAACTTAGTAGTTACCAACTTTTCCCTTATGATTTTCCAAAATTACGATCTTGCAATTTTTCATCCAACGGCTCATATTTAACATGGAAAATCAAATTAAATCCTAGTGTTCATATTATTCCAACACAAAGAAAATATCTTAGACATGTAAGATGACATAATTAACCTTGCCTTATCATCCTTCAAAATATCATAGATATTCGATTCGATCAGATTATTCGAATATTTTTCTGAACTTTATCGCTTTATAGCCATTAATACAAACTTCAGACGAAAAATATGAATAACACAGAAACGTCATTCTTGGGGGTAAACTATTCATTTACGGGGTTAAAATACATAACTTTTGAAAATTACACTTTGGTCTCTAAACTTTTCCAAAGTTTATACTTTAGCAACAAAACTTTCAAATTTTACATTTTGGTCACTAGAAAAAAATTGGGATATTACAATTCTCCCCCTTAAGAAAATTTGTCCTCGAATTTTTAATACGTACCTGGTTCAAAAAGGTGAGGAAATTGCTTTCTCATATCTTTTTCTCTTTCCCAAGTAGTTTTTTCAACTCCATGATTTCGCCAAAGAACTTTAACAAGCGATATCATCTTATTCCTTAGTTCTTTGACTCCATGTGCCAGAATCTTTACCAGTTCTTTCTTATAAATCAAATTTGGCTGAATCTCTATTTCCTCTAATGACATGTAAAGGATCTGATCGATATTTCTTGAGCATCGTACATGAAATACATTGTGAATCTTGTTCATTTCTAAAGGCAAGGCTAGTTGATAAACCACCAGACCAATTCTTTTCACAATCTTATATGGTCCAATAAATCTCTGACCCAACATCCCTTTTTATCCAAACCATAACATCTTCTTCCAAGGTGAAACTTTTAAGGAATACTTTATCCTTAACTTCATATTAAATATATTTTCTTTCAAGATCAGCGTATAATTTCAATCATTCTAAAGTATTTCTAAGATTGCTTCGAACCATTATTACTTTATTCTCTACATCCCGAACTAAATCAGATCCAATCACCTTTCATTTCTCTTTTTAACCCATCATCATCGGGGATATAAATTACCCCTCGATAATATGAACATTCTTTAGACTTAACATCAAAATCTTTAATTTTCCCTTTTTCCCTTACTGAATTCTTTCCAAACATATCTTATCTTTCATCTGTAAATCTTTGATCCGATTTGTCAAAGTAGACTTGAGCTGAAGCTGTGTAATCAATACACTATTTCCTCTAAAGATAATTGAGCATTTAATGCTTATAAGGCAAAGAATAACTTTTGGCTAAATACATCAACTACTACTTTAGCCTTATTACATCAATACATATCTCAACCTATTATGGGACGTATCATTAAATAACATAGAATCCTTATTAACTTCAGACTGTAGTAATACTAGTGATACCATCTTAACTTTCTTAGGATATACTCAGATTCTCTTTGTTGAGACAATATAACCTGGAGATGCAACTTGAATTAATCAAATTCACATTTGGGTAACTTTGCATACAACTACCTTTCCCACAAGGCTTGTAGCACTATTCGTAAATGTTTATCATAATCTTATTTCATACTACACTTTTGATAAAGCCATCTTTATACTCGATTGATAGCTATTACTGTAAGAAATTTCATCGAACCATTTTTCTTTTTTTTACAAATAATACTATAACACCCCAAGGTAATATACTAAGTCGTATAAAACCTCAATCCAATAGTTCACATAACTGAACCTTTAACTCTCTTATCTTTATAAGAGCCATTTTGTACAGTACCCTTTGATATAAATTCAGTGCCAGAGAAAACATAAATCCTGAATTTCACTTCACGATCAGATGGTAACTCCAACAGTTCCTGAAGTAACTCATCCTGATATTTATTGGCAGTTGGGATACTTTCCAAGTTCACATTTGAATACTTGTATGTTTTCAACATAAGCTAGAAAGTTCTTACATCCTTAAGATAGCAGTTTCTTTAAAATACTACTGAATCACATTGATCAGAAAAATCTGATTTTTCCCTCATCATTACAATCTACGATCTTTCTAGTTCCTTTCAAATTTATTCTTTAAGAGCATAAATTCATAATGACATAATAGGCCCATAATCATTCCATGCTCAGCGAAATCGCAATTCATAAAGAGGCAACTCTATTAAGTCTTACTAAAAATTTAATTTCGTTGAATTACTATCGAATAAATCTTATAAATTTGACTTACCCTTGTGCTATATCCGAAAGGATAAGTTTCTATCATATCGAGCTTTTCATGATCACCACAACGAAGCCCTTCTAGCATCATCTTTATATTTGTTAAACAAATAGTATATCGACATTGGTTTTCCATCAATATCCTACCTGAAGTCCAACACTTCAAGACTTCCCAGCTCTCTAGTAATAAAAGTCTAAGGAACTTGGGGTTGAATTTCCTCTAAAATCATATCCAGGGTTCGAAAGAATAACCCTTGGTTTAAATAGGCATTTCCAACTTCACCAGTACTTTAACATCACATTGAGCGAAAAACGATTAATGATTAACCTTGTTACTACTTTTATAGGCCTCATTCTTACCCAATTGTTCGATCGCTCTATGTGATTTCTCAACTTCAGACATCTATAACTTTATTCAATCAATTCAATAAGCAGTTGCATCAAGTCACTCAAGCATCCAAACAGTAATTATGACATCCTAGTGGCATGTATACACTTACTGACTGACAACAAGCTCGGTTTGGATCCAAAACCGGCTAAACCTATTGCTCTGATACCAATAAATGTAACACCCCCTTCTCGACTCCGATCATCAGAGTCAAGTTGGAAATGTCACAAAACAAATACAATATTGACAATGAACTTTTTCAAAATACTATAAAATTTAAAACTGTAAAAAAAATATTTATACTAACTTAAAACACAAAATCGGAGCTCCTTTACCTTTCAAAAATAACAAAATAGCTATTCAATAAATAATAGACTCTTAACTAAAATAGACATTTTATTACATTTATATATGCCACTAAAATTAATTCAAAACCTCAAGTAGGATGTCATTATTGTGGTAGCTTGATGAAATTCTCTGAACTTGATGCAACGCCTTGCTTACTCCAATATCACGAACCACCTAGTGTGTACAATCAAACACACACTAAGTACGAACTTAACGAGGCAATAATCAAGATTAAAAACAACTAAATACACTTATTCAATTTCATGACTTATTAAACCTCAGGCTGCATATATATATAACATGTCATATGCCAATATACTAACCTTTATATTGCATTGGTAATGATTTACTACATCCCAAAGCCATCAAACTTTCACATTGCATTAGTAATGATTTACTATATGTCAATGTCATAAGACTTTCATGCTTGTGCATTTGTCATAATATGTCATATATGCATAAATGCATCATGATCATTAGATATGTATTACCATCATGTTAACCATATATTAAAATAATATAAACTAGATATAAATTTTTTATCAATATGCTTGCCATTTATTTCAAAAGCTCATAAGCTTATTAACCTGTTTATTTTTTAACCAATAAACCATAGCCCAAATATAAGCCTATAAGGACCTTGGGTACATGAGTCAAATATGCACCGAAGTTCTAATACACATAAGGTCATGCCCACCATAAAACACATAAGGTCGAGCCCATCATATGCACTAAGTGACCTTTATATACACTATAGCGCTAAACCAAGTATGCAGCGTGCTGCTGGACTCTATGGCATGCTAACTATACCTTGTCCCTCAATGACATACTCGGGCATATATTCCATATTTATTTCATCCATGGCAATGTATATCAACATAATTTAACATTGGGCAGTTCATACCAAAAATAACATTCATAATATAACATCATATATAACTAGTGATCCATGCATTTATAATCAACTTTTCAAATATTTAGAACATGTCAAATATATGATTAATGACATAAATATCATGTCAATATAAACAAGGTAGACTCATCGCGAGTCTTCCTAATGATGTATAAAACATCCATGTATCATGTTATGTATGCATTGCACTCACCTTGGCCACTTAACACAATGCCTTACTAAGTCCTAGTTTGATCCTTTCTTTCATAGTACCTCGAACCATCTTTGATTCGGACTCGACTTCATTAATCACATGAATAAAATAAAATATTTGTTAGATTCAAATCTAACTAATCCTTAAACATGTTGTCTTATATAATCATTCGAATATAAAATTTCCAAATCTTTTTCTTTTTTCCTTGTACTGTTCAAAAACTCATTATGGTCCTTAGTGACCAATTTGAACTTCCATTAATTCTTCCGAGCTTGTTGACTAACATTTAAATACAAAATGTTTCAAATTCCATTTTCTGACAGCTTGCACTACCTTCAAATATTTATTTCTATAAAATAATCTACAACACGGAGTTCAATTCTGTTTATTCTGAAAGAAACTAGATTCGATAATCTTTCAATCATATAAACTAATAGCCCAAATTTAACTCGTACGATTTATGGCGAATTTTCAAAGTCAAATTCTAGTGCTGAATTTTGGAGCAGACTGCTACTCTGCTTTCTGACCTTTCATCACATAAAAATTTATATTTTTTGATATACAAATCGAAATCAGTCATCGTTTGTTCCAAACAAAACTAGACTGAACCATGAATACAATGATATAAAGATCACTTTCTAATTATTTTTTAAAAATTTATGGTGAATTTCCAAACTCACTGTCAATGACTAAAATTCTGGGAAGATTCATAATTCACATCTTTAGCATCCTTTCACTATTTCAACACCTCAAATTAACCTTCAATTACATAATCAAGCATAAAGGACATCATTCAAACTATTTCCTTCTCTAAAATATTTTTTACCATATTTTCCCATCAATTTCTCTATATAACTGAATGGTCCCTATACCATATACCATATGATTTTCATCACTTTAAGCATTGAAACAACATCATAACAATATTTCCAACATGATTGAACCTTAAAACATAAAATTCCAACATGTTCTTCATCAACCCTAATCACCATCTTCAACTTAGAAGCAGGAAAATTATGTGAAAATTATATCATATAAAATAGAATTTAAAGGAGAACAATTTTGCATCTAATGAACTAACCTTGAATCCAACTCTAAATGCTTGAATTCAAGCTTAAAAATATATTTTCTTCTCCCCAAATATCCCACAGCAGCAAAGTGGTACAAAGACCAAATTTTCTTTCTTTATTTTGATTTTATTTTATGACAAATTTCATAATTTTAACTTATTTAACTAAAAATATCTCTTAAATAAGAAAATGACCATTTTGCCCTCTTAATCCAAGGCTCCAAAGCTTGACACCTGTCAAAGTATTCATCCAATGGTCAAAAATAAACCAATAACTCAGTAATTACCAACATTTCCCTTATAATTTTCCAAAATTACGATCTTGCCATTTTTCATCCAACGGCTCATATTTAACATGGAAAATCAACTTAAATCCAAGGGTTCATATTCTTCCAACACAAACAAAATATCTTAGACATGTAAAATGACATAATTAACCTTGCCTTATCATCCTTCAAAATATCCTAGATATTCGATTCGATTATCCGAATATTTTTCTAAACTTTATCGCTTTACAGCCATTAATACAAACTTCGTACAAAAAATCCAGATAACACGAAAACGTCATTCCTGGGGGTATACTATTCATTTACGAGGTTAAAATACATAACTTTTGAAAATTACACTTTGGTCCATAAACTTTTCCAAAGTTTATACATTAGCTACAAAACTTTCAAAATTTACATTTTGGTCACTAGACAAAAATTGGGATATTACAGTTCTAGCCAGGATACATGTGTTTTCCTTTTGATGAAGCTCCCTCAACTGAGGGCCATATGTTTCTTGCGCTTAAGGCTGGGTTTTGATGCGGCTGTGGAGGCTGCAAGGTCATGGAGAACTTCCTCAACAATCTTTACCGGCTCAGAGGTAGCCAGGACATCAGTGGCAGCAGGTGCTGCAGGTGTGGCAACAGTCTTGTCATGACCTTGAATTCCTTTCTCATCGGATTTAGGTGGTGTATCAGTTCTGGCAGATTCAATTTGTACTGGAGAGACTGAGACGGTTGCACTAGATTATGTCGGAGTGTGGACAGAGTGAGGACTGGCTGGCATGTCATCCTTGGCAAGGAGGTCGGCAAGGAACTTAGGAAATGCTGGCAATGTTTGCGTGGATATGCTTTCAAGGGTTTTCTTCATGACATTGTCCCAGGCATACACATATTGCTAGAACATGGAGTTCTGCTCCTCGACTTTCTCAAATTTTTGGAGAATGATCTCCTGGAGTTGGCAGATCTCGGAAAGTATTGCAAATGATCCAGCTGACGTTGGAGTTGCAAGTTCTAACTTTGGCACATTTGCATTTGGCACAGAATCTGTCGTCTTTTGTTTGTCCTTCTCCCTTGCCTTCGTGGCAGTCAATTGTCTCCATAGGGTAGAAGTTATAGTGGTCCCCTTATTCTTTTGAATGCTATCTGAGTCAAGATGTGGCACGTCATTCTACATGTAAATGGTAGAGATTAAAGAAGGAAAAAGTAAACTCACATTGCTCTTACCAGCACATTTAAAAGTCTCTTCGATGATAAGCCGTCCGACATTAATGTTGCGACCAGTCATGATAGAGTGCAGCAGTGCCAATCTTTCCTCTAAAACTATTTCATTGTGAGTAGTCGGCATCAAGTTGGCCTTCCAGAAGTGATTCCAGCCCCGCGGCTGAGGTTTTAGCACCAACCATTTCACTGTCTGACGTTCTTATTGAGTGTCGGCCTCACACAGCTCCTTCAATATCATCTTCCTCTTGGCATCATCCAAAGATTCTATAAACTTGGTGTGTTCGTCCTCTTGTTTCATCCAAAGAAAACATATCATTTATACACACTTCAGCAAAACGAACACACTTACCTCGCACCATCAAGAACGGTGAATCCTTGGTTGTGAGATAAGCATAGAATTCCCAAACATTGTTGGCATGTACTTCCCCTGGCGGTTGGCAAAATTTTTCCCACTTATGTGTCTTTATCACTTTGACGAATTCTGGGGAGTAACCCAAGTTGGGTTCATTCTTGAACTCAAAACCTTTCTTGTAGCAAAACGTTCTTGATGCAAAATTCTCCTCATACTTCTTGCGGATTTCTTCATTGAAAAAGATTTTCAAAGGCATTAAATACGCTGCCATGGAGATTTCTTGAGTGATCTTTCAGATGACAGGGATTTATGAGAAGAAAGAATAGAAAGACCCAACTAAGATTCGGTTAGGGTTTAAGTAGATGAAGGGGTAGAACGGCTGAGCATTTTAAATGGTATTCCTAATGTGGTCAGTTGAGTAGGGATAGTGATAAGGGTTAGCGTGTTTGGAGGAAATAAATTATGATGTGATAAGAGGTAAGATGATAAGACGGCGCGGGAAGAGAATAGGGGATAAGGTTAAAATTTGAATTTCAACTTTTCACCTTGGGCGGCTAGGGTAAAATTATACATGTAGCGTAGAAGGTTTCCTCCTTTCTTGGGCCGATCTCATCAACCCTTGGGTTGCTATATTAAAAACTCTTCTCTGAATTTTTTCTTTTATCGCCCCCTGCTAGTCCTCTTCCTTGGCACTCTTCCTGGCAATGCTTCTTGTATCCACTCAACAAAACCTTTCAACGCAACAAAAGAGGAATAAAACAAAAGAAAATAAATAAACAAAAGAAAATGAATAAATAAGAAATATGAAAAAAAATAAAACATCTAACATAATATATACAAAAATCACACCATGATGATGATGTTCACAAAACCTCTGCCAAATGGATAACCTCCTTGGCATCATTGCGAGTGCCTTGAAAGTAGTGCTTCAATCTTTGGCTGTTTACTTTGAAAATTGTTCCCGATTTCATATCCTTGATATCAACTGCTCCATAAGCATATGGTTTCACAACTTCAAAGGTTCCTAACCATCTAGACTTGAGCTTACCCGGAAATAACTTTAGCCTCGAGTTAAACAACAAGACCCGCTGGCCTACTTCAAATTGTCTCGGCAATATCCTATTGCCGTGCCATCGTTTTGTTTTTTCTTTATAGAGTATGGCATTTTCATAAGCTTGCGATCTGAACTCCTCTAATTCATTTATGTCTAATAAACCTTTTGCACCCGCAGCTCTCCACTCTATGTTGAGCTTTTTGATTAACCAATAAGCTCTATGCTCTAAACTGGCAAGTGACATGCCTTCCCAAACACGAGCCTATAAGGAGTGGTTCCCAACGGAGTCTTAAAGGTTGTTCTGTAAACCCACAAGGAATCATCTAGTCTCAAAGACCAGTCCCTTCTTATCGAATTCACAGTCTTATCCAGAATGTTCTTGATATCTTTATTGGGGATCTCTACCTGGCCATTTGTTTAGGGGTGGTAGGCTGTGGCAATACGTTTCTAGATCCCGTACCTATACAAAGCTCTATAGATTAAGGTGCACTTAAAATGCGTTCCTTCATCATGAATGATGGCTCCGGGGACACCAAATTTAGTAAAGATGTGCTTGTGAAGGAATTTGGCAACATCCTTGGCATTGTTTGTTGGCAAAGCTACTGCCTCTACCCATTTTGGAACGTAGTCAACAGCCACAATGATATATAAGTTCCCGAATGATGGAGGAAAGGAACCCATAAAGTCTATTCCCCATACGTCAAACAGCTCTACTGCATAATATTCTAAAGCGGCAATTAATGTCTACTAGAAATGTTACCCGTCTTCTGGCATCGATCACATGCCTTGGCAAATTAAAGAGCATCTTTAAACAATGTAGGCCAAAAGAACCTGGACTGCAACACCTTGGCAGCAGTCTTTATTCCAGTAAAGTGTCCTCTATACGGTGTTGTATGGCATAATTGTAAAATGTTGTGTTGCTCCTCCTCTGGCATACATCAGCGAATCATTTGGCATTGCTTGAAAAAAAATTTGCTCATCCCAATAATATTGCCGAACATCGCGCAGAAATTGTTTTTTGCCACTACTTGCCAGATTCGGTGGCAAAATTTTGCTTACCAAAAAATTGACTATGCCAATGTACCATGACAAAGAATCGACTGTAAGTAAATATTAATTCATCTCTAATGGTCGGGGCTCTCCCTTCCTCAAGGTGATGCTTTAACTGTGATAAATGGTCAGCTACCAAATTTTTGCTCCCTTTCTTGTCTCGAATCTCGAGATCAAATTCTTACAGCAAAAGCGACCATCGAATCAATCTGGGCTTGGCATCTTTTTTTGCTAAAAGGTATTTTAATGCCGAGTGATCTATATACGCCACAACCTTGTTACCTACCACGTAAGACCTAAATTTATCAAATGCAAATACAACCACGAGAAACTCCTCAATAATGGTGTAGTTGAGTTGGGCTTTATTCAACGTTTGATTGGCATAGTAAATGGTATGGAAAACCTTGCTACGCCTTTTTCCTAACATGGCTCCAACGGCATAATTGTTGGCATTACACATGAGCTCGAAAAGCTCACTCCAATCTGGTGCCACAACGATAGGGGCATTGATCAATCTATCATTAAGTTCTTGAAACGCTTTTAAACAAGAATCACCAAACGTAAAAGTGGCATTTTGTTCTAAAAGCAAGCATAAAGGTTTAGAAATTTTAAAAAATCTTTAATGAACCGGCGATAAAAGCCTGCATGTCCCAAAAAACTTCTGATACCTTTTACACTTGTGGATGGTGGCAATTGTTTGATTACCTCAATCTTTGCCTTGTCCACTTCCAGTCATCTCTTGGTTACTCTGTGACCGAGAACTATGCCTTCCTTCACCATGAAATGGCATTTTTCTCAATTCAAAACTAGGTTAGTCTCACTACATCTCCTCAAAACAAGCTCTAGACTCTAAAGACATCCTCGAATGTTTTGCCAAATACTGAGAAATCATCCATGAAAACCTCTAGGTTGTTCTCAATTATGTTAGAGAAAATAGACATCAAGCATCGTTGGAATGTTGTCGGAGCATTACACAGTCCAAAGGGCATTCTTCAAAAAGTAAACATCTCATATGGAAAAGTGAATGTGGTTTTCTCCTGATCTTCTGGAGCGATGGCAATCTGATTATACCCTGAATAACCATCTAGAAAGTAATAGTATACTTTGCCTGCTAGCCTATCCAACATCGGGTCGATAAAGGGCAGGGGAAAGTGATCTTTCTTGGTGGCATTATTCAGCTTCCTATAGTCCATGCATACTCTCTATCCGGTAATAATCCTGGACAGAATCAACTCATCCTTGCTATTTTGAACTACAGTCATACAACATTTCTTTGGCACACATCCAGGGCTGACCCATGAGCTGTCTAAAATGGGATAGATTATCCCGGCATCTAGCCACTTGATAATTTCTTTCTTTACTAATTCTTTCATGCTCGGATTCAGTCTTCTTTGGCCCTCAATTGTTTTGCCATGATATTCCTCCAAAATTATTTTGTGTATGCAAATAGTAGGCTTATACCTCAGATATCAGCCAAGGTCCATCCCATAGCTTACTTCTATTTGCTTAAGATTTCCAGCAATCATTCCTCTTGATCATTAGATAGATCAACAGCAATGATTACTGGCAAAGAAAAGTGTTTACCTAAGTAAGCGTACTTGAGGTGGTCTGGAAATGGTTTTAGTTCCAATTTTGGTGGCTCTTCGACTGATGGCTTAGGTGCCTTGAATTCTCTGCCCACCAGTTCCAATAGCTCTGGCTGGCGAAAGTAATTAGCAACTTCGTTCTCCAATGTTGGTCTTTCAGTGTCTTTACTCATCCTAATATCATCAACATGTTCTCTGGCATCATCTCCCGTGCCTTGGCACAGTTGTGCCACATCTAAAGTGAAAATGGACTTAATCATCTCCTCAACCTGGCATTCCACTGGTTCATCTGCATATTTAAGAGCTTGAAACACATTAAACGTAACATGCTGGTCATTCATGCGCATAGTTAATTCACCTTTATGAACATCAATTAAGGCTCTACCTGTGGCAAGGAATGGTCTACCCAATATGATCGGGATATTGCTATCTATATCATAATCTAAAATGATAAAATCAGCTGGAAATATAAATTTATCTACCTTTACCAGCACATCCTCTATCTTACCCTTAGGATGTGCAAAAGATCGGTTTACCGACTGAAGTGTTACAGTGGTAGGTCCCGCTTCAATGCTGAGCTTCTTAAAAACATACATTGGCATTAAATTGATGCTGGCTCCCAGGTCACACAGTTCTTTACCCATGAATCTATTGTCAATGGTACACGGTGTAATAAACCGTTTTTGCCTGGGTTATACAAACCTGAGCCCAATTACATGATCCATAACTCAGTTACAAATTAACTCAAACCCATTACCCGGGCCAATTAAACCAAACCCAACCCATCAACCAAAAATTCCTAACCCTAATTAGTAGTAGCCTTTAGCCATCCAAACTTTATCCGTCGTCGCCTCAACTGCCATTGTCGCCGTCCCCGTCACCTGCAACCACCATAAGCAGCAACCAGATCAAACCTTAAGCCAATTAAACCAAAATCCCAAAAAAAATCTAGAAACCCTAAAATAAAATAAAAACCTAATCTACCATATCACCATCACTCATACCCTACCTCTACCGACCCATTCCCTATTTCCACCATAACCGACCATACCTTGCCCTGAAAATTAGGCCATTAGATCTGCATAATAATAAAAAAGAGGAGTTGTTATTTTGTGTGTGTAAAAATCGGATATAAAATCCGAATGAAACAAATGTAAAAAGGAGGATTGAAAAAAAATCTCCGGGTAAAATCGGGCTTTTGAGTGAAATAAAAAAGGGTAATTTCCAAATCTTTCTTTTTTGCATATTAAATTTTTTTTTAAATTTAGAATAAAAGGCAGAATCATATAATAGGTTTTGGTTTGAAATTCATTTTTTGTTTTAAATATTAAATAAAAAGGAGGAGGAAAAAGGTCAGATCTTACCGTTCGTTTAAAGGAGGAAGGTTGTCATAAGGCTTTAATGCCGATAATCGACCTTCATTTCCCAGCGGTGCCGTTGGGAGTAGGGAGAATGGTCGTCGTTCGGGGGGAAGATAAGAGGATGAGATTAATAGGCTTAGGGTTCTTTTTTTCTTTTTTAGTTTTTTTACTAAAACTAATCTAGTTTAAAAATAGCAACCCTTACATATTACTTAACCCGTTCACTCTAAACAATGTCATGTGAGCCCCCTAACCTGCGTGGTGACCCGACCCAGAGGAAGGATCCTCGATTTGGGGTAAATGGTCTAATTATAGAAATGGTCATTCCCCTTTGTTCCTGTATTTGTTTTAACCCAGGGACCAATTGCACTTTTGGTCACTGTAGTTTTTATTTTCTTTTAATTTCTACATTTATTTTACTTGTTGCCCTTTTAGTTTATGTTTTTTTAATCTGGTTATTTCCAGATTTTATTTATTTGGCTATTATTTAATTTATGTCTTTATTTCCAATACCTTTTATTTTTGTTTTAGCATTTTGGTCCCTTTTCATTATGCCTATTAACTGTATCTAATATATATATATATATATATATATACTATATATAGGTATTTGTTATATTATGTATGTATATAAATTATTATTTTATATATGTATTACATATTATACTATATAATGTATTATACTATATTAATATGCATATATATAGTATTTTACTATGATGTATAGTTCATATATTTATTTATATTATATGTTCATATATTATATGTTATGTAATATAGGTATATATATAGTATTAGTTATGTATATTATATGTTATATTATATGATATATGTTTATTATATGTTATTATATGCATATGTATTGTATATATTTATTTTTATTTTATTTTTGTTTATTTATATTCCATTATTTATTTTTGTTCGATCCGGTCCTTTTCCGAACAATTTAATTTTCGTATTTTTTTTGCACTTTAATTCACGCCTTTTCTTTTCTTGCAAATTTAATTTACGCAATTTATATTTTCATATTTATTTAATTATTTACCTTTAATTAATTTTATAATATATATTGTCCATGCATTTATCATGTTTTGTCCGTACATATGTAAATGTCATGCTTCATTAATTGCATTAATCTAGTTTAGTACCCTAGGTCCAATATTCTAGTGGGAGTGTCGTCCCGAGTCTTTAGGCGTCATCTCTTTTGGTGTCGTCCTGATATCCTGACCCATCATATAGAGCCTTGATCTATTTCTAATCACTAGGGTGAGCAAAAATGCTTCCATCCCCTGAGCTCATCCTTGATCTTCTCGTAGCATTTCGACAGGAACTAACTCTCGGTCCCTATGCTTTAAATCTCATCATCATTCATTTTTAAAGTAATGCAAAAGGCAATTTACTTGTGTATATTTCAATACAAAAAAATAATGATTGTTTGAAAAGATAACAATTATTTTGAAAATCACAACTTGGAGAGAATACCAAACATTTTAAAAACATTGTTTGGAACAAATGGTAAACATCTTTTTTCTTTTTTTCTCTCTTTTTTTAAAGCCAAACATTTTTAAAAGTTAATGTTTGGCGAATGGTAAACAAAATTCGAAGTATATTGCCACACATTTTAAAAACTAATGATTGGGGGAAATGGTAAACATCAAAACTTTGGAAGAAAATGTCAAACCTTTTAAAAACATGTTTGCCCCCAAAATATCAAACACCACAGCACATCTGCTTCAAATTGCCAGAGATCAACTCTAATGAAGCACATATTTAGAAGATCTTGACTATTGTGGAGATATACACAAATGTATAGTTTCTTCTAGTCTATTAGGCTTTCAAGAGGCACAATCTCATATCTAATTTCTAACCCATTTAAGGTGGCTCTCTTAATCTCACTAACTCACCATGCCTCATTCTTCCCTCATTTGGGTGTCGATCAAGCACTTCGAAGTTTGACGTTCCTTGAAGCAAGGTTAACCCTTTTAGGTGGAATGAAATCTGAAGACATTCTCATTCAACTTGGATATCTATGGATGATCAGAATGGTCTTTGAAGGCTTGTAATGTAGGCCTTTGGTTCATGGTTAGACGAAGCTGTATCTCTGTGCTCGTATGATCTGGATATGCTCACATGGAGTATTCTTTTTTTTCTTTTTCGAGATCACACTAGACTGACCGTTTTTGGGTTTTCACCCTAGAGTTCATTTCCTCACTCTCTTTCTTTTGGTTCGCCTTGCATTCTGGTTGTGTATTGATGCTTGTTTTTCGTAAAAAATGATTGATCCTCCAAAGTTTCTTGAATGAAGGATTATGTACATTTATGGGATTTCTTGTGATTGGTATGCCCAGATGAAATGTTCCTCTTTCTTTCTTTTTCCCTTTTTTTCTTTTTTCTTTCTTTTTTTATTTGGATTGCTCTAGACTGCCCATATTTGGGTTTTCACCCTAGAGTTCACTTCCTTCTTCTGTATCTTCAGATCAGTGTATTTTGGTTGGATATTGATGCCAACATGCTCAGGCAGACTACTCCTTCCTTTTCATTTCCGGGATTGCTCTAGACTGCCCATTTTTGGGTTTTCACCCTAAAGGTCATTTCCTTTTCGAAATTGGCAATCTTCGGGCCGACTTGTCTTGTCTTGGCATCAATTCAAGCTTCTATACAAATCTTCAAAATTGTGGATTCTTTATGTATCTCTTGCTCATTTCTGACAGTTGAAGTCTTGATCTTGTATTGTTTGATCTGTGTGTGAAGTATATACAGTATTTTCTTTTTATTCCTTTTGTCTTTTTTCTCTCTTTCTCTTTCTTTTTCTTTTTCTTTTCTCTCTTCTTCTTCTTCTTCTTTTTCTTTTTTTCTCTTCTAAGGGAATTCAACTCATCACAGTTCTTTGTCTCAAGGATAATGATGAAGCATACAATAGAACCCTGAGTTACTCGGCATAGTCATGATTTGAATATATCACTCGTGTAGCTACTCCACCTTTGACTTAAAAGTTGGATGGAACATACAACCACCTTCTGAGCTTTTCACTACAGCGGAGTGCCCCAGAAAATTCTACTCATTTCTCTCTTTTTAAACACTCTTATCTAGGAATACCTTTTAGTAAACCCAAACAGTAGAGTGTAATCTCTCTTTTTCTTTTTTTGTCTCTTTCTTTTTTTCTTTTTTTTCTTTCTTTTTTTAGACTGTCCATTTTGGGTTTTCAGCATAGAGTCTCTTTCCTCTTATTCAAGTCTGTAGATGTATTCTCGAATCAAACTGTATCTATACCAGACATTGTCGCTTGTTCCCACTTGAACGTAATCAATTCTACCTAGCTCTTCTAAACTGGTGCCTATTGAACGGTAGAGTCTTCATGTATCTTCTTCTTACACTATTTAACTTAGTGTACTCGCTCTTGATTGCTTCGGCCTTCTGATTGCCATTTCTTATGTTGCTTGTTTTACTTTCTGAGCATAAACTTGTCTTCATCCATTTTCCTCTGGTAGTTTTATGGCCTTCATGTCCAATCTATCTGGTCTCATATCTTTCTCTTAGTAAAGTGAAAGAATATCATTCGTCTTTCCATTCGTAGATGTCCTAAGAAAGCCTTCAGGGGGTAAAGGTTTAGGGTCAACTCTCAATTCAAGGATCTTAAACAACAAGTGCTTAAGAAGGAAAATTCCTAAAATGGGAACTGCCCATTGTCTAAAAACTCGCTTTGTTCCTCTGTTGGCCTAAGTGAATTAACGGATACTCACATTTGCAATATCCTCACAACTTTTAATTTCTTCTAAATATAAGCAACTTAGAGTTGATTTCCGAATTTAAACCACGGGTATTCTTGCATTTGAGATTCAAGGACCTGGTATAGAAATGATATATACATATGTCCATTCAAAAAAATATGTATATGTGTATGGAAAATCAAAAACTACCTCATAACAATGAATGAAATGTTTAAAGAATCAAAGAATGCAAAAACGCTTTATAAATGGAAATGTGAAAAAAAATATTTGTTTGAGAGTTGTTTTTCTTCAAAACATTGAGAATTTCTTTGTGAACTGATGGGAAAACCATAGGGACCTTCGGACTACCTCTCGAGTACTAACTCATTCCCTTTCAATGTAGTGTAGGCTTGCCATTTCTCTTGTTTTTCCTTGCTGGATCAATCTTGCATTAGGACTCCCTCGCCAACCAGCTTCTGGATTTCTCGGTGCCATGCTCCAATGTCCCCATACAAAACTCATATGCATTATTCAGGTCAAAGTTGTGGGCAAATGTGTCAGGTATAATATTCATCGGCCTAGGGTGAGCTGCTAACCTTCGACCAAATGAGAAAATATGTTTGAAATGAGTACCCCAAATATTTTCATACTTGCTCGATGAATTTTCCTCGGTGATTCAGAGGGATTATCAGACCTCCTTCTCTTATTGTTATGAGAATCTTGAAAGTGGTACCCATCTATCTCTTTCTTTTCTTCTACTCCTAGGTAGGTCTGGTCTTTAAACTTAGGTCCCAGAGTGCATGTTCGATTCTCTCTCCAGCTGTCATGAAGTCCTCAAAGTTGGCCTTCATTTTCCCGAGCATCTTATCAAAGAAGAAATATGAAAGGTGGCATGAAACATGGAAGTCACTTTCATCTTCGTCTACGGGAGGCTGCACCTGGGTCGCTAAACATAGCCACCTCAAAGCACATTCCTTGAAGCCTTCATCAGGTTTCATCTTTGTACCCTGGAGATACTGACGACTTGGTGTTAGGCCCAAAGCATATTTATATTGGCCAAAAAGGCATCGGCTAAGTCTCCCTATGACTGAACTTGGTCTCTACTCAAACAGTTATACCATATCACGGTGGGTACTGTTAGACTGCCGTGGAAGCAGTGGAAAAGTAATTTTTCATTCTCAATGCAGCCCTCCATCTTTTTGCAGAACATGGTCAGGTGAATCTTGGGGCATCTTGCTCCGTCATCATGAACAAATCTGGGAATCTTTGAAATCCAGAGGAATGACCAAATCAAGGTTCAAACAGAGTTTTCTTGCATCAAAGGCATCAAACTTCTTCTCTTTTTTTCTCGAGCCCATCTTCTAACTGCTCGAATCTTGATTTTTTGAGTGTGTTCAATTCTTTTATTCACGATAAAAATCTAATTAGTATTTGGATTACTCCCCAAAAATTATATGCAAGGTAATGATAATGTTATGTAAAATATGCCATGATTGTACAATGTGATGCAATGCAATGCATGAATGCAAATGCGGCGTTGATTCTCAAATAGTCTTTAAAATACTTTTGTTCAATAGAAAAATGTCTGGTTGCAAGAAACTAATAATGAATTACAAGTAACAGTTAGCTTCCTTCTGGAGTCTTGACTTCGGGAAGCAAAGCTCGTACTCTACGTCTCGACATCATCTTCAAGATGATGGGTGACCTCGTCTTCTCCTCTTATGCTACTCCATAGACTTGTGACGTCATGATCTTCATGCTTTGGATTCTAAAAAACATTGACAAGTGTAGGCATAATGCAGACAATAGTTTCTTCTTCGGTTGATCTGGGTGCAAACAAACCGATCTTCGAATAATGCGTCTAAATAGGGTTAGATCCTAGCGGTTCAAAGGGGTCTACTTAAAGTCTTTAAAACTTTTGGGTTTACATTAAAATTCTCAAAGATCATTTGGTTTAAAGATTTCCCCTTTTTTATTATCAAAAATTTTTAACTTACTTAAAAATGGAACTTTTAGGGGGTTTTTTATTATTTATTTTTTGAAAGTTTTAGGAGGGAAAAGAATTCAAAACACAATAATAATATTTTCATTTTTTTGAAATAGTTAAATTAAAATCCTTTGAGATTTTTACAAAGGGTTAAATGTGAAGATTTTAAAATTAGTGCTTTGTAGTCCCCACTGGATCCTCTGCGCCGCATGTTGCGCGTAATAAGTGCTACGCAATTGTGCAAGTATACACGTTGCAAGTTATAGTATAAATGATATCGTCTCCACAGGGATTGGTGTCACTTCAAGAATCTAGTCTCTTGCACTGTAAAAAGTAAAAACACAAATAAAGGATTATAGGAGTTTAACTAATAACTAAACTAGAAAGCAATAAAGTAAAAGAAAAGATGAGATCAAATGAGAGAGAGATAGGCCAGGTTATCGTGAGTTGAGGTGTGATAGCCGATTGGATCATCTTGGTAAAAGAGTGCACGGGCAACTCAGTTGCCGTGGCAACTTGCACAACGGGGTTGCCTTGGCAACTAATCGATGGTTGCCTGGGCGACTAGTTGGGCAACTACTTGGGCGTCTGGGCAGCAATCTTCAAGGTTCGGCAGAGCGTTCTTCAATGGTTTCTTCTTGTCCCTAAGTCGAAACTCTAGCTATTTGTGCATGCCTTGATAATACATCCATGCGTGAATCAAGGGTGAACAACAACCAATCTTGCGCTCCTCTTAGCCGTTGAAATCCTTAACTTATTCCTAAGCCGGATTAATCTTCACCATCAATAGATTGAATAAAGATCATATTCATTCGTTTCTTGAATCTAACTCTCCCGATATTAGATAAATAGATGAAATCACGAGATCATCTCCCAATTCACTCGCAAACAAGAATAAGAACCAAGAATGAATAAACCTTGAATAGAAAAGTGCAAACTCTTATTACCTAAACAAAAACCAATAGTTTCTCACAACCACAAAACACAATAACCATAGCCAAATAGATTTAGTTCATGGCTAGGTTCCAAAGAAACACAAGATAAATAATCCCTAGCATGAACCCAATCGAACAAGAAAGAAAAAGATGAAGAATTGAAGCTCGTCGAAATCCTCTTGCCCTAGAAGCTTGTCGAAAATTCTCTCCTCTTGCTCTCCTTGAAGTTGTCGAAATTCCCCTCTCTTACTCTCCTTGAGTTGTCGAAATCTCCCTCTTATTTATAGGGCTAGGTCAAAGTCCTTCTTTGAGGAGGAAGTTAAGTTGGAATTAAATTATCTTTAAAGAATATAATTCTTTATTATAATTATATTCCTACTAGAACTTCTCCTATCTTCTTGGAATTTAATTCTTCTTTAATCTCTTCATGGAAATCAAATTCCTTTGGGATTGGGCTTTGCTCCACGTCATCTTGGGCTTGTCTAGTCATCAATTTCGACTATCATATCACCTTTTGCTTTGTCAACAATTGCCCTGGCAACTGGCTCGGCGTCTCCTTCATGCATTGCCCTGGCAACTAGCTCGGCATCTCTTTCATGTATTGCCCTGGCAACTAGCTCTAGCCTTGCTTTGGCAAGTGATCCTGCACATACACACAAAACACACCAAAGCAGCATCTTTTCCCACAAAAACTACCAAGTTATGTAATCAAGCTCAACGATGGAAGGAAACATGGATTAATGCATGAATGGCTAATTATGCAACTAATATGAGCCTAAGTCTAACAATAATATGAGTAAAAAGGGTAAGAAAAATAGTACTTTTGAACACTTATCACACCCCCAAACTCGAACTATTGCTTGTCCTCAAGCAATGCAAACTCATAATTATCTGCCAAGACTTCAATTTTCACAAACTTAGTTTTGAACTTGATTTCAATTCTCTGAATCGGGGCACAAAGTATGATTGGCTTTTCATTTTTCGAAAAACTTAGGAATTACTCGGAATCAAACTATAATGCTTGTGAGTGTGTGCGGAGTTGTGTGCAAGTTGATTTTTCGGATTCTATGCAAACAATATGTTTTCAAATTACTTTATTGGGTTCTTTTTAACATGTTTTAACTAGAGCCAGTTTTTGGCACCTCTAGTGTTTTGATTTTAGTTTTATTCGACTAGAGCCGGTTTCGGGCACCTCTAGCGAAAAAAAGTTTTTTTAGCACATACTAGAGCCAGTTTCGGGCACCTCTAGTGATCAAAAAAAATTTTAGCATATGCTAGAGCCAATTTCGGGCACCTCTTGCATTTTTCCAATTTTTATTCTAATCCCCCAATTTGTTAATTATCAACCTAAGTTCACTAGAATTCCTTAAATCAATCAAACCACAACAGTGTTTCATCAAATTTAGCATCATAGTAAAATTCTAAGTTTTTCCATGGTTATTCTAGAATAAAAATTCTATCAATTAAGTGCATTGGAAAAGTCATCATCGGATATTCATCAAATCTAAGCAATTCTTGTTCCAACTAAAGGCATGGCAAGCAATTTATATATCCTAAATGTAATACTTAAGATGAATGTAACTAAACACGGTAACTACTAATAACAATCCCCCCCAAACTCGAGTTAGGCATTGTCCTCAATGCATGCATTAAAGAAAAATAAAAATAACGAAAAATAAAATGCATACGATGACTTACTCCGAGAGTTCGTCATCGTAGATGATTAGTTTCCTTTTGGTCGGTGTCTTGATTCTCTTGCTTGAGCATGATGGTTGTTTTCTTGTTGCCGGTGGTGGAATCAATCCTCGTACGGGGTTGTCCTCATCGTCCTCTTCATCAATGTCATTGATTTTCGCTTGGAGGATTCAATTGGTGCAGTCTTTGTTGGTGCAATGGAGGACTCGTCCGAATCTGAAAAATCAGAAAATGATTCTGTAGGAGTTGATTCGGGCATAGGTGCTTTACCTTTGGCTTTTGCAGTGGTTGCCGGGATGTCTTTAGCTTTGGTTGCCGTAGCATCTTCAGGGTTGGTTGCCGTGGCATCTTCAGGGTTGGTTGTCGTGGCATCAGCTTGTGCAAGCACGATGTAGGTTGCCGCGGCATCATTTGTTGCGGTTGCCGTGGTGACTGCTTCATTGGTTGCCGAGGCAAGGATTTCGGCAGGAAAGATTGGGAATGGCACGCGATTGTCCGGGTACTTTTCTAGGATGACTTGGGTGATGGCATTGTTGTGCTCCTTCATGTACCGCATGAACATTAGTTGCCGGTCTTCAATTTGCCTTAGGTGGCTTGCCAATGGGTGCAAGAGTGCTTCAAAGTGTCCCAGGGTTGATGGCCGAGTTGCCCGGGCATTAGGTGCTTGGGCATTAGGGATTTCCAGGGCGGCAGGAGTTGTTGTGGCAATTGGAGGCCTTGAAGAATTCCCCAGTGCCTCTCCCATTAGCTTTCAGATTTGTGCTTGATTCCAACCGAACTTTGGTAGGGCCTTTTCATCGGTGGACTCACTTGGGACATGCATCTCCTTGCAAAGATTAGAAATTAAGCAAGGGAAGAAAAGAGAACCCTTATCTTTTGAGCTGCATACAAAAATCTCATCACAAATAATTTTTCCAATGTTAATGATGCGATTATGCAAAATAGAATGTATGACCAAAAGACGTGGTATATCAACGGTAGTATTGTGTGTGGTGGGCATTAAAGAAGTTTTAACAAACTTATTCCATAGTTTTGCCTTGGGTTTAAGCCGAAGGCGATTTACCGTGCCCTTGTATTTACCGTCGTTCCAATGAGTTCCCGGTTGAGTGAGTTCTTGAAGCACCTTGTCGAGTTGCTTGGGAGTGATTTGATCAACGAAGGCTTGATGCTCGTCCTTCTCAATGTAAAGCCCGTAAAAGGTGTTGACGTTTTCGGGACTTATGAGTATGGCCTTTTCACGAACAAAAACATAAGGATTATATGGGTTAGGTGAGTGAGCATAGAATTCTCTTACCCATGAGATGTTACCCGGTTCCGGTTGATGGCAAAAGATTTGCCACTTTTGATGTGCAATCCTCTCGAAGATGAATGGTTCAAGGCCGAAATCTTGATGAGAGTTGGAGTATTCAAAGCCTTGTTCTTCATGAATCTTCCGGCTTTCAAACTTGGATTGAAATCTTTCTTGAACCACCGGTGTAGCAAATTTCTTGTATCTTGGTTCTTTGGAGGAACTTGGATGAACTAAAATTTTAATTTTGGATGCCATGGATGATCTTGGTTGTGAATTTTGTAAAAACGAATAAAAGAAAAGAAACTAAAAAAGTTGCAAGATAAAAAGTAGGAATAGGTTAAGGTTGATGGGTTTTATAGAAAAGATAGGTGGTAAATATGGTGGGTGGGATTAGAGGAAAACAAAAAAAGGGTTTTGGTTTAGGGAGAGGGTGACGGCAAGGGGGTTTGATTAGGGTAAATTGGAGGCTTTATATAAGCCTTAGATTCAGCCCATTAGTTTCCTTGTTGAAGATGTTTTACTTCTTGGATTAAAATTCCTCTTTATCTTGAACTTTTTTTTCCTACAATTCAAAGACAAATCAAATAAGGATTAAAATTAAAGATAAACTAATAAAAGAAAATAAGTAAAGATGTGTAATGGGATTCTTAAACTTAAAAAGATAAATAAATAAAAAAATCTATCCTAAAGATTAATAATAATCGGAAATAAAAATAAAAAATAAAAATAAAAATATCAAAGGGAGAGCATGCTCATGCATCTCCTAAGTTGACCACTTCTTTGTTACGTTCCACATGGGCACCATTGTAGTGTTTCAATCTTTGTCCATTAACTTTGAATTCATGTTTGTCAGTGATGGACTTGATTATCACGGCACCATGGGAGAATGGTTTGACAACTTCGAATGGTCCCGACCATCTTGATTTCAGCTTTCCCGGGAAAAGTTTTAGCCGAGAATTGAATAAGAGAACTAGTTGCCCTTGCATGAATTGTCGTGGCAATAGTTTCTTGTCATGTCATTGCTTTGTTTTCTCCTTGTAGATTCGTGCATTGTTATAGGAGAGTGCTCGGAATTCTTCTATCTCGTTGAGGTCCAACAAACGCTTTTGTCCAGCACTTTCCCAATCCATATTCACAGTCTTGATTGCTCAGTATGCCTTGTGTTCGATTTCCACCGGTAGATGGCATGTTTTGCCATAAACAAGTCGGAAGGGGGACATACCTAAGGGTGTTTTGAATGCAGTGTGATATGCCCAAAGTGCGTCATCTAATCTTAATGACCAATCCTTCCTAGAGGGATTTACAACTTTCTCAAGTATACCCTTCAATTCCCGGTTGGAAATTTCTGCTTGCCCGTTGGTTTGTGGGTGATATGCCGTGGCGATCTTGTGTGATATGCCGAAGCGTTGCAACATCTTTGTAATTAGTCTGTTGTCAAAATGCTTGCCTTCGTCACTGATAATTGCTCTCGGCATCCCAAACCGTGTAAATATGTTTTTCTGCAAGAATCGTTGCACAGTCTTGGAATCGTTGTTGGGAACTGCAGCTGCCTCAACCCATTTAGACACGTAGTCGACGGCAAGTAAAATGTAGAGGTTGCCGAATGAAGATGGGAAAGGTCCTATAAAATCGATCCCCCATACATCGAACAATTCCACCTCGATGATGTTCTGGAGTGGCATCTCATGTCGTCAAGAGATATTGCCCGTCCTCTGGCAACGATCACATTGCTTGTAAAAGTCTTGGGCATCTTTGTACAATGTTGGCCAATACAAACCGGATTGCAAAACTTTGGCCGCAGTACGAGTTCCTCCAAAATGTCCTCCATAGGGTGAAGAATGGCATTGCCGGAGTACATTCTATTGCTCTTCTTCAAGGACACATCGGCGTATAACCTGATCTGTACATTGTTTAAACAAAAGAGGCTCGTCCCAAAAGTAATGCTTAGCATCATGGCGGAACCGCTTCTTCCCTTGGTGAGTAATGCCATAAGGTAAAATACCACAAACAAGGAAATTAACTAAATCTGCGTACCAAGCTATTGCCGAGGTATGTGCTGCCGTGGTGACTGCTCCCAGAATTACCGAGATGTGCGCGTCAAGGGCTACTGAGGCAACTAAAATTTGTTCATCCGAGAATGCATCGCATATCTCTAGATCCACGTCCTCCTCCCTGTTGCGTTCTAAACGTGATAAGTGATCGGCCACTTGATTTTCTGTTCCTTTCCTGTCCTTAATTTCAATATCAAATTCTTGTAAAAGTAATATCCAACGAATCAAACAAGGTTTGGCATCCTTTTTAGCAAATAGATATTTGATTGTCGAATGGTCCGTATGAACAATTACCTTTGTACCAATCAAATAGGATCAGAACTTGTCAAATGCGAAAACTACAGCTAGTAACTCTTTCTCCGTTGTTGTGTAATTCACTTGAGCACTATTAAGAGTTTTACTAGCGTAGTATATCACATGGAAGGTCTTACCTGTGCGTTGGCCTATGACTGCTCCTACCGCGAAATCACTTGCATCACACATGAGCTCAAAAGGTAGTGTCCAATCTGGTGGAACGACAATAGGTGCCGAGGCAAGCTTTTCCTTTAGGGTTTCGAATGCTTAGGTGCAAGAATCATCAAAATCAAAGACTTTATCCTGTTCAAGCAAATTGCACAAGGGTTTAGTGATTTTAGAAAAATTATGAATGAACCTCCTGTAAAAACCTGCATGTCCAAGAAAACTTCGAATTCCTTTAACCAAACTTGGTGGGGGTAATCTCTCGATCACGTCCACCTTGGCTTTGTCTACTTCAATTCCCTTGGATGAAATCTTGTGGCCGAGCACTATTCCTTCATCTACCATAAAATGGCATTTCTCCCAATTGAGGACTAAATCAGTTTCTTCACATCTTGCCAACACCCTCTCTAAATTGCCGAGATAGTTGTCGAAGTCATTACCGAAAACAAAAAAATCATCCATGAAGATCTCAAGGAAGTCTTCGACCATGTCTGAAAAGAGTGCCATCATGCATCTTCGGAAGGTTGTCGGGGTGTTACACAATCCGAACGGCATCCTTCGGAAGGCATAAGTATCGTATGGGCATGTGAAGGTTGTCTTTTCTTGATCTTCTGGTGCTATGGCAATTTGATTGTAACCTGAATAACCATCAAGAAAACAATAAAAGGGTTTACCTGCAAGACGGTCAAGCATTTGATCAATAAAGGGTAATGGGAAGTGATCTTTCCTAGTGGCTTTGTTTAGCTTTCGATAATCCATACAAACCCTCCAACCGGTCACAGTCCTGGTTGGAATGAGTTCATTGCTTTCATTACTTACCACTGTTATACCTCCCTTTTTCGGTACACATTGTACCGGACTTACCCATGTACTATCAGAGATAGGGTATATAATGTCGGCGTCAAGCCACTTGATGATTTCTTTCATTACAACCCCTTTTCATGGCATGATTCAGTCTTCTCTGGGCCTCAATTGAAGGTTTGTGATCATCTTCCAACAAAATCTTGTGCATGCACACTGCCGGGCTAATTCCCTTCAAGTCGGCAATTGTCCACCCTATTGCCTTTTTGTGTAACTTCAACATCTTGATCAGCTTTTTTTCCTGCTCAGGCTGTTACTTAGAAGAAATAATTACAGGCAATGTATTATCGGTTCCTAAGTATGCATATTTTAGTTGCTCTGGCAATTGTTTCAACTCAATAATCGGTGGTTGCTCAATAGAGGGTTTTTCAAGTTTACCTTCCTTACCTGAGTAATCCAGTGGTTCAAAGTATGTACCTAGTCGATTGACTAGCCAATTTGCCTCTTCTTGTTGTTCCTCATCGACTGGTTCTTCATACTCCTCAGGCTCCTCTTGATCGGCAATGTAGTTGCCGAGGCAACTAAATTCCTCGTCGAAGTTAAACTCTGTCGTGGCATAAAGAAGTTGGCATTCTTCTGGATCATCGACATGCCTTAGTGTTTGGAACACATTTAGTTTAACTTGCTGGCCATTCACCCATATTGTGAGTTCTCCCTTTTCAACATCGATCAAGGTTCTCCCTGTGGCTAGGAATGGTCTCCCGAGAATGATGGGTGCATGCTCATCTGCTTCACAATCCAAAACAATAAAGTCAGCGGGAAAAATAAATTTATCAACTTTTACCAGTATGTCTTCGATTTTTCCCTCTGGATGCACATAGGATCTGTCGGCTAGCTGTAGCATAACTGTTGTAGGTCTTGCCTTCCCGATTCCTAGTTTCTGGAAAACCGATTTAGGCATCAAGTTTATGCTAGCCCCAAGATCGCATAATGCTTTCCCGACATAGTGGTTTCCAATAGAACAGGGTATTGTGAAACTTACGGGATCCTTCAACTTAGGTGGCATACGATTGTGTAACATTGCCATGCATCCCTCTGTTGCGGCAACTGTTTCAAACTCTCTTAGCCTTGTTCTCTTGGACACAATGTCTTTAAGAAACTTGGCATAGTTTGGCGTTTGTTCAATTGCTTCCACCAATGGCAAGTTGATGTGGACTTGCTTTAGAATATCAAGAAACTTCTTGAATAGGTATTCTTGCTTTTGTCGCTTCAACCTTTGTGGGAATGGTGGTGGAAGTCGGATATCTTCGATCCTTTCATTGGTTTGGAACCTGATTGACGGTATTGCCGGGACAACTGGAGTTGCCGAGGCGTTATCAACTGGGGTTGCCGAGGCATGCTTATCGCAAGTTGCCGAGGCATCTTTATCGTCGGTTGTCGGGGCATGCTTATTGCCGGTTGCCAAGGCAATTCCTGGTTCAGCATTTGAGGCTTTGCCGCTAGGTTCGTCTTGATCTTTTTGTAGAGTTTTGTTTGATGAGCGGGTTTGAGCCTCTCTAAGTTGTTGGCCACTTCTAGTGGTGATTGCCTTACATTGCTCATGGCCAGTTCCTCTTGCGACTTCAGTATCGCTAGGTAAACCTCCTTGCGGTCTAGTATTCAGATTTTGAGCAAACTGTCCGACTTGATTTTCCAATGATTTGATTGCCACCTCTTGGTTTTGCAATCTCGTCTCGGTCCTGTTAATAAAAGCATCAGTTCTTTTTATGAAGTTACTATTCTCAGCCATATAAGATTCAGTTTTCATCATAAAAGCATTTAGAGAATTTTCCAAAGAACTAGATGTTGTCGGTTGTTGCTGCGGCAACTGTTGCCGCGGCATATTCTGCTGGAATCCCGATGCTTGTGCATTCTGATTGTTCTGGTTTAGAGCATTGTTGGGATTACCCCATGCAAAAATTTGGGTGCTTCTTCCAAGCTGGATTGTATGTATTGGACATCACATTGTTGTTCCGATTGTAATTCCCCACATAGAAGCTGGATTCTGAATTCTGCATACATTCAGAAGAATCATGGTTATCACCACATAACTCACAAAAAGAATCCATTACCTTGATTTCATGTGTGTTGCTTGGTTTTTGCATGTTCTGGACCATCTTGGTTAAAGTGGCCAATTGTGCCGAAATTAAATCTGATGATCCTAGTTCATGTATTGTGGCTTGGCGTCTAACTCCTCCTCTTCTAGTAGATGGGAATTGATAATCATTCTTGGTCAGCCTGTTTAAAATTTACATTGCTTCCTCCGGCGACTTATCTAGGAGTATGCCGTTTGCCGAGGCATCTAGCATCATCCTTGTTGGTGTATTCACGGTGTTGTAAAACATTGTTACTTGAGTCCACACCCGGAATCCGTGTAGGGGCATTTGTGTAGAAGTTCTCTATATCGCTCCCAAGCCTCGTACATGGATTCATCATCTGCCTACCGAAAAGAAGTAATGTCGTTACGAAGCTTATCAGTTAAATTTGTAGGATTAAACCGAGCAAGGAAATCACGACAAAGATCGGTCCAATATGCTATTGATCCGGCAGGAATGCTATTCAACCATGCTTTCGCCCTATCCCTCAGTGAATAGGGGAATAATCTTAATCGTAGGACATCGGGGGTGACTCTGTGTATTTTGAACGAGTTACAAATCTCGAGGAAAGATTTAAGATGTTGCCGTACATCTTCAGTTGCTGAGCCGCCAAATTGACCAATTGTGTTGATCATATTAAACATTACCGGTTTTAACTCAAAGTGGTCGGCTTCAATTTCAGGTGCGATAACTCCTGGATGAAGTCCATCAAGATCTTCTTCAAGATAGTCTCGAATACTTCTGTTTTGTGCAAGAATCACTCCTCCTCCTGCTGGAACATCTTGATTCATATTGCCGTCTTGATTATCCATTGCTACTCTTATCCTTCGTCTAAGTCTTTGTAAGGTCGTTCGATTTCTGGATCAAAGGGATATTCTGGTGTAGTCGGTCTCGCCCTGGTCATATACCAATGCAAAACCAAAGTTTGTTAGCCCTTTGAATCTTAAACAAGAAAAGTAAAAAGAAAGTGCAAGAAAATAAAAACAAAGTCGTTATTGCCAATCCCCGGCAACGGTGCCAAAAACTTGATGCGCGTAATAAGTGCTACGCAATTGTGCAAGTATACACGTTGCAAGTTATAGTATAAAAGATATCGTCTCCACAGGGATTGGTGTCACTTCAAGAATCTAGTCTCTTGCACTGTAAAAAGTAAAAACACAAATAAAGGATTATAGGAGTTTAACTAATAACTAAACTAGAATGCAATAAAGTAAAAGAAAGGATGAGATCAAATGAGAGAGAGATAGGCCAGGTTATCGTGAGTTGAGGTGTGATAGCCGATTGGATCGTCTTGGTAAAAGAGTGCACGGGCAACTCAGTTGCCGTGGCAACTTGCACAACGGGGTTGCCTTGGCAACTAATCGATGGTTGCCTGGGCGACTAGTTGGGCAACTACTTGGGCGTCTGGGCAACAATCTTCAAGGTTCGGCAGAGCGTTCTTCAATGGTTTCTTCTTATCCCTAAGTCGAAACTCTAGCTATTTGTGCATGCCTTGATAATACATCCCTGCGTGAATCAAGGGTGAACAACAACCAATATTGCTCTCCTCTTAGCCGTTGAAATCCTTAACTTATTCCTAAGCCGGATTAATCTTCACCATCAATAGATTGAATAAAGATCATATTCATTCATTTCCTGAATCTAACTCTCCCAATATTAGATAAATAGATGAAATCACGAGATCCTCTCCCAATTCACTCGCAAACAAGAATAAGAACCAAGAATGAATAAACCTTGAATAGAAAAGTGCAAACTCTTATTACCTAAACAAAAACCAATAGTTTCTCACAACCACAAAACACAATAACCATAGCCAAATAGATTTAGTTCATGGCTAGGTTCCAAAGAAACACAAGATAAATAATCCCTAGCATGAACCCAATCGAACAAGAAAGAAAAAGATGAAGAATTGAAGCTTGTCGAAATCCTCTTGCCCTAGAAGCTTGTCGAAAATTCTCTCATCTTGCTCTCCTTGGAGTTGTCGAAATTCCCCTCTCTTGCTCTCCTTGAGTTGTCAAAATCTCCCTCTTATTTATAGGGCTAGGTCAAAGTCCTTCTTTGAGGAGGAAGTTAAGTTGGAATTAAATTATCTTTAAAGAATATAATTCTTTATTATAATTATATTCCTACTAGAACTTCTCCTATCTTCTTGGAATTTAATTCTTCTTTAATCTCTTCATAGAAATCAAATTCCTTTGGGATTGGCCTTTGCTCTACGTCATCTTGGGCTTGTCTAGTCATCAATTTCGACTACCATATCACCTTTTGCTTTGTCGACAATTGCCCTGGCAACTGGCTCGGCGTCTCCTTCATGCATTGCCCTGGCAACTAGCTCGGCATCTCTTTCATGTATTGCCCTGGAAACTAGCTCTAGCCTTGCTTTGGCAAGTGATCCTGCACATGCACACAAAACACACCAAAGCAACATCTTTTCCCACAAAAACTACCAAGTTATGTAATCAAGCTCAACGATGGAAGGAAACATGGATTAATGCATGAATGGCTAATTATGCAACTAATATGAGCCTAAGTCTAACAATAATATGAGTAAAAAGGGTAAGAAAAATAGTACTTTTGAACACTTATCACCGCACGTGCCTTACTATCGGTCCATCTTCTTTCTCGATTGGTCTTTGCTCGGCCTAACTTGATACTGTAATATTATCATTTTCGGAAAAGCAAACTTTTCTCTATTTTGAAAGCCTTTTAAATGAACCGTTCTTGAATCAACACCATGTCATGATATGCAAAATGAATGCAAATAAAGGCGTTGATTCCGTTGGTAATCACCCTTTCGAACGACTTTCATAGGAATTCAAGGGTCCAGATTCTGGAGCCAGAAAAGAAGACTTCTACAAATATGCCCCTCTACATGGTTTTGGGTCGCACTCAAGGTAATGAAAGTCTTGGTTAAAATCGTTGGTACCGGGTTTGCCTTCCGCTTCATGTGTTCAAACAGATCCAAGATGGCTACATCGATGTTTCCAAGAACCTTCGTGAAAATGATCAAACCCTATATCCCTAAAGAGAACATGTCCATCTTCATTGCCTCATCCGGGTGTGCGGGTATGATGTCTCGGATACACTCCCATACACAGGCTAGGCTGGCTCCTAGACTCTAAATCAGGCCATTGACCCAATCGTCACTCATCCTGGCAAAGGTTTTGAACTTCAATGGATAATTATAGTTCCTTGGCGGCTTCATATAGATCTAATCTTTTTGAACATTCTTCTTGTCGTGCAAGGCTGTGTACTCTTCTACCGTGGGTATCATGTCATGTTCGTTGAAAGTAAAGCAGCAGAAAGCAAGGTTCCATAACTAAAAAATGGCTCGATGCAAAAGCTGATTAACCCGGACATACATTAAATCTGCTATGTCGCCATATGTATCAAAATATATGTCTTGTAGTCGTCGATTCCATCCTTCTCGAATCTCTTTAAGCTCTCATAAGTCATTATGTTGTAGGCTCATGTATGTATATCCTGGCATTATGCGCTCACTCGGCAAATTTGTTACCTTGGGCCCACTGGTTGACTTCTAACCAATGTCTGACGGATGTTCTTGAGATACCTTTTATCCATGATGAAAGATTTCTGATCGGGCAAACCACTTGAACCAACACCTTTATGCCATGCAATGCTAATGCAACAAAAGTATGTGTAAAGTAAAAATAAAACAAAAAAAGAAATGAGTTAGTACCGAATAAAATCAATAGATACATAAATAAAAAGCGAAGTAGATAAGGCAACAAGCAGAGCAATCCTATTTATCCTGTCTAAAACACCTAAGTTATCCGCATGGCTCTAAAAGGGTGGACTTTCTATATTCTCTACATGCAGTTTTGGTGCTAAGAGGTACCCGAATTGTCCTTGTTGGAGTAGTAAGGCCCCCGGTCATCACCCATTATAGGCTCCTTTCAATCGGGTTCAGCTCAGGGGGACCCATTCGCTTATACCCATACGAAGGAACGATATCCTCACGAAAGCATAAGGTACTCGAGCCCCGAAGGTACTTGCTAGGCCCATACGGAGAAACGATATCCACATGAAAGCACTAGCATTTTCCCCTACTTAAAAGGATGGGTTTATATGCCAAATTTTAAATGCGTTAAAATAAATGCGCAATTATAACCAAATGTTAATTTAATAGACACTTTAATCCAAAATTTCTGATATTAGTAAAGCGATAATTATTTAAAAAGCTCGACTCTCTTTTATTTTTGAAAATCAAAAAATATCCCTAGCGGAGTCGCCATCTGTAGCGATCTTTCCTTTTTCGGTTCGCTAAAAAGGAGGGTTTAAATTTAAGGATGTGTCTCGGGTATTTCGCATTTTTTATGAAAATAATATCTTCCGTGGGGTTTAAAAAAATCGATTTTCTATATTAAAAATGGAGTCGCCACCGGCCACTAAGGTAGGCCGGACACCATAAAACTAGAGATTTTAAAAATGTGGGGTTCGGGAGTCGGTTACGGATGGGAAAGGATTAGCACCCCTACACCGCCCAAAATTGGTACTTTGATAATTGCCGCTTTATTAATATTAAACTTTTCGGATTAAAGTGATGATTGAATTAAAATTTGGTTATAAGTGCGAGTAGATTTTAAAGGCCCTGTTATTCGAGAGTAAACCGAAAGACCACCATCACTATGCCTGATACTAGCCACATTTACGCTCGAATAAAAGGGCACCCGCATTGACAGTTTATATTTCCAAAATGCAACTTAAAACATAGCAAATATAAATAAATACAATGTGATAAAAATATCAATAAATACTAACATAATAAAATACTAATCTAACATCAATAAAATACTAATCTGAAACATACATAAATATTAATCTATCACATAAATAAAAACTAATCTAACATAAATAAAATAATAATCTAAAACATAAATAAATATTAATCTGACACTTAAATAAAAACTAATCTAACATAAAAAATATTAATCTAAAGCATAAATAAATTTTAATCTGACACTTCAATAAAAACTAATCTAACATAAATAAAATATTAATCTAAAACATAAATAAATATAGGGCATAAAATAATAATATAAAACATACCAACTAAAAATAAGAACAAAATTAAACGACATTTTATTAAATCATACAACATAAATAAAAATATACCTCACTAGGAGCCCGAATAACGAACCCCGACTGACTCCCACCGAGATCTACCACGATCCCTTCAAAAATTAACTAGATCAGATCTAAAATAAGACCCCGATCAAACCAGTTAGGACCGAGGGCATTGCCCCGGTCCTTGGCTATCCGAGAGCATAGCTCTCTTATTTGGGTGCCATTACCGGCTCCCCCTTCTGCTCTCCCCATGCCTCATATTTATAGGCAAGTGGAGGTTTTTAAGGGTGACGTGGAGCACTAAGCTCCACGAACTATAGTGCCCTTTTTTTACACTTTAACCAACCTCTTTTTTACCCCATTTTTTATTTTAAATTAATAATATTACTATTACAATAATACTAAAAATACTAAAACATGGACAAAAATGAGTGATTACAGCGGGTTAGGTTTTTCAAATCACATGTACGCGCGTTTATATTTTTAGGGACTAAATTTTAAATTAAAAATTGAATTTTTATTTTTTTTCAAAATGATAACACAAAAATCAACGCGGTACCAATTTTGGACGTTGTGGGGGTGCTAACCCTTCCCTAAGCGTAATATATGTTAACCTTGTAAAAAGTATACATTTCATGCCTTTTTAATTGGGTTATTGCTTGGTTTCAAGCTCATTTCATTGCATATAGATACATTTAGCTCATTTAGTTGCATTTGGTGGTGTTTGCTTGGTTGTTTTTAAATATTTGTGAAATTGGTGCTACTTGAGAAATGGTTGTTTTGGTGTGGTGATGTACAGGAGAGTTGAGGAGCGTTGCTGGAAAAGGAAAATATGTTGTAGCATTTTGGACGGCATTTCTGGGTGCAGAAAAAGACAAAGAAAAAAGACATTTTACAGCCCCCACACATGATTCCACCAGCCAGTTATGCCACACATGAAAAGGGAATATTCCCTAGGGTACACAAGGATTTAAGGGCACAAAACCCTAGGAGCTCCATTATTAAAGGATATGACACCCACATTTAAAGAGGGGAGCTGGAAAAAGTTTTTTGTGAGCTAAGAAAGAGAGAAAGGAAGAGGCGACAACTCTTCTTCTTCTCTTTCATCGTGTCCTCCATTTTTGAAGCTCCAAGGGAAGATCTTGCTGGACTTTGAGAGAAGCAGCAAGCTTAGGGTGGTTCACGGCAGTCTACGATGGCTTGGGAGTTTCCTTTACTCTTAGTTGCTCTTTGCTTTTACATATTTTTCTGGATGGGTTGTTTTAAACGAATAATTTTGGGTGTTATTTGCCCAGCCAAGAACTAACTTTAAGTGGCTTGGGTTTATTGTGGATGATTATGCTTTTGTTTAAATGAATGATTTAGCTTTTTCCAGTTTTATTGATGCTTTGTTCATTGTTTTATTGTCTTGGGTTTTGTAAGAATTTTTTAGAGTTAGCCATTACCCTTGTCAGATGCTTAATGGTCGAGAGAGTTAAGCTTAGATCTACGTAAAAAATGGGGTTTGATGCTGAGAGGTAGAACCCTAACTCACCTTAGAGGTAAGGATAGAGTTTCAATGACTAAAAGGAGTAGAACTTCAAGGATAGTAGCTTGCTAGGGTTCACGCTGAGAGGTATTGTTGTAGTATTCTTACTGTCAGTTTCTTGTTAGAGATAGTTTAGAAACACGTGCGTAAGCTCTGTTGAGCATTTTATAAGCTGGAAAGTGTCAGTCATTCATGAGAACTAGGCATAGGATTCTTTGATAAACCCAGCCTGTCATCCTATTGAGAGTTTCCACACGTGCGAGGAAAGCCTTATCGTATCACTCCGGTTCTTATTATAGTTTTTTGCCACAACATATTTTTTAATTGCTCTTATCAGTTCTTCCATTTAATATTCTGTTCTTATTTGAGTGCTTAAGCTTTACTTAATTTACCTCCAATCCCAGTGGAGACGATACTCACCCATCACTTTATTACTTGTTCGATGTGTATACTTGCACCGATTGCGTATCATTTATAGTACATCTCTACACGCACAACAAGTTTTTGGCGCCATTGCCGGGGATTGGCAATTGGTCATTTTGAGTTTAGTTTTGCACCATTTTATTTCTTCCTTTTTAGTATAGCTTTATTTTCTATTTTTGCTTACCTTTTTTTAGGTGTGGTGTTGTTGCATGACCTGAGAGAGACCTGAAGAACTATTATCACCTTTCGTTCCTGAAATTGAACGTCTTTTTCGACAAAGAAGATAGTTACAAAGAGCTCGAAGAGCCATGTTTGGAGTTCAAAATCAAGGAGGTCAACCAAATGAGAATCCTAATGCCGAGGCAAATCAAAGGATCGCAGTTCGTCCATGTGCCATTAAGGACCATTTAAATCCTATTTTGGATGATCTCAACCCTGGGATTGTAACTCCCGAGATTCAGGCAGCCCACTTCGAACTTAAACCCGTGATGTTCAACATGTTGAACTCTATTGGACAATTTGGTGGATCGCCTCATGAAGATGCAAGACAACACATTCGCGCATTCTTAGAAGTTTGTGATTCTTTTAGGCAGCAAGAAGTGCATGAAGATGTGTTGAAACTCAAGCTATTTCCTTATTCATTGCGTGATAGAGCACTGGCATGGTTGAACGGAGTACCCGCTGGATCTATGGAGACATGGACAGACTTGTACAAGAGCTTTTTACTGCGGTATAATCCACCCAACATGAACACCCAACTAAGGAATGACATTGCTTTCTTTCGTCAAGCTGATGACGAGTCGATGTAAGAGTGCTGGGATCGATATAAGGGATTGCTTCGCAAATGTGTCGCATCATGGTTTTCATGATTGGACGCAAGTTGTGGTGATCTACAATGGTTTCAATGCCTCGAAGAAAATGATGTTGGATGCTTCAGCAAATGGTACTTTGCTAAACAAGTCACCTGAAGAAGCATTTGATATCCTCGACAGGATAGCAAACAATGACTACCAATTCCCTACTTTAAGACTAGGAACATGAAGAAAAATTCATGGGACACGTGAGCTTGATAATAATGAATTTGTTTCAGCCTAATTGTGAAGGTCGCCACTACTTGTGTTCGTTGCGATAGGAATCATCACGTGAGTGAGTGCCCCAATAACCACGAGTCTATCATCTACGTGGGAAACTAAAATAGAAAAAACCACAACCCTTATTCGAATACTTACAATCCAGGATGGCATCAGCATCCTAAACTTTCCTAGGGAAATCAAGGACATAACCCTGGCAGCTCGGATCGGCAGTAGAATGTGACTAAAACCTTAGGTTTTCAACAAAATATGCCTTGGCAAAATACTAACAAAGGTTCAGCTTCTTCATCAAACAACAATACTTTGGAAGCTACTTTGCAAAACTTCATGACTACCACTAAAGCCTTATTTCAAGACCATGATGCATCTATCAAGAGTCAATGAGCATTGTTGTAAAGTCATAGTTCATCTCTAAGAGCATTGAAAACCCAAGTAGGTCAAATTGCACAAGCTTTACATGTTTGACCTCAGGGCAGTTTACCCAGTGATACTGAAGTCACTAAACCTCATGGGAATGAGCAGTGTAGCGCACTCACTTTAAGGAGCGGCACCCAACTCAATAAGGAAGATAAGTTTAGGGAGAAGAGAATGGATGATTCTAACCCCAAAACTATGAAGGACGAACCTGAGTTACAAGAGGATTCATCGCTTGAGAATGACATGGATGAGGGTTCGATAAGTGAACCTACCATTGAAAGACCAAATATTGCTACAGCAAAAGATACTCTGCCACCAGTGGAGCAAGAGTTTAGGCCCGCCCACCTTTCCCTCAAAGATTGAAGAAACAAAAGGAAGATCTTCAATTCCAGAAGTTTGTAGGTATTTTAGACCAGCTATACATCAATGTCCCATTTCTGGACGCCATTGATCAAATGCCTACTTATGCAAAGTTTCTCAATGACATTTTCACAAAGAAGAGAAAAATTGAGAGGCACGAGATAGTTGCTACAGCAAAAGAGTGCTACTCTGTGTTGAGTAAATTGCCACCGAAGTAGAAGAATCCAGGCAGTTTTATCATTCCATGCTCGATAGGAGATAACTATGTAGGAAAAGCCTTCTGTGATCTTGGATCTAACGTGAATCTCATGCCCAAGTCAGTCTTTATGAAGCTTGGCATGGGGAATGTACAACCTACGACTGTTATTTTGCAATTGTCTGAACGATCCCATGTTCTTCTAGAAGAAAGAATCGAAGATGTTGTGGTTAAAGTGGACAAATTTGTTTTTCCAGTTGATTTTCTCATTCTCGACTGCATAGCTGATGATAATGCACCCATTATTTTGGGGCGACCATTCTTAGCCACCGACCGAATCTTGATTGACTGTGAAAAGAGTGGATTCACCATGAGAGTGGCTAATCAAAGGATGACCATAAATGTCTTCAATACCCTCAAATATATGGATGAATCAGAAGAGTTTCAATGTCTTCAGGACATGGATTCTACAGAAAAAGAAAAAGCTGTAGAATTTTGATGTAGCAATTTTTCAGAGGTTGAAGATTATTTGATACTTAATGAAGATGTCAAAGTAGAGTTTGAGGAGTTCCTATTGGAGGTACAGCAGTCCAGCTTACTCATAGCTAGTTCAGGTACGCGATTTGAACCTTTAGACTTTGCTGAATATATCTCTCCAAAACCTTCACTTAAGCATGCGTCCAATTTAGAATTAAAGCCTTTACCATCACACCTTAAATATGCTTATTTGGGTGAAAATGAAACTTTGCCTGTGATAATTTCTTCTAGTCTAAAACTTGAGCAAGAAAATAGCTTGATAAATTTGCTATTGCAACATAAAAAAACTTTAGGTTGGACCGTGGCTGATTTGAAAGGCATAAGCCCCACTATTTGTATGCACAAAATTTTGCTTGATGAATGTCACATCAATTCAATTGAACCCCAAAGAAGGCTTGATCCAGTCATGAAGACAGTGGTGATGAAGGAAATAATCAAATGGCTAGATGCTAGAATTATCTACCCGATTTCCAATAGTTCATGGGTTAGCCCAGTCCAATATGTACCGAAGAAGAGAGGCATGACTGTGATAAGCAATGAAGACAATGAACTCTTAACAACAAGAACTGTCATGGGTTAGAGGATTTGTATGGACTATCGGAAGCTCAATAAGGCAACCAAGAATGACCATTTTCCCCTCCCTTTCATAGATCAAATGCTGGATCGATTGGCGGGCAAATCTTTTTATTGTTTCCTCGATGGGTACTCAGGGTACAACCAGATTGCTATAGCGCCAGAGGATCAAGAGAATACAACTTTCACATACCCTTATGGTACATATGCCTTTAGGAGGATGCCCTTTAGACTTTGCAATGCTCTGGCCACCTTCCAAAGATGCATGCTAGCTATCTTCTCGGATATGGTTGAAGACTTTTTGAAGATCTTTATGGATGATTTCTCAATTTTTTGAGATGATTTCGAGTCATGTTTGGGTAATTTAGCAAGGTTACTCAAGCGCTGTGAAGAAGCAGACTTGGTGCCAAATTGGGAGAAATGTCATTTTATGGTGGCCGAAGGAACTGTGTTGGGCCACAAGATCTCAAAAAATGGAATTGAAGTGGACAAGGCAAAGGTTGAAGTGATTGAGAAGCTACCTCCTCCCACCATGGTGAAGGGAATTCAGAGTTTCTTAGGAGATGTTGGCTTCTACATGAGGTTCATAAAAGACTTCTCCAAAATCTCCAAGCCATTGTGCACTTTGCTACAGCAAAACCAATCATTTGTGTTTGATAAAAATTGCCACAACGTATTCAAGGAGCTCAAAGACAAGCTTATCTCAGCACCCATTTTTGTCCCCCCAGACTAGACCTTACCACTCGAGCTTATGTGTGACGCAAGTGACTATGCAGTGGGAGCAGCACTAGGATAGCGCCGAGGTAATATCTTTCATGTCATCTATTATGCTAGTCACACTTTAAATAATGCACAAATCAATTACACAACCATTGAAAAAGAATTGCTCGTTGTTGTGTTTGCATTTGATAAGTTTAGAGCATACTTGATAGGCACTAAGGTCATTGTACATATTGATCATTCAGCCATTAAGTACTTAGTGACTAAAAAGGACGCTAAACCTAGGCTTATTAGGTGGATACTTCTTTTGCAAGAATTTGACCTAGAGATTAGGGAAAGAAAGGGCACTAAAAATCAAGTTGTTGATCATCTTTCTAGGCTAGAAAACAAGATTAAAAGTAATGATAAACTAGAAATCAAAGAGGAGTTTTCTGATGAGAAAATATTATTTGCTGAGGCAATCTCGTGGTATGCTGACATCGTTAACTTTATTGTTAGTGGAATTTTGCCTCCTGATTTGAATAGCCATGGACGAAAGAAATTCAGACATGATGTGCGATTCTACTTTGGGATGAGTCCTATTTATTCAAGCAATGCGCTGATCAAATGATTCGAATGTGTGTTCCCGAAGAAGAGCAAAAGGAAATAATTTTCCATTGTCATTCATCCTCATGTGGTGGCCATTTCGGAGGAGCTAAGACTGCTGCAAAGGTCCTACAATCTGGTTTTTATTGGCCTACACTCTTCAAAGACGCACACGAATTTTACAAGTCGTGTGATCGATGCTAAAGAACTGGGAATATATCTCGACGACATGAAATGCCATTGCAAAACATCCTGGAGGTGGAGCTTTTCGATGTATGGGGAAGTGACTTTATGGGATCCTTCCCATCTTTATTTGGAGATCTCTATATCTTGTTAGTTGTGGATTATGTGTAAAATGGGTTGAAGCAGTGGCTACACCGAAGAACGACTCCAAGACAGTTCTGAAGTTCCTTCATAAGAACATTTTCACAAGATTTGGAGCCCCAAAAGCTATCATAAGTGACGAAGGCACCCACTTCGACAACAAGCTCATTGCCAAAGCATTGCAAAGATATGGGGTACGACACAAAATTGCTACGGCATATCACCCCCAGACCAATGGTCAACCTGAAGTCTCCAATCGTGAGATAAAATAAATATTAGAGAAGGTGGTCAACCCCAAGAGGAAGGACTGCTTCCCAAACCTTGATGAAGCCTTATGGGCTTATCGCACAGCATTCAAAACTCCTTTGGGAATGTCCTCATTCAAGATTGTCTATGGCAAAGCATGCTACCTTCCAGTTGAGCTAGAACACAAATCTTATTGGGCCATAAGAAAGATTAATATAGATGCCCAATTAGCTGGAGAAAAAGGTTGTTGAAGCTAAACGAGATGGAAGAATTTAGAGCTCAAGCCTATGAGAACGCACGACTATACAGGGAGAAAACAAAGAAGTGGCATGATAATCATCTTTTTCCAAGGTATTTTGCAGAAGGCCAACAAGTCATCTACAACTCTAGGATGAAACTATTCCTGGGCAAGCTCAAATCATGATGGTCAGGCTCCTTTCAAGTACACAAGGTTTATCCTCATGGTGTAGTGGACATTAAGAACCTTGATGATGACACCATTTTCAAAGTTAACGGCCAACGACTGAAGATCTATACTAGAGCCCCAATCGTGCGTAACAAGTTTTCCTTGCTTCTTCAGGATGCATGAGAGTTTGACATCCCCACTCTTTTTATTTTGCTATAGCATTTCCTATCTAGTATGTTTATAAATAAGTAGTTTTTATTTATTCTTTGTCCTTTAGTTCTTTGTTTTACGCTTTGTGTTTCTTTTGTCTTTTTCAGCCCATGTTAGTTTTTTTTTTACCAGAAGTGCAGGTGTCACACAAGAAACTACTTTATGGAAGAGACATATTTCCAATTAGGGTTACGGTTTTGTCTTTACCTTTTAAAGGAAGTTGAAAAAGCAAGGCTTTTCCAAGGTGTTTGGGCGGTGTAGAAAGGAGCAAAAAGGGGGAATTTTATACTTCTTTAATTTTATACATCATCAACAAACACGGTTGGGAAGTGTTTGTCAAGGATCCGGGCAACATTGTTGACCCACTAGTTAGGGAGTTTTATGCCCATCTTACAAGCCCCACACAACCTGGTGTGTACGTGCGAGGGGACCAGATCAAGTTCACCGCTGTAGCAATAAACAAGTTTTATGGGCTAAAGAATGTGGTGGACCAATATACCCCTTTTGTCAAAGCAACTGATGTGCAAATAGTCAAAGAAGTTTTGAAGGATTTGTACTTTAGGGGAACTGAATTGGACCCTACAACAAGATTGTAGAGAGAGGCATTTGAAGCCTCAAGCCAAGGTGTGGAACCACTACCTCAAAACCCGTTTGATGCCCACCTCCCATCACACGACTGTGGCCCTTAACAGGTTGCTCCTCTTGCATTCCATCCTTAATGCACGACTAATTGATGTGGGTAAAATCATTGTTGATGAGGTGTACACATGCGTAAAGAGGAAATCGAGCCCTCTGATCTTCCGCAACTTGATTACTGCCTTATGCCGAAAGAAAGAAGTATATGAAGATGACGAGGATGAGATTCATAAGGGCAAGCAAGGATTAACCCCTGACCAAATCCCTAGGCTTAAGGGATTCGATGAAGATGTTCCAGCGGAAATTGTAGAGGGTGGAGCGAAAACAATTGCTGCAGTAAGGATTGCCTCATTAGTAACCTCCACACACCATATGAAAGAAGAAATAGATTTGATGCGCAGCAGCATGCATACTTTCTTCAAGTATGCTAAAGAGCGGGATGAGGTAATGAATTCTTATTTTCGACAGATGTTGCCGCATCTGACAAAAGAATTCCACCCTTCCCAAAAGCCCTATTAGCTACGCCGCAGATAGCAGCACCACCAAAGAGAGCCCCTACCACGCACTCGACCATTGTACGATCAGAACCAGCTGCACAAGAGCCAGACCCTACAAATGTTATAGCAAGTCCTCGCGCAGCGAGGCAGAGTAAAGGAAAAGCCCCGATGGAGGCCCCACCACCTGAAACCCAAATCGAAGAACCTGTCACTATTGAGAGTGATGATGAAGAGATGTAAGATACCACTCATGCCCTCGTACCTGCTCCAACTCCAGATGCTACAGTGCGAACAAAGCGTCATCTCAAGAGATCAACCGGCCGTATCTGGAATACCCCTCCTGCAAGGACTGATGATTTGGATACTGAGCACGACTAGGATGATCATGGTGAGCAAGCACAACCAACCGAGGATGAGAAACCCATTGCCGCACTCAGGAAGAAGTGTTTCAAGATTAAGGCCACCAAAATGGCACCACCAGAGTAGAAAAATAGTGAGGTACCTCCCACTACATTTCATATAGTTAATTTTAATTAGTAAATTTTCATGCATTGAGGACACTGCACTCGTCAAGTTTGGGGGAGGTAATGTTCATAGTTAGTCATTTGCATTTGTAGTTATGAACAGTTTTTGCTATGGCATTTTGTTCAGTTTAAAGATAGATTACTATGAATAAATTGACGATGTCATATGATGAGAATTTTTTTATGGCTATGAATGAATTAAATGTATATGACTGTTGAGATGGAAAGAACCTTCTTTAGGGCTTGATGCTTTGTGATCGAACTCCTACACGATTGCATGTTCTCTATGCTTAAGGGTGTTAGAAACTTTTTATAAAAGAACTCTCGTATGACTCTCGTATGCCTTGGTATGAAAGATCTTAATGAACTTGAATGATAAATGAAAGCATTAAAGGCTTATTGAAACTCCCTTGTGTTTTTGAATAAGTTCTTCAGCATAACTGTAGAGAGACACTCTGCTTTGCATGGTTTGCCTAGATACTGCATTTGAATAAATGGCAGTCATAGCAAATGAGTGAATAAAAGTTGCCACGGGATGACTCTACCTACTAGCTTGAGGGTGGAATGTTTGCTCTATTTCCATCTAGAGTTAAGGACGGTATGTGTGATGAGATGACACCCTTCGTAGTAGTGAAAAGAAAAAAAGAGAAAAAAGTTATAATTATGGGAGTAAACTTGTGCGTAAATGATTAACAAATACTAGGGTGTTGAAGCCCACACATGAAAAAGATCTTGTCCTAAGAAAAAGTTCTTAAAATCTTAAAACTGTCTAGCGTGTTGAAGCCCATATTTACTAAGGACTAAAATTTTGCCATAGCATCTTCTTTGTTCATATCTACTCATTGCTTGAGGACAAGCAATAGCTTAATTTTGGGGGTGTGATAACCTTATAAAAAGTATACATTTCATGCCTTTTTGCTTAGGTTATTGTTTGGTTTCAAGCTCATTTCATTGCATTTTGTTGCATTTAATTCATATAGTTGCATTTGGTGGTGGTTGCTTGGTTGTTTTTACATATTCATGAAATTGGTGCTACTTGAGAGAAAGGGTTGTTTTGGTGTGGCAATGTGCAGGAGAGTTTAGGAGCGTTGCTTGAAAATGAAAATATGCTGCAGCATTTTGGACAACATTTCTGGGTGCAGAAAAAGACAAAGAAAAAAGATATTTTACAGCCCTCACACGTGATTCCGCCAGCCAGCTGTGCCACACATGAAAAGGGAATATTCCCTAGGGTACACAAGGAATTAAGGGCACAAAACCCTAGGAGCCCGCACTATATAAAAGATATGACACCCACATTTAAAGAGGGGAGCTGGAAAAAGTGTTTTGTGAGCTAAGAAAGAGAGAAAGAAAGAGGCGGCCACTCTTCTTCTCCTTCATCGTGTCCTCCATTGTTGAAGCTCCAAGGGAAGATCTTGTTGGCCTTTGAGAGAAGCAGCAAGCTTAGTGTGGTTCACGGCAGTCCACGGTGGCTTGGAAGTTTCATTTACTCTTAGTTGCTCTTCACTTTTACATATTTTTCTGGATGGGTTGTTTTAAACGAATGATTTTGGATGTTATTTGCCCAGCCTTGAACTAACTTTAAGTGGCTTGGGTTTATTGTGGATGATTATGCTTTTGTTTAAATGAATGATGTAGCTTTTTCCAGTTTCATTGATGTTTTGTTCATTGTTTTATTGTCTTGGGTTTTTAAGAGCTTTCGAGAGTTAGGCATTACCCTTGTTAGATGCACAATGGTCGAGAGAGTTAAGCTTAGATCTACGTGGACAATAGGGTTTGATGCTGGGAGGCAGAACCCTAACTCACCTTAGAGATAAGGATAGAGTTTCAATGACTAAAAGGAGTAGAACTTCAAGGATAGTAGCTTGCTAGGGTTCACACTGAGAGGTATTTCTGTAGCATTCTTACTGCCAGTTTCTTGCTAGAGATAGTTTAGAAACAAGTGCGTAAGCTCTGCCGAACATCTTATATGCTGGAAAGTGTTAGTCATTCATGAGAACTAGGCATAGGATTCCTTGATAAACCTGACCTGTCATCCCATTAAGAGTTTCCACACGTGTGAGGACGTTTAAAGCCTTATCGTATCGCTCCGGTTCTTATTACAATTTTTCCCACAGCATTTCTTTTAATTACTCTTATTAGTTCTTCCATTTAATATTCTGTTCATGTTTGAGTGCTTAAGCTTTACTTAATTTACGTCCAATCCCTATGGAGACAATACTCACTCATCACTTTATTACTTGTTCGATGTGTATACTTGCACCGATTGCGTATCATTTATAGTACATCTCTACACACGAAACAATAGACTCCTAGACCCAAATGTTTTAGAATCTCTGGTTATTTTTTTATGGTGCTCGGCCTGCCAAAGTGGCTGGTGGCGACTCTATCTTTTTATTTTAAAATTTTTCCCGGTATTATATTAAGAGTGTCATCCCAGTCTCTGGGTGTCATCTCATTTCATTTCATTTCCAAATTATTTCATTAAAATATTTTTAAAATTATTTTATTTTGAAATTTAAAAAAAAACTTAATGACAGGTGGCGACTCCGCTGGGGAATTTTTTACAAAGAGAGTCGAGCCAATGTTGATCTGTGTTGTCTTGCAAAAAATTTAAAATTCAATTTAATTTAATTTTTAATCCCAGGACATCCATGCATGATCTCTCTACCCGGGCTCCTCACCTTGTTAAGTGGGAGTGATTATTTCGCTTCGTGGGGTCTTCACCTCCGTATAGTGTTGTAATTCACTTTCGAAAATAGGCCCTTATATTTCGTAGGGTCTTCACCCTCGTATGGTATAAGGGTTGTATTCCCCCGAATCGATATTCCAACGATAGTTCGGGTATCGTCTCTCAAGAACCAAAACCCGCATATAGTGAGCTGTAGGAGCCAACCTTTTTAGAGCTGTGCGAAACTCTGTCCATTTAGCGGTTACCCTTTTTAGGATTTGATTATTTTGTTTATTTTTTATGTACAGTCTATTTTTTACTTAATTTATCATTTAATTTATTCATTCAATTATTTTAAATCCAAACTGACCCATTTTTTTCTTTGTGATCACATCATATTAAATCTATTCATTTTGGCATTAACTGCATGGCATATCATAACATTTTGATTTTTGCATCAGTGTTTTCACATCTAGGACATACACTTTGCTTTTACATGCATTTCTTTTGAAACTGATCCCCTGGATGCCCTATAACAGCAATACTGGAAAAGACGAAAGATCATTCAATTCAACATCCCTACAGAACAATAAGCAAGACAAAGATGGCAAACGAAGATAGACTAGATGGGATCGAGCGGAATCAGAAGAACTTGCAAGCAAATTTAACCCAAAAATTGAAGGACCAGTTAGCCAAGGCCCAGCAAGAGATAAGGGAACAGTTCGCAAGATCTCAGCAAGACATACTTGTTAAATTGGCGCATATGCTAGGATGTAAGTTTACTGAACAAGGATAGGCCTCTATTATCGGTCTTGGGGTAAGTCCCGGGGAGGAAAACGAAGATCTTATGTATCCTCTAGAGTTCACACCTACTCAGGCTAAAAATCAAACCAACCCATAGGTGGTGATTTCTGTCGAAAAATCTCAACCACCTTAGGTCGGTGCCTTTATCTCCGCAAATCTACATGCCGCATCAGAAGCTAAACTGATGGGCAATCAAGTTGAAAATTTTGTCTTAGAGATGGACCAGTTGATCGAACCCGAGAAATCAAGGACCGAGACATCGAAAAAGATTGAGGAGTGTTGCAAATGACTTAAAGAGAAGATGGAAGCTATGGAGGTAATGGATACCTTTAGTGGATTCGATGCCAATAAACTTAACATTGTCTTGGATTTGGTGTTACCCTTAAAATTTAAGATCTCAGAGTTTGAGAGATATGATAGAACAAGTTGCCCCCGCGCTTATCTTACTATGTTCTGTCGGAGGATGACAGTATACAATAGAGACGACAAGTTGTTAATACACTATTTTTAAGATAGTCTATCAAGATCTGCCACCCGATGGTATAATCAATTGAGCCGTCATTAGATAAAATCATGGAAAGACTTGGCTAAAGCTTTTCTAAAGCAGTACCGGTACGTCAGTGATATGGGTTCAGATCACTAGACTCTGCAACACATGAAGCAGAAGTCTAATGAGAGCTTTAAATAGTACACACAACATTGGAGAGATGTAGCAGCGCAGGTCCAACCCCCTCTTGGTGAAAAAGAGACAATGGTCATATTCATCCAAACATTAGAGGGTCCAATCTTAGATCGCCTTATAGGTAATACAACTACCAACTTTGTCGATCTAGTGTTATCTGGTGAGCTCATTAAAAATGCTGTCAAAATGGAAAGATTGATGTTGGTGGAAGTTCGTCCCACAAAAAACATTGTATGGGAGGAAAGACAATGAAGTGAATTCTTTGGGAGTTTAAAATGTTGGTTATTCAAAGCCGGTGATAGTTTACTCTATTACCAATTTCTTATGGAGAGCTGTACAAACAATTGTATGATATCTATATGGTGGCACTTTTTTACCAAGATCCAATACAACCTCCCCTCCCAAAATGGTATGATGCAAATGCAAAATGCGACTATCACGTGGGACAAGTGGACCATACGATTGAAAACTGCATTGGTTTCAAAAGGCTAGTGGAAAAATATATTTTGAGGTAGTAAGATTTGACGACTCAGTGGGAACAGCTACGGACAAAGATCCTTTACCAAAGCATGAAGATGCTAATTAGGGGTGTATCGATGATGTTTTTGAACTGGACCATGTCTATCAGGCTTAAATATTGTATTGTCTTGACCATAGAAGGTCACCTTGTAGTTTTCATCTACTTCAGAGTAATTTTTTGTAAACCAATCTCACTTACTTAAGCCCAATGGTAGTGAGAATATTTTGTAAGGGATTAAAACTACAAGTTGCAATACAAATATATTTTGTTCGTATCTGAGTCTTGAACATCCAAAATACATAAATAACATAACTCCAAAGTTCAAATTTTAAGTCGTTTGAATTCAGAAGATAAAATTAGGGTATCTTCAAACTTGAGAGTCCCTGACATTTTAAGAACAAACATTCTCTATCACTCTTCTAGAGTTACACTTCTGTACCCTGAAAGATTGCTTTAATAATGAGCTATCATGAACTTGCAGACTTAAACTAGGGATAACTTAATACGCTCCAAAGTTTCAAATTTGCTACAAGAGCAGTCTCGAACAATTTTATATAATGAAAATTTTTAGAGCATGTGCCCAGATGAAGAGTTGATCTAAAGAAAGGTGATCGAGTCCGAAAGAGGTTGGGGCACCGCCACATGAAAAATACCAATAGCCCAGCATGACCAGTGAAAAGTCAGGGGCATCCCTTTGAGGGCAAAAAAAATCATATTACATTTATGCATTTAGCCACACTCATGAAATCATCTTACATTTAGGACAATTGTGTACATTAAATCATCTTTGCATTTAGGTTAAGTGCATGTATCGGTCATACCAAAGCCACCATGCATTTAGGATAGACCCATGCATTTAGGCATAAAGTTAAGATGCATTCATTTTTGCTTTTACATAAAAACAGGTCCACGAAAGAGGCCGAAGAACCTCAACTATGGGGGCAACGACATGATGGCCAACTTTAGTCTTGGAGGAGGTCAAACAAAAAATGTTGAAACATCTAAATAAAAAGGTATCAGCAAAAAATTTTTGAACAGTTACTAACAAAAGTTTTTTTTTTCTTTTTAGGATCTCATTTCTCCAACAATCGTGTGGCGGACACCAATATTTTCTAGATTCACACTTATGCCACAAAAGTAACTTTTTCTAGATCCTACTATCTGCCGATGGAGTAGTAATGCAAATTTTCCCATATATTATCTCGCTGCCAATAGCGCAGCAGTCTAACGTCTTGCAAATCATGCCTCCATCAGTTGTGGTAGTCCAACTTAGTGTAGATCATGCCTCAGACGGTGGTGTTCCAGATCAAATTTTCCATCCAGATCCTATCTCTCCGTCAGTGGTGTAGTGGATCTCATATTTTGCTGATCTAGTCTCTCCGTCAGTGGTGTAGTAAATCAAATCCTATCTAAGTCTTGCCTCTTTGACTGTGTTGCAGCTAGACCAAACTTTTTTCCTCAGAAACCTTTTCATTATAGTTGTAGCAAAATAATAAAAAATTAGAAGCAAAAAATCAAAAAAATCAAAAAGAAAAAAAAAAGAGAAAAAATTCTAAAAAATTCAAAAATCAAAAAAAGAAAAATCAAAAGAAATTCAAGTTTCATCTGACCATGTCTCTCCATTGATGGTGTGGTTGTGTTCAAGTTACTGTCATCCGATCATGTTCATCTGTTGATGGTCTGATGGAGTCCAAGTGCTGAAATTCGATTTTATCCCTCCGTTGATGGTGTGGATAGATCCAACTTTATAAACTTTTGGTTCTGCCTCTTCGTCGGTGTTGTAGCTGAACCAAATTTGCTAAATTCAGATCATGCCTCTTCGTCAGAGTCGTAGCTTGATCGTAGAAACCAACTCTCTGATCCTGCCTTTTCGTCAGAGTCATAGCTGGATCAAATCTTTAGACCTTGCCTCTTCGTCAGTATTGTAACTTGGTCAAATTTAACTTTAGGTTCTACCTCTTCGTCGGTGTTGTAGCTGAACCAAATTTACTAACTTTTAGTCTTACCTCTTCGTTGGTGTTGTAGCTAGACAAATTCACTAACTCTTGATCATGTCTCTTCGTCGATGCCGTAGCTGGATTAACATTACTAATTTTAGACCTTTCCCTTCGTCAGTGTTGTAGCTTAGTTAAAATTTATTGACTTTCAACTATTTATCTTTATCAATAGTTAAAAAAATAAGAAAAAGAAAGAAAGAAAAAGAAAAGAAAAGAAAATAGCATAAAAATAAGAAGAAAAATCAAAATAAACTTTCAATCCTGCGATTCTGCCTCTTCGTCAGAGTTGTAGCTGGATCAGACATCAGAACTTTCATCCATCAATCCTGCCTCTTTGTCAGTGTTGCAGCTGGGTCGAATTTTTTTAGGTATTATCTTGTTATCAATAATATAGTAAATCGCACTCGTTTTGCTTCCACAACCCCCTATTTTGAAGATTTTACTTTCCCGAGAGTGACAAAGTGGATCAATCAAGTTAGGAAAGAAAACATGCATCAAGAGATAGAAGATCTACCGAAGAAAGAAGACATACGTCAAAAGGGAAGAAGCTCAGCCCGACTGAACAAAACGGGTCATTTTAGTCTTTTTCTATTGTCGTTACACAACAATGAGCAAAAAGAGACAGTTGTAATAACCCGTTTTTGTCCGGGTTATCCAAACCCGGGCCCAATTACATGATCCATAATCCAGTTACAAATTAACCCAAACCCATTACCCGGCCCAATTAAACCAAACCCAACCCATCAACCAAAAAACCCTAACCCTAATTAACAGTAGCCTCCAGCCATCCAAACTTCATCAACGCATCGACTGTCGCCTTAACTGCCGTTGTCACCATCGCCATCACCTACAACCACCATAAGCAGCAACCAAATCAAACCCTAAACTAATTAAACCAAAATCCCAAAAAATTCTAGAAACCCTAAAATAAAATAAATACCTAATCTACCATATCACCATCACTCCTACCCTACCTCTACCGACCCATTTTCTATTTCCACCATACTCGGCCATACCCTACCCCTAAAAATCCGGCCATCAGATCTGCATAATAATAAAAAAGAATAGTTGTTATTTTTTGTGTGTAAAAAATCGGATATAAAATCGAATGAAACAAATGTAAAAGGGGAGATTGAAAAAAAATCTCTGTGTAAAAATCAGGCTTTTGAGTGAAATAAAAAAGGGGTAATTTCCATATTTTTTTTGCATATTAAGTTTTTTTTGAATTTAAAATAAAAGGCAGAATCATATAAGAGGTTTTAGTTTGAAAATCATTTTTTGTGTTTTTTTTTTAAATCTTAAATAAAAATGAGGAGAAAAGAGGTCGGATCTTATCATTCATTTAGAAGATGAGGGTTACCATGAGGCTTCAACGCTGATGATCGGCCTTTATTTTCAGAGCGGCGCCGTTGGAAGTAGGGAGAACTGCCACCGTTCGGGGGGAAGATGAGAGGATGAGATGAATAGGTTTAGGGTTCTTTTTTTTTCTTTTTTAATTTTTTTAGTAAAATTAATCTAGTTTAAAAAATAACAACCCCTACATATTACTTAAGCCGTTAACTCTAAATGACGTCGTGTGAGCCCCATAACCCGCGCGGTGACCCGACCCGGGGGAAGGATCCACATTTTAGGGTAAATGGTCTAATTACATAAATGGTCCTTCCCTTTGTTCCCGCCTTTGTTTTAAACCAGGGACCAATTGCACTTTTGGTCCCTATAATTTTTATTTTCTTTTAATTTTTGCATTTATTTTACTTTTTGCCCTTTTAGTTTCTGTTTTTTTAATCTGGTCCTTTCCTAATTTTATTTATTTGCCTATTATTTAATTTATGTCTTTATTTCCAGCACCTTTTATTTTTATTTTAGCTTTTTGGTCCTTTTTCATTATGCTTATTAACTATATATAATATATATACTATATATAAGTATTTGTTATATTATGTATGTATAAAAAGTATTATTTTATATATGTATTACATATTATACTATATAATGTATTATACTATATTAATATGTATATATATATAGTATTTTACTATGATGTATAGTTCATATATTTATTTATATTATGTGTTCATATATTATATGTTATGTAATATAGGTATATATATAGTATTAGTTATGTATATATATTATATGTTATATTATATGATATATGTTATTATATGCATATGTATTGTATATATTTATTTATTTATTTTTGTTTATTTACATTCCATTATTTATTTTTGTTCAACCCGGTCCTTTTTCAAATAATTTAATTTTTGTAATTTTTTTTGCACTTTTAATTCACGCCTTTCCTTTTCTTGCAAATTTAATTTACGCACTTTATATTTTCATATTTATTTAATTATTTACCTTTAATTAATTTTATAATATATTTTGTTCATTCATTTATCATGTTTTGTCCGTACATATATAAATGTCATGTTTCATTAATTGCATTAATCTAGTTTAGTACCCTGGGTCCCGATATTCTAGTGGGAGTGTCTTCCGAGTCTTCGGGCGTTATTTTTTTTTTGTATCGTGGGTTGCGGGTTAGGTTTTTCGAATCGCATGTACGCGCGTTTATATTTTGAGGGATTAAATTGTAAATTAAAAATTGAATTTTCATTTTTTTTCAAAATGATAACACAAAATTCAACACGGTACCAATTTTGGGCGTTGTGGCGGTGCTAACCCTTTCCCACGCGCAATAGACTCCCAGACCCAAATGTTTTAAAATCTCTTGTTATTTTTTCTATGGTGACCAGCCTACCAAAGTGGCCGACGACTCTATCTTTTTATTTTAAAATTTTCCTGGTATTCTCTATTAAGAGTGTCATCCTGGTCTCTAGGTGTCATCTCATTTCATTTCATTTCCAAATCATTTCATCCAAATATTTTCAAAATTATTTTATTTTACAATTTTAAAAAAACCTTGATGACACATGGGATAGTAAAACTACTTGGATCCTTCAGCTTAGGTAGCAAGCGATTGAGTATCATTGCATCACATCCCTCAGTAAGAGCTACAATCTCGAAGTTGCCCAATCTTCTCTTTTTAGACATGATGCCCTTTATGAATTTAACGTAATTGGGCATTTGCTCTAGAGCTTCTACTAACGGTATGTTGATTTGAAACTGCTTAAGAACTTCCAAGAAGTGCTTAAACTGTTGATCATGCTTATGCTTTTGTAATCTTTGTGGGAACGGTGGTGGATAGGAAAATGTTGACTCTGTTGACTTTGCCAAGTGATGGTTGGCATTAGACTGAAGTCTGGCATTAGGTAGTGGTCTAGCATCACTTTCGTCTGCTCTTTTCGTCTGTGCTTCTTTTGGTTCCCCTACAGGTCCTTCCTCTTGGTAATTAGCTGACTTCTTGTTAGGTGTCTCAGCCTCGCATTGTTTGCCACTCCGAAGAGTTACAACTTTGCACTGTTTATTGCTTCTCTACCGAGCATCTTCTGTATCGCTTGGCAATACCCCTTGGTCGATTGCTAAGTGCATTGACAATCTGTCCAATCTGAATCTCTAGGTTCTGCATAAATGTTGCTAAACTCTGAACAGTTGCATCATTCCTCTCTATATATTCTGTCAAAGTCCCCTGGTTGTTTCTTTGTCCTGTATAAAAATTGCCTTGCGCCTTCTGCGGCATAGCATTCTAATGGAATCCTTGCTGACGCTGGGCAATGTTCTGACATTGGGTATTGTGTTGATTACCCCCTTGATTCCCCCAAGCTAAATTCGGGTGTTGCCTCTACCCTGCATTGTAATTACTGGAATGTGCATTATAATTACGATAGAAATTGCCAATAAAATTTATCGACTCTGGGTTGGCAGGACAATCTTCCATGAAATGGTCCTCCCCACACGGAGCCATGCTGGTAAGATTAGAAATCTCGGCGTGAATGGACGTTAATTCATTTAGTGCTAGCTTCCTCCAGTTTTAGCTCCAGTCCCCAGTCTGGTAGTAGGATACTCGAAGTCGTTAGTTGAAATCCTTTCAAGGATACCAACTACCTCTATATAATTCTTTTTCAGCAGCAAACCATTTGTGAACGCATGAACAATAGTTATGGCATGAGTGTTGAGTCCATTGTAGAAAGTCACTATCTGGGTCTAGTTTGGAAATCCATGCATGAGACATCTTCTCAACAGGTCCTTGAATCTTTCCCAGACATCATATAGGGTCTCATCATCAGCTTGCCTAAATGTAATGATCTCGCTTCTCAGCATGGCAGTGAGTTTTGGTGGTTGGAATCGCAATAAGAATTTCTGACATAGATCTCCCCCTAAGGTGATAGATTTCGGTGGCAAAGAACTAAGCCACGTTTTTGTTCTATCTCTCAAGGAGAATGTAAATAATTTCAGCTTCATTGTATCTTCTGAAACTTCAGGCAGCTGAAATAGCTGGTTAACTTCCATGAATTGCTTTAAGTGTTGCCTTGTGTCTCCTGTAGGTGCTCCATCAAATTGTCCTACATTCAAGAGTGTTTGTGTCATTACCGGTTTAAGTTTAAATTTTGGTGTATTTACCTCCAAACCAATCAGTCCTGGTATCAAATTGTCTATGTTCAGTGTCGAGTGTTCTCGAATATGTCTCTTCTCCTCCACATTGACGGCTGAGGCAGCAGGTGTTGCCGGTATCCCATTGTGGTGTGGTAGATTTCCCTAGTTGTTTGGGTTACCATCAACTCCTCTATTACCACGATGTTCCATCTCTCGAGCTTTTATTTTTAACCTCCGTAAGGTTCTTTCAATTTCTGGGTCGTATGACCAATCTTCCACCATAGAGTGGTTTCTGGTCATACACCAGTTAACTAAATAAATAGTAAAATGAATGAAACAAGTAAAAACTAAAACAATAAATTTCGTCGCAATCCCCGACAACGACGTATAAAACTTGTCGACTTTTGCTAACACCTGGCAACGATTGAATATTTAGTGTAAAAGTGTAAGAAAATCATGCCAAGGTGAGTCTTATGTGTGCAAGTATACACAGACAGCAAGTAATACCGCAGTAACCTGAGTATCGAATCCACAAGGATTGACCAAGAACTTATTTACTTAATGTTTACTTGTTTGCAGAAAAAATGAAGTGTTGGAGTAAATTGGGCTTTTTTATCAAAAGATAGCAAAAACAAAGTAGTGAAAAATGAAAACAGTCTGGCAACGAAAGTGTTTGGTTGAATGATGAGCGTTGGCAAGGGATGCTTGGATTTCACGCTACTTACGCCAGCCTTTAATAATGTCCTGCCTTGGTTTTATTGCCGAGCAGATTTAAAATAGTATTGCCTCTGTCAATGATAATACCCTAAGTTAACCAAGAATAAACCCCTATATGTCTATAGTGAAGCTTTTCATTAATTAACTTGATTAAGTGTCAACCTTTACTCCTAAGGGGTAGACTCACTTTCGAAGTAAGTTCATCTACTTGAACATCTTCTGTCGAAGCTTCTCACCTTAGTATCTGGCAACAGATCGTTGCCCCTTAAGTTTGTTAAGATATTAAGGTGCAATAAGCACACTATGTCAATTGTCGTATGGCAAAGGATTTGGAAAAATTGAGTACAAGCATATAGAAAACAATGCCAAGGCAATTTAAATTATTAAAAACCAAACATAAATTTAGCATTCATCGCAAATATCACTCAACCAACTATAAAAGCTTAGTTCATGGTTAGAGGGTTCATCCACAAAATATTATCGTATCTCAACATCACTATTCAAATAAAATTAAAACTAAGAGAATAGGCACGAATGAGATCTGTTGATGCAGCCCTTCGGATGCTCTAGAGCTCTTGGTCTTAGCTGGTTGGACCACGTCGCCTCTCGGTTCACCACGGTGCAGCCTCCTCGGATTTTGATCTCCTCAAGTGATGACTTGAGATTCTTTAAATAGGCTTGCGGGGAAACCCTATGATAAGCTCTTTGAGTTTAGAATTTGAACACGCGAAGGGATAAGATACGGTATCCTCTTATCCTATTTGAATCCTAGGGCTAACATGTACAGGGTCCAACGGCTACCTTGACATGTCAATGGGCATCAATCCTTTGCCAGCCGAGCTTTGGCATTGCCCGGTCCATCCATGCCAACTTCTACTCAGCAATTCTCTTACTTCCTTTCCAGCGTTCTTCGCCATCGCCTCTCTGTCGTGCCTGTCTGCCTGTGTCCTGCATCAAAACCAGCAAAACAACCCTTCATCCTGGCAACACAATAACTCCGCACTCCTTATACAAATGCATGGATTCTAACAACTAGATGCGAACATATTTACTTAAAGACAAGCAAAAGCATTATGAAATAAGCATAAAAAATCAGTACTTTTGAGGAGTTAACAATGTCGCTTCTAGGGACACATGAAATTGAAACTTGTTGAAGAAATGTAGCGAGAAAGTCATCTCCAGTCATCACGTCATGATCTTGAATTGTCGATGAGAAATGGACAGAGACAGAGGAACCAAGAGCTTGAGAGCCAAGACAACAGCCAACCACTGACAACAAGACAATATCTGCACCAAGAAAAAAAAGACATAGAGAAACAAAAATTTTGAGAACTGGAACCAGGTTACGTATGCTCTTGCCAAGGAAGCAAGTCAGTTCTGGAGCGAGGAGGTCCTTCCAGTGCAACGTCGTTCGTGAATTCTAATCGTTGATGGTTCGATCCTCTATAGACTATCTTATTGGATTTGTCTTTGAGGCCCTTTGTTATGCTTGTGCTTTGTCATTTATTTTTTACATTCTCAACTTTGTTCGTTCGCCGATTCATCTTGTCCAAAATTTGTTGAGCGAGAGAACTGGTCTAATACAAGAAGATAGAGTTTTCTTGCCTTGTTTAGTATTTTTCATTAAGAAGAGTTTCAAGACTTTAATTTCTTAGCCATAGTCTTTATTATAGCCGGCTAGGCGAAACTTTTTATGTTCTCTCTTTTTCCCATTTAATAAATATCAGTGGATTATTATTAAAAAATGACATGAAGAAAATCAAGTGAACCCATTGTATCACAAGTTAATAAACTTTAACCTAGGTGGTTTCTTTTTCTTTCCTTTTATTGCTATTTTCCTTAGTTTTTTTTAGTTATCGACAACATCAACTTTGTGATATTTGCTGACCACTGATGATCTTTCTTATTTTCTTTACTTTTAGTTCTCAATAAGATTCTTTATTTCTTAGATTCTTCTTTTTTGTACATTTTGTTGCATTTGTTTCGTTTGTTTTTGTGGCACAACCTTTGTCTGTCTTATAGCACGTTTCTCGAAATACCTTTATGGTAGATTGACATTCTTGTAACGATCATCATGACGCACGTCCCTGATCCGAGAAGGTTCGTGATCTAGTATAGTTAGATCCCCTTTTGAGTTTATCGATGTATTTAGAACTATTAGTGGAACAGTCTGCAAAGATTGATCGGTCCATCACTACTTAAGCGTCTAATTAGATAAAAACAAAGATTTTGTTGAAGATAATTGGATTTATATGGAAGATGAGAATCATATTCAAGGGAAAGTTTTGTTTCTTTACTCCCTTTGGAGCTGGCGGTTTTGTTGTATTTTCCCATATTTTTAATGAAATATAGATTTTATTTTAAAAAACAATGTAAAAAAAGGCTTGGATAAAAAAATTGTGGTAAAAACTTAAAGTTATGATTTTTTAAAAAAAAATAGAGGGGCATAATTCAGACAGTGGACAAGTGAACTGAATACCAATGTTAATGCAATAGGATTATCGATTTGAAAAATTATGATTTTGAGAACTTGATTATCTACCTCATTGACCTCCGATTCTTATAATTTTTTAGGGTAAACAACACTGTTGGTCACTAAACTGTTTTTGTTTTCCTGTTTTGGTCATTAAACTATTATTTTGTATAAAATCATTACCAATGTTACATTTTTTCCTATTTTGGTCACTAATTTTACTTTTTTTCCTGTTTTGGTCACTAATCTGTTGCTTCTTTCCTGTTTTAGTCACCAAACTATTTTTTTCCTGAGATTTTTAAAGGCGGGTGACCAAAATAGGAGAAAAACTTAATGTTAGTGACAATTTTATCAAAAATAATAGTTTAGTGATCAAAACAGGAAAATAAGAATAGTTTAGTGTCCAATGGTGTTGTTTACCCTTTTATTTTTAAATTCGAATTGTCTAAACTGCCAAGAGTGGGGCTAAATCGAAGGAAAAGACAAATTTTGAGGAGATGATGATATTTCAACCTGGAAATTCAAATTGAAAAAAGTCCCCATGTGTTTTTATAGAGTTATTTTTTTTTACGTAAACTGTGTAAAAAAATACACCGTTATTCATACTTAAATTATAAAATTTAAAATTTAAATTTATAATTTTAAAACCCTAAATTCCAAACTTTAAACATTAAACCCCTAAACAAAATTCCTAAACTAAACTCCTAAACCTTAGAATATATAGACTTATATAAACTAAACAAAATTCATAATTATTGTGTGAATGAATATAGGGATAATCTTATTATGTTTGATTTGCAAAGATTATATCAAGTTTATAATTTTACCTTTCTAATAGTGCAAAAATTCTGTAATATAAGGATAATCTTAATACCACATTATAATATTTATTTTATGATGCTTTCCTGTTCTTTTTTATATTTTTGTCAAAATTTCCTTTTATTTTATGACTCTTTTACCCTTATTTTATAGTAAAAATTAGAATAAACTTTTTTGAACATAAATTAGAATAAATTTTAAAATCAAATGAAAGAACTTCATGAACTTTCATATCAATAATTTCTAATTAGTGTTGAAAGAATTAAATTAGTTAAAAAAATCTATAATAAATATAATATATTAAGCAACTTTACATTCTGTCAACTAACCAACAAAATTTTATATTTTAACTAAATTAACCAAACAAATAATGCAACATTTCAAGTTAAATTAACCAAATAAGTAATGTAACATACACGTGCTAAATTATCTTATATTCAAATAATACTATTAAAATAGTGTAACATTTCAAGCTAAATTAAATAACTATCAGTCGATTTAGCGAGGAGATACGTTAGATTCCTTAAAGAATATGAATTCGAATAATAGCATTGTGAATGAAACAAAATTGGATTAAGAGAATTGTCTCATAATAAATCTATGCAGTAACCGATCTGAAATAGTAGGTCAATAACAATGATTATATAAAAAAATAAGGGTAATCTTCAGCGGAAGTCCCTTTTGTTTAGGGCGTGTTCTATTTTGGTCACTTAAATTAAAAAAAAAGATTATTCTCGTCACTTAAGTTTTCGTTCATTATTGTTTTGGTCACCTAAGTGCTAGCCTCTATTAACCCCGTTAATACGATGACGTGGCACGTTAATACGATGACGTGGCACGTTAATAAAATAGTTAATTTTAAATTTGACCCTCAAACTTTTAAAACTTTATTTTTTTCTTGATTTTCTCTAAAAATCTCTAACCCTAACCCTAACCCTAACCCCTCCCTCTAAAAATTTTATTTTTTTTCTTTTCCTGCCATTTTCCCAGATCTGTATGGATGTTGAGAATGCAAAATGCAGCATCTGCTTGAATATATGGCATGATGTTATCACTATTGCTCCTTGCCTTCATAACTTATGGTATGTAATTCATTTCTTTCTGGTTTCAGTAATGTAGATTGCACAATTGATTTTAATTTTAACTTTTATTGCCTTTAGCAACGGATGCTTTTTTGGTACTTTTTTTCTTATTTTATGGTATGTAATTCATTTCTTATTTTATTATTACTCACGAATATGTCTGGCTGCTTTTTTGGTACTTTTTTCTTATTGTTGGTGATTAAACAAATGTCATTGAAATTGAAATTGGGAGAAAACTAAAACAAGAGAACTTGTAGGTCAAATAGGAATAAATAGCATGAACAATCGTAATTCTATTTCTTGTTATATAGTAAACAAGAATCAATATTTTACTTATAGAGAGGGTTAGGGTTTGAGTTAGAGAATTTTGTAGAGAAAGAAAGTTTTTTGTGTGAAGATGGTGAAAATATTAAAGTTTTAAAAGTGTGAGGGTCAAATTTAAAACTAAATCTTATTTTATTAACATGCCACATCATTGTATTAATGAGGGTTAACGGAGGTTAACGCTCGGGTGACTAAAACGATATGGTCGAAAACATAAGTGTCCAGAATAATCTTTTTTTAATTTAGGTGATCAAAATAAAACACGCCCTAAACAAAAGGGACCTCCGGTGAAGACTACCCAAAAAATAATCATTTCATGAACCAAACCTAGGCCTATAAACGAACCGAACGAACACGAACGAGGGATATTCATGTTCGTTCGTTTAATTTTAACCGAACAAATGGATGAACACGAACAACTAAACGAACATAATTTTATGTTTGTGTTCGTTTGTTAAGGAATATAGCTTGTTCATGTTCGTTCGTTAAAATGATAAACGAACGTAAACGAACACAAACGAACGAATATAAAAGACATATGTGAATAAATTTAAACAAGTATAAACGAACAAACATATGTGAATAAATTTATTTTTAAAAAAATATAATACTTTTATTATGAAAAATAATAAATATAAATATATATATATATAAATAAATTTAAACGAACATAAACAAACGGATTATCGAACGTTTAGAAATGTAAATGAACGAACAAGTCATTTGTTGGTATTCTTTCATCTAATTAAATGAACAAAAAATTTTATTCATATTTATTTATTTAATAATTAAACGAATATAAATAAATTTCTGAACAATTCGGTAAACGTAGGTTAGTTTACTGTCCTAACCAAACCTTCCCGCTTGCTTGCTCCCTCCAAATACCAAGGGCTGGAAAGAGTAATTTAGCAAATTGACTTTACCCACGTCACTCCGAACACTCCTCGTTTTCTCCAAACGTTTTTATTACACAGTCACTAACAGGCTATCCAAATCCCCGAAGAAAATTACTCCTATTTTTCCATTAATAAAAAGGCTATAAAAAAGAGAGGCTTAATGACTAAGAAGAAAATCATAAAAGAAGAAAATCCGATCGCCTTTTTGTAAGAATTAAGAAAAAAACCTGACTTGTTTCTACTCGACTTTTACTAGATCTAATTAGAAAAGATGATGAAAAATTTTTTGCTTCTGATTTCTTTTATTTTTTTTTTAAAAAGAAAAATCTGCTATGGCCGATGCGCTCTCCGTTGTTCCCGCCTCCGTTCTGCGTAATCTATCCGACAAACTGTATGAGAAGCGGAAGAATGCGGCTCTTGAGGTTCTTGTCTTGCTCTTTTTTCTAGTTTCCATGGAATTTAATTTACTTCTTGGTTCTTGAATGACTGAACTACTCAACTGTTTGATATTGTAATTTTGTGTAGGTTGAAGGAATTGTGAAACAGCTGGCGTCGGCCGGAGATCACGAGAAGATATCGGCGGTGATCAACTTGTTGACCACAGAATTTGTTTACTCACCACAAACCAATCATCGTAAGGTTGGTCGACTATGAGTAATTTTCAGAATTTTGACGATGTGTATGAGATTTTTTACCTATTTATTTTAAATTTTGGGTTGGTTTTGTTCAATTTTGGCGCTGTGTTTATGTAGGGGGGATTGATAGGTTTAGCTGCTGCCACTGTGGGGTTGACTTCGGAAGCCGCCCAACATCTTGAGGTAAGGATTAATTTGCCTTTACATAGCTTTCTCTTAGCATGTTTTATTCTTATTATAATGTTTATCATGAGATTGATATATGAGAAAAAAAGAATTGGTATTCCATGTTTAACAATTTTGCTCTTTGATTGTAATTTTTTTGTGGGTATAGTGTTTGTTTATTATTAAGAAAGCAACTGCTGTAGGGATACATTTGATGTGCCTTTTTAGTTATTACCTGACATAGCTATGGGATCTTTTAACATATGTTAGAATGGTGGAAGACCGATGACCATTTGGTCAGATCTATAAGCCTATAAATGCCTCATCATCTCAGTCAAATGGCATCCTGATCTACTAAGTTTTCCTTTCCATGTCCGTTTGTTAAAAAATAATTATAGGGTTATGCACTACACCTAGTAGAAAAAAGTAAGTTAAATAACAATCTAGTAAGATCAAGAACAGTTTGGTTGATCCCTATAGTTCATTTGCATTGTTACGGAAATCATTGGCTGGTTGAATCCTAGAAACTGGATGTTACTATAGCTCTGCTTGTGCCTGAGGGTGGAAATTGTCAAGAACTGTGGTCCATTCATGCCCCTGCATTAAAGATAAGTTTCTAAACTATCTATATGAACTTTAATTATTTTAGTTGTTTAACATATAATTAGAACCTTACTCTCCAAAGGTATGTTCCTTTGCTGAATTTTATGAAGCTTTTATTGGCTTACAAACCTAATTAGTTGGTCATTAGTATTCCACCTTTAAACATATGACTATTTAGGTTTCATGAAGTAGAGAAACAAGTTATGATCAGGTAGCATTTGGATTTTGGTGTCTTGTATCCGTTCCATCACTCGACATATAGCTTAATATGTGTAATTATATTGAATTATTAAGAACTATATCCATTCTGGTAATTGGTAATGATTGGGTGTATTCTATTATTTGTTTAATGTGCATTGAGCTCTTTCTTCATTACATAAATTCTAAAAGACTTGGAAGCACTTAAATATTAAAGTAGACATCGATGCACATCTAATGTCATATTCAAGCAAGTTCTTATGTCATTGTTGCTTCTGGTTTTACCTCTTAGTCCTGAGGAAAGATTAGATACAAATATTCCTGCCATAAGCTTTGTTTTCATTTTTCACTGAGAAAGAGTGATTATAAAATTTTGATTAAAAAGCTTCCAAGCCGTGTAGTAGATATTTCTATTATGTGCCCGCTTATGTAGCTTGGCTTGGGTGGTAGATATTTTGTTTGGCCCCTTCATTTTACCCTTGTAGGGGTAGAGAGGATTTGTTTTGGGAATTGGGATGGGGCAGGCCATCAGGGTTGAGACTTTATGTTCTTTCCTGCAGTTAGAGGTGATGACTGTTGTTTCAAATTTTGTTCTTTCTTGAATAGAATGTAAAAGTGAATTTTGTTCTTTCTTGAATAGAATGTAAAAGTGAAAAACTGGTACTTGCTGTTATGTTGAATTTGGATGATTACATTTTCCCTGTGTTGTAAAAAGTGTTAGTTTTTTTTTTCCCCCCAATTTGCCAAATTCTATTTCTTTCATATATGTTGGTGATTAATTTGCTTTTGATGCAATATGGCAGCAAATTGTGCCGCCTGTGCTTAATTCTTTTTCTGACCAAGATAGCAGAGTTCGATATTATGCTTGTGAAGCTCTATATAACATTGCAAAGGTGAAAGGAGATTGGTTTGCTTATGACCTTTTTCTTCATTATTTCTTGTTTTCTTGACTAATAGTGGACGGGGTATGCTGTCTTCTTCCGTACAGATAGTTCAAGGAGATTTTATCATATTCTTTAATCAGATTTTTGATGCTTTATGCAAGCTTTCGGCTGATTCAGATGTCAATGTACAGAGTGCTGCTCACCTTTTAGATAGGCTTGTGAAGGTTAGTAGTTACTTCCTCATCTTGGCATCTTGGTAATTATATGAATTATGGGAATTTATTGCTCCTCTTTTTTACCATGTGAAACAGGACATTGTTACTGACAGTGACCAGTTCAGGTGTGCTTTATTCCTTCCCATTTTCAGCCTATGAATCTTGCCATCTTTAGAGTTATTGTTTCAAATTTTCTGGGAACTATCTTTATGATGTTATTTATATGGTCGATTTTCTTCAGCATTGAAGAATTTATACCATTGTTGAGAGAGCGCATGAATGTCCTAAATCCCTACGTCCGCCAGTTTTTGGTGGGATGGATAACTGTACTGGATAGTGTGCCAGATATCGACATGCTGGGTTTCCTGCCCGATTTTCTCGACGGTAAGAAAGTTTTGGTCTTCTTTAAACAATTGTTCTATTTCTCTATGGTAAGTGGTTTAATTAATTAGTTCTTTATAACTTTCAGGTTTATTTAATATGTTAAGTGATTCTAGCCATGAAATACGGCAACAAGCTGATTCAGCACTTTCAGAGTTTCTCCAAGAGATTAAGAACTCCCCAGTAAGATTCTACTGTCTGTCTTTGATTGATGGATTGGCTCCGTGGCCACTTGTCTATAAAGTTTGTTACACATTGTCTTTTTTGCAAGTTTTTTATGGGAATCACATGATTGATACCTCAAACTTTTTAGTGAAAAATTTGTGGCTTTATTAATGTGCAATTTACCAAAAGTCTTTCTCATAAAAAGAAAATCTTTTGTTCATTTGTAATTTTCTGACTCGAGCAGTGCTACTCTCTAAGTCTGTAGATTATAGTCGCATGGCTGAAATACTGGTGCAAAGAGCAGCTTCTCCTGATGAATTTACTCGGTTAACAGCTATAACTTGGGTAAGTCGAATAGGAATTTTTGTTGCCACATGAAGGACACTTTTAAAATAGAATAGAGGAAAAAAATTCTTGATTATGGGTTCTTCCCCTTGTCTATGTATTTGTCTATCCTCTTATATTCATTATTATTCTTTCTAATCATATAGTAGAAATTATTTCATCTGATATTTTAACTTCATAGTAATTTGATTTCCCCCCATTTTACAGATAAATGAGTTTGTAAAGCTTGGCGGAGATCAGCTTGTTCCTTACTATGCTGACATACTAGGAGCCATTCTCCGCTGCATATCTGACAAAGAAGAGAAAATTAGAGTAGTAAGTTTATGTCTTCTGCAGTCTCCTTAATGCATTTTAAATAACCACAACAAATTCCTTTTAGATATTTGTGTGGAGTTCTTTCCTTTGTATTTATTTTGTGTGCTTTGTTTTCATATTCTTCTGTTAGGTCGCTCGTGAAACCAATGAGGAGCTTCGTGCAATCAATGCTGATACAGCAGATGCTTTTGATGTGGGTGCCATCCTCTCCATTGCGAGGAGGTTAGTTATTGTTACCTGTGAAAAGTTCTAGGTTGGATACCTTACCAGCAGTTTGCATTTATGTGGGGTATATACTGCTCTTCTGTATCTTGAAGAGCTATACAAAAGCATATAAAATGGTGACTTGTATGACTCCTAAAACTATCGCTCTGCAATATTTTTGTAGTGATTACTTTCTTTTTGATTGGTTAGGCAACTAGACAGCGAGTTGGAGGCCACTAGAATTGAAGCATTGCACTGGACATCAACCCTTTTAAACAGACATCGTGCTGAGGTGAGACTTGAGAGAGAAGTTATTTGTGAATTTCATGCAGGTTATGCATGAGTTTTCTTATATTTTAATTTTATAATCATCAGAATGATCTTACTTGTACAGTAACTTCATTAAGTCCATCTTTGTGCTAGTTTTGAAGTATCTAAACACTCTTTGCAATAGATCTTATATTTTAAAATTATACCTCAGGGTTTCTGACTTTAATGTTTATGTTCATTTCTACCATTATCATCATTTTGAAGTTTCAAGGACTGTCTATCTCTTGTATATGCATTGTCGCTTGAAGATATGTTAAGTCCTAGTAATAATTTCCACCACTAAAGATTATGGTTATTATATTACAGGTAGATGCAAAGTTCAAAAGATCTCGATCTAAATTTCAACTAGCCTTTTTTATTCTGAAGTCTGAACTAAAATGGTCAACAATGTGATCTTGATGGCAGCCAATATCTATCCTTCACGACTTTTTCTTTTGATACATAGATATGCATAGTATCTGCATCTCTCTAAATTTTCTAATTGACTTCTATTTGAAATATTTTAAGACTTTTGGCGGGAGCATATTTGGTGCTGCATACCTGAAATCTTTTCACATGCAAAGACCACATTCCCTGTTTAAGGGCATGGTAGTTTCATCATAAATTGAAATAAAAAGTGTTTGACCTCATGTAAAATTTGTTATTTGTATGTTAGATTCATTAGTAATTTCTGATGCAACTGTTGCTCCAATATAGATGATGTTTAATTTTTCACATGAAACAGGTATTGCGCTTTCTAAATGATATATTTGACACCCTTTTGAAAGCACTATCTGACTCTTCTGATGAGGTAAATTTCTGCTCCTGCGTATATATTTTTTCCCATTTAATTCTCCAGCAAGATATTTTGTTTTACTTTTTAATTATCATTTCTTGTTTCTTATATATCACCTATCATTATAATTACTAGCGGATGTGCTCTATATGTATTGTTTGTGTTTGGAAGAAATGTTATTGAAACTCAGCTGGCAATATCCTTATTTATAGTCATCTTCTCAAGAACCTAGAAAGAGACTTGCCATTTTAGGAGTGTTTTCTCTCCCATCGTTCTCTCGTTCCTGTTTTGGAAGGGATTGGGATCAAGGATGGGCGGATAGTTGTACCAGTTACCACTGACTCAGTCTATTTTGCATTAGCATTCATAATTTTCTCTCTCTTTTTTTCTGTAGTCTTCCATCATTTGTAACTGTGCTATTATGTCATAGTCCCAATTACCATTTCTCCTTGCCCATCTCTCTTTCTTCTTTTTCTTTTGGAAGGGATTGGGATTAAGGATGGGCGTATATTTGAACCAGTTACTACCAACTTGGTCTATTTAACATTCATTATTGAGTTTCTTTTGTTTCATTTCTGTAATCTTCCATCATTTGTAACTATGTTTTTATGCCAACAATTGGTCCCAATTACCGCTCCAGCTATCTTGAAGCTTGTTAATAGTTCTTTTGTCCTTCTTTTAGACCAAGTATATGATAATTAAAAAATGCATAGGAAATTTTCTTCCTTGGTATGTATGCATATTAGACATTACTAATCCATAGTTCTTGTACCATTTATTAAGTATAGACAAATGCTTTTTGTATTGAAATGTGTCTAATATAGCCTCTGGTCTTCCTCTAAAATGTCTTTTATTTGGCATAAAATTGAAATATAACCTGTTCATATTTTTTTATGATTTTTGTTCCTGAACTATATACATGTTATGTCGCCTTGTATGTGTGTCTTTTTGGAATTAAACTAGGTGTTCTTTTTTGTATATACTAATTTATCTTGCAACTTGGATTTCTGTACCAGGTGGTGCTCCTGGTTCTTGATATCCATGCATGCATAGCACAAGATCCCCTACACTTCCGCCATCTTGTTGTTTTTCTGATGCATAGTTTCCGGGTTGACCATTCTCTTCTAGAGCGGTGATTCTAGGACCATCAGGCCCAGTTTTTTTATTATTTGAAAAAAACTATTATCATTATTATGAATTGTTTGTTCAGTTGAGAACTCATGTAGGCTACATGGTCAACTTGCTATGTTTATTCTCCTGTGTTCTTAGGCGTGGTGCTTTGATAATCCGTAGACTTTGTGTTCTATTGGATGCTGAAAGAGTCTACCGTGAGCTATCCACCATACTAGAGGGAGAAGCAGACCTAGATTTTGCCTGCATTATGGTTCAGGTTCTGTAATGTTTTTAAGAATTCAACTAAAGCAATAATACTCTTTGGTTAAAATAATTGGATGGAGCAACTCCATTACTTTAAATATTTGATAGTTTATGATATTATTAAACTTGAAGTAGTATTTGACTATTTTCTTACATTTATCTTTTAGTATAATTGTATTCCATTGAGTCTCACATTAAATTTTTTTCTTGTGTTTCAGGCTTTGAATTTAATTCTACTTACTTCTTCTGAGCTGTCTGAGCTTCGGGCACTTTTGAAACAGTCACTGGTTAATGCGGCAGGAAAAGATTTATTTGTTTCTTTGTATGCTTCATGGTGCCATTCACCCATGGCAATCATAAGTCTTTGTTTATTAGCTCAGGTAAGAATCTATAAATCCTTTTAAGTGGCTAGCGAGTCTCTCTCCTTTTGTATTTGGTGAGCTGAGGGAAGAGGTGTGGGGTTGCATCTTGTACCTTCATGGGTGTTAATCTGTTGTTTATTTGCTTGATAGACGTACCAGCATGCAAGTGCTGTGATTCAATCCCTGGTCGAGGAAGATATTAATGCCAAATTCTTAGTCCAGCTTGATAAATTGATTCGCTTGCTCGAAACTCCAATCTTTGCATATATTAGATTGCAGGTGCTTAAATAGATTCTAACTATTTGTCTTACAATCTTGTATTTTTAATAGTATTAACATGCTTAATTTTTTAGGAAATTATAACTTTGCATAAGTTCTCTCTTTGTCTGTTCTTATATTTCTGTTAGTCTTGAGACAGTATTCTTTTGATTAATATTATTTTCTACCTATAATCTCTCTGTTGATGGGCATTAAAAGGCCGCCCTGCATTCGGTAACTTTAGTTACCGGTCCTTAAACCATGCCAGAATATATTAGCTTTATTGAATTCATTAGTTGTCACTATAGTTGTTGCAGTTTTTCTTATAAAATAATTGGTTTATTTATATTTTCCTTGTTTTGTTCTGAATTTAGATCTGTATCTGATCTTTTTCCCCCCTGATTTCAAGCTTCTTGAACCAGGAAGATATATGTGGTTGCTGAAAGCAATGTATGGTCTTTTAATGCTACTTCCACAGGTATGTATGTCCAAACGGATCAATATTTCTTTTACTCCAGTTTTGTATTTGGGGATGGTTGATTGGTTTCAAGTTTACATCTCTCGTATGTGTTTGAGCTGTCATGGACCTTTTAATTTAACTGCAGAAAAGTTCTTCATTCAAGAGATTGCGAATGCATTTAAAAACTGTGCCACCGTACTCATTTAACGGCGATCAACTCAAACAAGCATCATCAGGCAATCCATACTCCCAAATTTTACATCGCACTGGATCAGATATCACCGAGGATGGAGACATAAACCAAGATAATGAGAATACACAGAATGGAATAAATTTTGCTTCAAGGCTGCAACAGTTTGAGCAAATGCAGCGACAACACCGTATGCTTGCAAAATCACAAGCGCAATCACGAAACAGTTCTGCTTCATTTTCAAAGGTGTCTGTGCTACTTGCTGAGAGTCTCGTTTTCATTTTCATGCATAGTTATTTTAATAATCGAGTTTTACTATGTGACAGTATGTCTGCATTAAGTTAAAGAAAAGTTGATTCTATGTTAGGCTTTTTTTTTTTTTTTGAAAATAAGACCTCTCCCATTACAAGAGTTTGCTTCAAACACACTTAATTATGCTTTATGTTGCAACGGTTAACCTTTGTTTAGCATTCCTGTCTTGTATGTTGATTCAACTCTTCATTTGTTTTCGGAGTACTTCAAACATGGGAATGGAGATATGGCCCTCCAAGGATCCTCCAAACAAAATTAAACATACCCATGTTGAATACATGCCTGTATAGGGCACTTGTACCTGAGTCCGAGTAACATAACAACTATATGAGAATCAACTTGCCATATCTCTCTTGTGTGCAGGAGGAGCCGAAAGCAGAACCCCGGCGAACTCCAACATCAGAGGGAAACAGGCCTCCTTCAAGATCATCTAGGAGAAGCCCAGGGCAGTTGCAAATCTAGTCATTGTCATGCGCCACTCCTATGGATAGTTCAAGGTCAGTTGTACTATGATCTCAAGGTGCTTGTGAAATCCGGATCCGCATACACTGTAAAATTGTAGATATTATAGTAGATTGTTTCTATTAAACTCATTGAGGTTGGGATAGTGAAAATTGGGGTTTCAAATATAAGCTTAGGCTTTTTCCAAGGTAATTTCTTTATTGAAAACCACATGGATTAAAGAGATGATGAATTTAGAAAATGCCTTTTGAATCTGTTTTATCTTATCTTGTAAGGATGTTATAAAATGAAGGACTAGGTTAAATCTTGCACATATATATATATATATATATATATATATATATATTGTATTGTGTAAAATATTGGACACGAATTATTTGATGCTTGTATATTTTATGAATTTACAAATAAAAATTGATAACATTTCCTGCTTGAATTGTTTCTTTATCATTTTGTAATCACTGTTTGCCACTGCACGATAATATGATAAGTTGTCAATGTACAACAAAACATGACAACCTCACAGATATTAGCATAGAATGAAAATTGAATACATTGCTTCGTCTTTCTTCAGGTGTAGGTAATGATGCAACGAAACTATCTTTATAACTTAAGAACTAATAGGCAAATGATCAGGGATGGACCTCCCGCTTGTTGCCCCTTTAAAAAATTAAAATTTCTATATAATTTAAATTTTTTTAAAAAAAAATTACTATGTATTTCTTATTGAAAAATTATTTTTGCTATCTTAAAATTTTATAAATTTGTCTCTCCTAAAATTTTATAGGTTCACCCACTTAATATAAAGTTATATGTTCGTCCCTGCAAATGATAATTTAACAATTCAAACTGAAAATATTTTTTTTTTAAATTATGAAATATAAAAGCGTCGAATAACTTTTGTCTAAGAAGAATATTAAAACAATGAGATTGATCTTGCACCAAACTGAGAAATTAGAAAAGAAAAATTCAAAAAAATCACTCCTGACCGAAAGTTGAGTGAGCAAATATAAAGTTATTATAATTAAGTGATCAAAATATAAAGGTTTAATTACAAAATAAGTACTTAAATTATACATCTTTTTTATAATAGGTGTCTAAAGCATTTTTTTGACTAAAATAAATGTCTAACGTTTCATTTTAATCTGTTTAAAGTCAATTTGTCAAAAGAAAACAATCATTCATTCATAGCTTGAAACGTTACTTTTTATTTTTTATTTTAACAAAAATAAAAATAAAAGAAAATAAATAAAAAATATTTCAAATTTACTAAAAATCACAAAATGGTCCCAAATCCCTAACACTCAAAAACCCTCAAAATTCACGCCATTGTCCCTCGTTGGCGCCTCGTTGGACCCCATCACTGTCGGCCGCAGAGGCCACCGCCCATTTCTTCAACCACCCATCACTGGTAGTCGACGGGAGGCGTGTTAATCGGACATTGTACTACGAACGCGAAAGGCTCCCACCGTTTGACGGTCGATTGGCATGCCTCCCACCGGTTATCGGCGATGGGTGGTTGGGAGAAATAGCTGGTGACCTCTGAAGACGACGGTGATGGGGTTCGATGAGACTGTCGATGGCGACAATGGCGTGAAATTTAGAGATTTTGAGTTTTGGGTGTTAGGGATTTGAAACTATTTTGTGATTTTTGGAAATTTTAGATTTTTTTAAAAAATATTTTAAATTTTCAATTTTTTAAAAATAATACTCCCTTCGTCCCAAAAATAATGTCCTTTGTTGGCTTTTCACGTAATTTTAAGAAGAAAAAGTTTGTGTAAGAAATGTGTTGTAAAGTAATTAAAATGACAATTTCATCCTTAAAAAGTTAAAGTTTGTTTTATTAGAGAACTAAAAAGAGAGAAGAAAAGGAAACGTGTTTAGTAAAAGTTGTTGAGTTTTTAAATGGACAATTTAAGTGGGACAATTTTAAAACACAAAAGGGACAATTTTTATGGGACAGAGGGAGTAAATAAATAAATAAAAAGACACATGTCAATTTTTTAGTGGGTGATAATTTTTTTAACGGCGTTACCTTAAAACAATAACAAAATATAACTTTAGACACCTATTTCATCTAAAATATACTTTATGCGCATATTATAAAAAGAAATATAGTTTAGGCACTTATTTTATAGTTAAGTTTAATGTAAATAAAAAATTAGTATCGTTATATGTTTAACGATGATATAACATAATGTTTCTTACGAGAAATTATATCATAGGTCCGACTCGCCACGTCATCCATGGTCCCAACCAATAAAAAACATCTATTTCATTAAATTTTTCCATGTCATCTTTTTACCAAGTGAATCTTCACTCAGATTTACTGTAAATTAAATTAAAAATCACTTCTTACCAATTGTAGATTCACTTGGTAAAAAGATGACATGAAAAAATTTAATGAAATTGATACTTTTTATTGGTTGGGACCATGAATGATGTGGCGAGCCGGACCTATGATATAATCTCTCGTTTTTGACCGATAAATAAAATGACTTAATTGTAACCTTTTTAAAAGTACAACCTGATACTACAATGGCCAGTAATTTATCCTTTAAAATATTATCTTGGATCTTATTTATTTATGGGTAAACTACACAAGTGACTACTCAACTATGGAATTAATCTTGATTTGACCATCATATTTTCAATTTTAACAATATGACCACATAATTATTAAATTGATATCAATTAAGCCACCCACCATTAAAACTTAACGGGAGAGTGGTGTGGCCGTTAAATGAAATTGGTATAAATACACATTTGATCCTCATTATTTACATATTCTATCAATTTGATCCTAAATTGAATTGAAATTAATAAATTTATCCTCCAGTCAGATAATAACACGTGTCACCAGATTGAAGGAGTAATTTAACTTTTAAAAAAACTAATATTTTTTCCTCCAATCAAATGGTGATTGTCACCACAAATCAGTTGGGAAAAAGTTAAAACCCAACTCTGCCTCCCGCAGGATTCAATCCTGGGCTGCATGAGTGGCTTTAACAGGACAGAACAGCTGAGCCAACAGCTCTTATTGTTTAATCTTACAACCCTTTGAATTTAAAGTTATTCTGTGTGATAATTAAAAAGAAAAAAAGTATGCTCTTATTCTTTGAGAGAGCTCATAGCAGAGGGGTGAGTGGGTCTAGATTTCTTTTGCTTTCTCTTTAATTAGATTCGAAAAAACAATTTCTTGTAAGTATCACCCCCATGAGCTCTCTCAATGAATAAGAACATAATTTTTTCTCTTTAAGTATCACCCAGAAGATAACTTTAAATTTAAAATATTGTAATATTAAACAATAAGAGCTGTTGGCTCAGTGGTTATGTTTGGTTAAAGCTACCTATGTAGCCCAGTACCGAATCCAACTGGAGGTAGAGATGGGTTTAAAATTTTTCTCAACCCATCACGTGTCACTATTTGATTGGAAGATAAATTTATTAAATTTAATTTAGAATCAAATTGATAGAATATGTAAATAATGATGATCAAATATATAATTATACCAATTTTATTTAACAATCGCATCACTTTCGTTAGATTTTAACGGTGGGTGACTTAATTGATACCAATTTAATAGTTATATGGTCATATTGTCACAATTGAAAGTATGATGGTCAAATCGAGACTAATCCTATAATTGAGCGGTCATTTGTGTAGTTTACCCTTTATTTATTTATGGCCAATATTGAAAAAAAAACCCTTAAACTATTGTTTAAATAAGCCATTATATATTTTTAGTTAAGAAAACCATAATCCTATTTTTTCTCATAAAAACCTTTAATTGTTTTTTTACTGTTACACATGTTATATTTTTATTGGTCACAAAGATTAATAATTTTTTTAAAAAAATAACTATATATATATGATTAAAATTATTTTAATCTATCGAATTAAAGAAAAACATCAAACAAAAATACTTTTAGTTTTCCCCTATGCAGACATCATTCAAAAGCAACTCAAATATTGTTAACAATCTCTAAAGTAGGTGGTTAAAACTCTCAGTTGACACTCTCCTCTTCCCCTAAGTTGTGGGGTTCACGACCCTGGAGGAGCAAAATTTCCCATCCCCCTAGGTAGAAATTGTTAAAAAAAAAGAAAAGAAAGCAACTTAAATACTAAGGGTGCATTTGTTCTAGAGAATATAGGCTATTTTCATTTTCTTGAAAAATAGAAAACACTGAAGAAAACGTGTTTGGTTGTAAAATTTGAAAATGATTTTTAGAAAATGAAAATAAAAATGAGTAAAATATTAAAAACATTAAAAAATATTTTCACTATTTTTATTGAAAATGTTTTAGAAAAGTGAAAAATATGAAAAATAAAGTTTTTTAAATATTAACTCTATTTAACCCGGGTTCAAATCCTACATTTTTAAAAAAATTATTTAATAATATTTTATTTTTTATTATAATAATATTTTTAATAATTATATTTTTATTTTAATTATTTAATGAGTAAATATTTGTTTATTTTTATTTTAAAAAACTAGATACCAAATGTATTTTTATTTTTTTATTTGTTTATTTTTGTTTTATATTTTCATTTAATGAGCAACTATTTGTTTTTTTTATTAACCAAATGTGTTTTCTAGTTTTTGAAAAATTGAAAATAAAAATATTTTTTAAAAATAAAAAATAAAAAAATATTTTCTAAAACCAAACATACCTTAAATAATTCCCTTCCTCCCAACAATTCCCCATGGTGTGCGTATACATATTGTGAACAAAATAAGCACTTAGGGTTGATATAAAAACATTTTTGAAAGTGCCTCATCTTCCATTTTTAATAAAATAATCTAAAGTTAAAGCAATTAAAAATATTTATGTGATGGGAACTAGAAAAGTTTGATCACTCTAAACTTTTAATTATTTAGTAAAAAATGTTTTTTTTGAAAAAACTAAATTATTTTTGTTATCTCAAATATTTTAGTTTGATATTTTCTAATTTTCCTTTTTAAATTATTCCCTCGAGAGTTTTCTTGGTGGACTTGTCCCTAAAGTCTTTTTTGTGATTTGAGTGTATTGGATTTGTTGTACCTTTTATTTATTTATTTATTTTTTTAATAGTCTTAAGGTGATTACAAGGTATTATATATTCATACTTTTTCTTACCCTTTGATAACGCACACACCTTGCAAACAAAGCTGCTCGAACCTAAATTTCTTAAGATGAATATCATCCTTCTTCTTCAATGAAATCACTTATGAAAACTTTTTATTTTTACCGTCGGTATATAAAATATTTTTTTAATATAATAATTCACTGACTATAAAAAAGGTATATTAAAACTATTTTTAACAATAACCAAATTAAGCCGACAGTAAAGATGTGTAATCACTAATTTTTATCCGAATATATATTATTGTATTATTTTAATTATTGGTGTTATTATTATTTATAATTATTAATGTTTAATGCTATAATTATTATTGTTATTATTAAAATATAAGAACAGATCCAAAATAAATTAAATAACAGCCCAATTAAATTAAAATATGTTTAGTCCATGTACAAACCCAATTTACAATAGGCCCAAACATGGGATAAACATAATTAGCTCTAATCTGATATCCTTCTCTTTGCGCATCCAAGTCTTGGTCGTTGGATCAGATATGATCCTGAATCAAATGAGATGACCACCCAGCTTTCTCTACATGCGAGTGAGGTCACCGCCTAAAGCTTCATCTCCCACGCGTTCAAGCAGCTTCCGCCACGTGCCTCACGGATCGTTGCCACGTCACTTTTTAAGGATCATCTGGGTCGTCCATCTCTAGGCGAGTTCACAGCCATCGATTTGGATCTCCATCGGCGAGCCAGAAGTTTCCACGTTAGCGTACTCTCACAGGCTCTCTCCAACCACCTCCATGGCGTGCATGCAACAATAAAATACGGGAGATGTCAGTCAATCCATCAACAACAGTAGTTTAAGTAAAAAAATATAAACAAATCCGGATATAACCGGTTAGAAATTTTGTAAAGGGAATCAATTATCAATACAAAAAAAAGAGGCAAGCAAATTTCAGAGGTATTATCGAGTTTTCTCTACATTTTTGGGTTTTAAAAGAAAAAGATTAGGGTTTTTATCTTTCAGACCCGGGCTGCCGCCTTGCATGGTGGTCGAGGTTGGTGCCGTCGATGAACATCACCTTTTGATCATTGTCTCTTCGTCTCCCCTTTTCTCTTACCGGTGAGAGTTTACGGTTTTAAGTTTTTAAAAGAGTTCTAAAAAGGAATTTTGGGTTTCGGTTTTCTTAGATCTAGGTAAATTAGGGTTTGTTTCTTTAAATCTGAAGTTGGATTCAATTTTTAAAGGAGGGAAAGATTGTTTTGGGGTTTGATTTTGGGTACGTCGGCGTCGGCAAGCGGTGGCCGACAATGATTAATGGCGGTGGAGGCTTGCCGGAAATTGGGTTTCATTCTTGAGTTATTGAAGAACTCAAGAACCTTAAGAACAACCGAGAGAATTTAAGGGAGGGGGAATTTAATCCGTGTTTCAAATGAAAGAAAATAAGGGTTCTGTTTATGCTTTGGTATTTATATCAGCTCAAAAAACGATTTATTTACTTTATTAAGTCCCTCCCCCTAAGAGAAATGATTTCCATAGTCCATGTCTTTCTTTTAAACGTTTCAATTTCGTCCCTTTTAGCCCGTTTGAGTCTGAGATCAATGGTCTAATCGCTGTTTTGGTCCCCTTCCCTTTGTTTTTCTTTAATTTTAGTCCGTATATTTGAATATATATATTCGATATATTGATCGTGTTTTACGTTTTAATGCTCGTTTTTTGTTCGTTCTGTTTGCTTCTCTTTTTTTCATATATATGTATTCTGTTTTTTTTATTATATAGTCTATAACACATATTTTAATAGATATCATGTACATAGTATTTATGTACGTTTGGTTTTATATATGTATCGTATATAATATATATATATATAGTTTTTATATACAGTAGTATGTTACATAATATATATATATAGTACATCATATAGTGTTCTTTTGATATATATATATATATATATATATATATATATGCCGCATGGTATAAATGTTTTTAATAGTGGTATAAATGTTTATATATATATATATAATAGCTTTTATATTAATATAGGTATAGCTATGTGTATTTAATTCTTGTAGGGTGTATGTTATTAGAATTTAATATTTATGTTTATTTGTGTTAGCGTTTATGTATTTATTTTAATCGTACCTTATATTTATTTGTTAGCATTACTTATATTACGTTGCATGTAATTTTAGGTCTTTTTGTTTCGATATTTTAGCGGGAGTGTCATCTCGGCCCTCCGAATATCATCTCTTTTGGTACCTTGAATACTAAGGTAATATATGACGGTACCATGCATGCATTTTAAGGATAAATTTTAAAATTAAACCGAATTTTTAGTTTTCTTTGCATTACGATACGAATATTTAGGTACCAATTTAAGCGTTGTAGGTGCTAATTTTTCCCCACACGTAACATACTCTCGATTCCTTTTAAATTTTTAATTTTATTTTTTGGTGCCCGATTTATCCTCTTTAAAACTATAGACGGCGACTCCCAAAACTTTTTAAAAAACACGATCTTTTTTTTCAATAATTCACCTTTAAATAAAATTTTCTTAAAAAAGAGAAACCTAATTTTTTTAGCTGCTACAACATAACTATAAAAATCTTATCTTACGTAATTGAAACTTATTTCACGGATTTTAACTCAATTGTATGTCGAACGATTCGTGAACCGTGATGACTGGAGCAAGAGAAATCCCACAATCGTGGGCTGTTGTCAAGTTTTAATCTCAAATCTGAATATTATATCAATAATTATAGGGTAAACTATATGAATGACCACCTAATTAGGGGGTTAGTGTTGATATGATTACAATACTTTCAATTTTGGCAATAAGATCACTTAACTATTTAAATGGTACTAATTAAATCAATTTCCATTAAAGCTTAACGGAGGAAATGATGTGGCAGTTAAGAAAAAATTTTATAATTACATATTTGATTCTTGTTATTTACCTATCCTATCAATTTAGTTATAATTTTAAATTAATTTAATAGTAAAATCAACTAATTAAAAAATAATATATGTCCCCATGATTTTATTATTATTTTTAATAATTTATTTTAATAATTTTATTCAACTAGACGGTGACACGTGTTACCGACAAATTATTTGAAAAAAGGGAAGTACTGGATAAAAAGAACAAGCTCTAACCACTTAGACAAGACTATTTTTGGGATATGATTTACAGCAGGTTTTATTAAACGTTTACATATGGGAAAAAAAATTAAGAGGTAAAGTTAAGACCCAAACCCAAACTGAAAATAGCAGCAGTAAATTTCTTAATTTTATTACTCTTAAAAAGTGAAATGTAAATAATAATAAATTCTACACCTTTTTGTCCTCATGCCTTGTTGACCAGTAAATCTCTAATCTGTTCATTGTAGACTTGTAATGCACTGACAGATATCTCCAATTAACAGCTTCTTTTGTAGTAAAAGATTTTTCAGTCCCTGTCTGCCCATAAGCAAAAATGCAGACTTTGAAGTCATCTAGAACCGAGGCCGCAAATGGGGATGTGTCTTGAAAAAATAAAACAGGAAATGTAAATATATAAATGAGAATCATACTACCATTGCATAACTCATGGCATTACCTTGCTCAGCTTGAGGGCCATAAACAACATCGAACTTAAAGGTTTTCTTGGGGGCACCGGTTGATGTCACTGTAAGTTCACCATCTTTTGCAGATTCAAAATCAGTAGCCATTGAAGCTCCTGCTGCTATTTCTTCAGAATTTAGAGGCCTACACCGACAAAAGACTTTTATGTTGCCTGCAAGAAATAGGAAATTTCAGTTTGGGTCTTAATTTTACTCTTTAATTTTCTTCCATATGTAAGCCTTTAATAAATCTGTTGTTGTAAATCATGTCTCAAAAGTAGTCTTGGCTCAGTGGTTGGAGCTTGTTCTTTTACTTCAGTACGTCCTTGGTTCATATCCCATTGAAACTAAATGCTACTTACAATATTTTTCAAACAACTTGACGCTGACACTGATTGGATGAAAAATTGTTGAAATAAATTAATAAAAGTAATAGTAAAATCAACCAATTAGATGGTGACATGTGTCATATTTTGATTAGTTGATTTTATTATTAAATTAATTTAAAATTATGACTAAATTGATAAAACAGTTAAATAACAAGGTGAAATGTGTAATTATACAATTTTTCGTTAACTGTCACGTCATCTCTTCCATTAGGTTTTAACGGCAAGTGGTTTAATTGGTACCATTTAAATAGTTAAGTGGTCGTATTGCCAAAATTGAAAGTATAGTGATCATATCGACACCAACCCCATAGTTAGATAGTCATTCATGTAGTTTACGCATAATTATATCAATATTACTACATGAGTGCATTGATAAAACACATTGCACACTCAAAAAGAAGACGCAAGAACAAATTTTAGAGACAATATTGTTGGGAGAGGCAGCCTCGCATCCTAAACATAGACCGTAAAACGACATGTATATTATCAAAAATGATTATATTAATAATTACACAACGAAAACTTTTATATATTTTTACTATGGCTTCAAATGTCGACAAGATGAAACGCAACAAGCGGTGACATTGAAAAAAAAGGATGACGTTCATCGTAGAAGACTCTGGTTCAAATCTCTTTGTCTGCAAGGTGTACGTGCCTTGTCAAAAGGTAAAGATTATGTATCAGCAGATACTATCTTGTAATTATCTTAACACTATTAAAAAATCGACAAGACGACAACTTAATTTATTTTTATTTTTTGATAACTTAACTTATTTTTATTAATTATGCTTCGATATTATGTATTTTTAAAATATTTATGTCTATTTTATGATTATTGTTCAAAGTTTGTGGTTACCACTTCCAATAATGTATTCTTCAAAGTTCAAAATAAAAATGCGAACCGCTAGTTGATCTAGTGAAATAAAACAAACTAAGTTGTAGAGTTGCTTGTAACATCCTTAACGTATATACGTAGACCGAATATACACGAAAGATGTTACTGGATTATCAAGAAAACTTGACTCAAATTTTTTTTTTTACCAAACTTTATCCTATTGTTTAACCCTTTCTGTGTTTAATTTGAAAACTACATCGATCTATAGCAGCTAGTCTCAACCCTGAAATACTTTGTATGATTTATAAATATGTTTTTGAAATAAAAATACTATTCAGAGTGAAAACTAGGTACCCTGCCTAGACCCTTTCTCGATTTTAAAATTTATTACGTGATTAGGGTTAAACAATATTTAATTGTGTCATAATTTATAACTATTTATAATAAACCATAAACTAAGTCCATACATTCATAATAATACATAAACATGTGATAAACTTAAGTTTACAAAACAATTATAATTCTAAACTTACACACATATGTGTACATGCCCACTAGACATCAAAATTATAACTTAAAATGTACATACCGTGAGCTACTATTGTAACTTGATTTATCAAAACATTGCTCCTTCTTACTACTCTACTTCAGAGAACCTACGTGTGAAATAAACACACGCTAAGTATGAACTTAGTGAGGCATAATTTCATTTAACAAACACAAAGTAAAATAATAATACTTATCTCAATTTATCTTACCAAGTTCTCTTCCTAAAATAGGATAGTACTATTAAGGTTCCAAAAACTCTATCATCATAAAGTAAGTCATATACATATAATAATTCACATAAGTAACATGATTTATTTATCATTGCCCAAAGTACACTATATGAGACCGAGGTACGCGAGTCATCTTTAAATGACACCGTAGTGTCAAACATAACGTAAAGATGAGTACGTACTCGGGATGCTCTTTGCTCCCCATAAACATAAAGCACCATGACAGTGCACTCGACACAATGGGCGTAAATCCCTAGGGTGCACACCAAGGGCTTAGGTCCCCAAGGTGTATGTGACACAATCATTTTGTCACAATATTTGTTTGATAACATGAACATAAGGATGCAGCTGCTAAAGACTCTATGGCATGCCAACTATACCATGGACCCACATAAATAATACTTGGGCTTTTTTTTATCAGTCCATTATCATGATCAATCATATAGACAATCATTCGTATCACATGCTTTATCATGTATATAAATTTATGGCAACATAGATTAGCATACGTATATATATATATATATATATATATATATATATATATATATCATGCAATACCATTTATAGTTAAGGTTGACTAATCGCTAGTCTTCCTATTTATAAATTAAACATGTAAATGCACTCACCTATTTTAGTGTATTACAACCTCACTAAGCTTTACTCACGAATCTTATCCTTCTTTTTATCACTTGGGTCCCCTTCGTTTTCTTTTAAAACTGTATAACCAATTAACAATACATTACCATATTTGTGTTTAATTTAAATCTAATACTGCTAATTTAATTCTTAAGCATAACTATTTGAATATAAAAATTTTCTAAAATTTTTCTCAATACTTAGCAGAGTTGTCGAATTAGTTTAGTGACTAATTTAGACATTAGAAAATTGTTCAAACCCATTTTTGAACAATCTCCATAATTAATTTCTTATTTTAGACTATTTCCTTTTTAGTCCCCAAATCTTATAAAAGTGACATTTTGGTCACTATATTGCCTTTGTACATTAAATTAATGTACAATTTAACCTTTCACTTAATTGTAACACCCTTATACATTTTCCTTTAACTTCCAAACTTATTCACTTTAGTCCCTAACCAACTTTCTTTTCGAATTAGCCCCCTTATTCTTTCTTTCTTTCTTGACATTTCAATCCTTCAACTTTCATAACATGCTTAAATCTTCAATTCTATCAATTTTCCATAATTTAAAGACCAATCCCTAACTTTTACTAAATTGCCAAATTGGTCCTTGAATTTCCAAAAATTTTCATTTTGGTCCCTAATCACCAATTCAAGCCACTTTCACCATAATTCAATGATTCCAATGCTAAAATAATTCTTACAATAATTTCTCCTATTTTTTTTCCAAAATCAACCTTAATTCCATATCAAAATCATAATTTCTACTATCTACCATTCTAAATTCATCATAAATTTCAACTTCAATCATCAATCTTCATTCAAGACACAACTTATATTAAAATTTTCCATGCAAAAATACTATCAAAATGAAGAGCTTGGAGTGTAGAATAATTTACCTAATTGAAACTACCCTTGATTTTCTTCAAAATTGGCTTGAAATTTGAACTTCTTCTTCCTCTCTTTTTTTTTCTTCCAGAATTCCAACAGCCTTTGGGGGGGTAAGATGATTTTTTTCTCATCTTTTACCTATTTAATCCAAGTGTTAAATTAAATGAATTTTTAATTCATTTAAATAGTGAAATTACCATCTTGCCCTTTTATTATAATGGCCAAGATTTAATCTCATAAAATCAATGGCTATGATTATTCCATGTATAAATCTTCATCCCAAAAATGCCCTCAAAGTTTCAAAATATTTCAAAGATGACATCCATGGCAAATGTCCAATTTGCCCTCCAACTAGACTTTATTTACAACTAGTCTTGAAAATTGCCATTACATCACCATCGAACTAAATATAGTTAGAATACAACTAAAAGTAATAAAATACTCATAAAATAATATTTTATGAGTTTCTCATAATTTCTTGGAACCGTCTTTAAAGTTTTAGTTCGATCCGATATACCGATAATTACTGGAAAATTTTACCGGATGTCTTTTCTCTTAGAAATCTTATCTCCACAATCCATCTCGAACATTATTAACTTAAAATAAATCCTTTTTATCAATAAAAATAATAAATATGGGACCTTCCCATATGGTCACCCATCCTTGTATTACTCTGGTTTGAGCACGCTTAACAATTTTTGTTCGATCCAAAAATACTAATAATACAAGCCTTGTACGAAAAATCCGAGTAACACAGAAATGCCACTCCCGGGGTGAACTATTCATTTACAGGGTTAACTTACATAACTTTTGAAAATTACACATTGGTTCCTAAACTTTTCCAAATTCACACTTTTACCCCCTAAATTTTCAAAAATTTCAATTTGGTCACTAGTCTAAAAATTGAGATATTACATTGCTCCTATAATAAACATATAGAGTACATGATCTACATTAGTCGATAAATTAATTGAACATAATTAGTGGCGGAAGGTAGTAGGTACTGATGGGCCATGACCCCATTAGATTTTGGAAATTTTTTAATTTAGTCCCTTAAAATTCTAAAAAAATTTGGCCCTCAAGATTTTTAAAATCTTATATTAAGATTCAAAATTTTGAATATTTTTAATGAAATCCTCTCCCAAAAATTTCAAAAGTTCTTATTAAGCCACTTAAAATTTCAAAAATTTTAATTAGACCCCATTTTTTAAAAATATGTACTAAACCTTCAATTTTTTAAAAAACTTTAGGCCATATTTGGTAAATAGCGGTTTGAGTCAAATTAGAGGTTTGAGCGGCCAAATCCGCTAATTTAGATGTTTGGTGAATAGTGAATTGGATTAGCGAATTAGGGTAAAACCTCTAATTTTGAAAAAGCTACTAATAGGAGCCTTTTAAAATTAGAGGTTTTGGCATAAGAGTTATAAAGACCTTTTTGCCCTTAATAATTATCAAAAATCTCCAAATAACCTAAATTTAACATTTTCTATTTTAATTATTCACTATCACGTATTTACATTGTGACATTTGTAAACTAATATTTTTTCTTTATTTTCTTTTTATTCTCACACATTTATATTTGTATTTAAATTTAATAATTAATTAAATTGTATTAAAAATAGTTATATAAATAATAAATTAATATATAGATCCTTCAAATATGCTTAGTGATGTTATATTAAAAATATTATATTTCATAATCTAATTAATATTAATAGATACAAAATATTGATAACTAATAAACTATTCAAACAAGTATCAAATATAACAATATCCTTATATGTCATTTTCCTTATTTAAATGATCAAACATCTATAAGTTATCAGTTAATTTTACCAAACACTTTTATACAATCAACTAATACAATCTACTAGTCAAATCAGCTAATGCAATCAACTATCCACTATCAGCTAATATAATCTGCTATCAGCTAATGTAATCCGCTAATTGCCAAACAAGACCTTAGTTTAAACCTCTATTTAAAAAAAAATTGTCTCCCACAAACTTTCTTTAAATTCTACCACTGAAACCAATAATTATTTCAAAATATTTTAAAATAAAAAAGATATATTATATATAATTTAAAAATTAAATCAATTCCAACTAAGATTTTAAATGTTAGACTTAAGTTTCAACTAATCTTTGGCATAATGCCAAAAAATGCCCCTAATATTTGACTAAATTATCATTTTGGCCCTTATTCTTTTTTTGAAGCAATTTAGCCCTCAATGTTTCATTTTGGGTCAAAATGGCCTCTATACGGATGAAAACTGTTAGTCAACCAACGGTAAATGACTTGAAATGATATGAAAAACCTACATGGCAGTGCATGTCGCAATTGCATTTCATATAGGCAAATATGCTGACTTTACAAAATGACACATCAATCAAAAAATAATTTTATAAAATTGTATAAAATATAAAATATTTTTTCTTCTGACGTGTCAATCTGCCAAGTCATTTTATGTTGTTTATTATCATTTGACTAACAGTTCTCGTCTGCAGATGGGCCATTTTGACCCAAAATAAAACGTTGAGGGCTAAATTGCTTCAAAAAAAAGAATATGGGCCAAAGTAACAATTCAGACAAACATTAGGGGCATTTTTTAGAATTATGCCCTAATCTTTTAAATAAACATGTTTTTATGCACAACAATAAATTTTTTCATTAAGTAATGTTGCAATAATATTCCCAAAACAAATACTAGGGTTCAAATCCACATAAGGGATGAAACGGATGGACATCATTGATTACTAGGACAATTAGTGAATCTCGCACGATAATAAATTTATCCCTTCACAATTATATTTTTTGTCAATTTGATCTTTATATATTTAGTTTTATCTTTTTAAAAACTTTTTTTTAACTAAATTTGACACTTAATGTCTAAAAATTCAAATATTTTTTAATGAAAATTTTGATCAAAACATTAAATTTTAACAATTTTGTCTTATATGCTTTACGTCCCAGGGCACTATGTCTTATATACATCAATAAATAATTTAAAAAATAAATTATTAATTATTAAAAAAAATTTGATAAAATTTAACTAAAAATATTAAATAGAAAAAAATTATAAATGTTGAGGATTATTTTTTTGGTATAACTAAAAGTATTTGACTAATTGACTGATAAATTTAGACCGAATATTATAAAAGTCTATCATAAGGATAATCCTTCTAACTTTTTTTTTTTGACAATGATAATACTTCTAACTTAATTTGCTTTATTCACAAGGTCATATTCGAACGATAGTAATAAAGAAGCTAACATCTCATCAAAATTTAAGAATGACAATGAGCGGGTTAGGTCGGACTTTTGACTGCCCCAACCCGATATATGGTATACTCTACCCAATCTTGCCCTACCTTGGGAAATGGAGTTATCACCGAGATTTAGGATGCAAATTCGCTCCGACCTGAACCGACACTAGTCAACTTTTGAAATTTATCATAAAAAAAAAATCAAAATACAGGTCATAAGAAAAATAGGAACAATTCAAAAAGACTAGCTTTGAAATGTTTGAATCTTTAAAAAATTGAAACAAGTTTGAATCCTTAAAATCAAACCATAAAGGAAGAAAAATTACACACAAAAATACAATTTTTAAGGAATTCAACATCATAATAGATATTTCCAACCAGAAGCTATCATTTCAAAATTACAAAAGGGCGAACTAACAACTTTGAAAATAATAGATTGAATTGAATATGACCTGAAAACAAAGTGAAGCTACATTATAAGAAAACAGAAAATAAAACAAAACTCATAAAGGTTCTCAAGATTTTAGGATGAAGATCGGCCTATTTTTTTTATCTTCGACTTCAAAACCAAATCTAACCTTCAAAACCAAATTAAAAACTCAAATTTTTGTTTGATGGAGAAATCGAAAGATGAAAATTTTGATAGAAAAAAAATGAAAATAAATGAGCACAGGCGACAAAGAAGAAATGAGAGAAAAAGAATCCTAAATAGTATATTTATATAGGATGACGGTTTGTAAATATGATAATATACATATAAGTCGTGTTTGGTAAACAACGTTTTGAGTAAATATTAGAGGTTTGAATAAAAAATTAGAGATTTGACCAATCAAATCTACTAATTTGAATATTTGGTGAATAACAGATTGTAAATTTGTAATAGCGTTTTGGGTGAAACCTCTAATTTTAAAAAAGCGGCTAATATGAGCTTTTTGAAATAAGAGTTGTAATGACTCTTTTACCCTTAACAATTACCAAAAATCTCCAAATAACTTAAATTTAACCTTTTATATTTTAATTTACATTGTGACATTTGTAAGCTAATGTTTTTTTGTTTTTTTCTTCTTTTCATTCTCACACATTTATATTTGTATTTAAATAACTCACATATATTTTTGAAGTAAAACATACTCTTATAAATAATTTAAATAATTATTTTTTCTTCAAATATATGATATTAATACATATGTTTCAAATATCATTTAAATTTAATAATTAATTAAATTCTATTAAAAATAATTATATAAATAATAAATTAATGTATAGGTCCTTCAAATATGCTTAGTAATGTTATATTAAAAAATTAATTTTTATAATATAATTAATATTAATAGATACAAAATATTGATAACTAACAACAAGCATTGAATATAATCATGCTTTTATATGTCATTTTGTCTGTTTAAATAATTAAATAGCTATAAGCTATCTGTTAATTTTATCGAACACTTCTATGCAATTAGCTAAAACAACCAGCTAGTCAAATAATTTAATGTAATATGCTATCATCTATTAACTAATGTAATATGCTATCATCTATTAACTAATGTAATCTGCTATCAACTAAGTGTCAAACATGGGCATAATTTAAAGGGTTTTGATATACACAATTGACTGCATATAATAACTAGCAAGACTCATATCATTAATGCTTATTTTATTTTTTAATGGAATCTATTAGAATGTAACTAATTACATTCCTAAAAAGTTGTCCTCCAATAATTTAGAATGTATAGCGTAATTAATAATCACGTAAAATGACTAATGAGGATTGATCCAAGTGGTAAGCAGCTTGATATCTCTTAAGTAGGTCTCGAGTTTGAGGTGTTGTGTATGCAGAAAGTCTCCGCCGGGAGACTCACTCACTAAAGTCAGGTGTGCGACGCGGGTCGGCCCGAATTAGTCAGGGCGAAGCCTTGAAATCTAGAAGGGCAACAAAAAAATAATAATGTAAAAGGGTTATAGGGGTTTAGAGTTTAAGTTTTATGGTTTATGATTTTAGGGTTCAAGGCTTATGATTTAAGGTTTAAGATTTATGGTTTATAGTTTAGTGTTTAGAATTTAGGATGATTTAAGGTTTATGTCAGAAGTTTATTATTTTAAAGTTTAGATTTTTGGGTTTAATTACATTAAACACCCTAATTAATAATATTTAATTTTTTTAAAATGTAATTTTTGGGTTTAATTCCTTATGAAGTTTGGGTTTATAGAAATCTTGCTAATTCTTATACGTATAACAAAACCTTAATTTAAAATAACTTAGGTTGAAATTCAATTTTTTCACCTTAGCAATCACGCCTAAAGTCCCTCCGAAACAATCACAATCAACCTCCATATTTAGAAATCCAAAAATTAATTCCACAATCATAATATTTATATTAAATATACGTACATTATTACAATATTTTATTAATAAGTTAAGATTTCCCATCGAACAAGTATATAACCACCACCAACCCCATAATTTTTCTTTCTCAAAACCTTTTCCTTTTTAAATCTCTTGTTGCCTTGTTCTTCAATCTCGATTCAAATAGATAAAAATCCAATGGGATTCGGGACGATTTTCAATCGAAAAAAGAAGCAACAATCCTCTAATTCAGCAGCATCCCCGATTGTTCCGCCCAATGGTTTAGCCTTATTTCAATCTCCGATGCGAACCCCAACCCAAATCCAGCTCCAAGAACTCGAGGAAGTGTTCAAGAAGTTCGACGTCAATGGCGATGGCAAGATCTCGTCGTCTGAGCTGGGTTCCATCATGGGTTCCATTGGCCAACAACTCTCTAACGGAGAACTCCACAAGATGATCAAAGAGGTCGACGCCGACGGTGATGGGTTCATAGATTTGGAGGAATTCGTGGAGCTGAACACCAAGGGGATCGATTCCAATGAGGTATTGGAGAATCTGAAAGATGCGTTCTCCGTCTATGATCTAGACGGGAACGGTTCGATTTCGGCGGAGGAACTTCATAAGGTTCTTCAAAGCCTGGGGGATGATTGCTCCATTTCAGAATGTAGAAAGATGATTAGTGGTGTGGATAAAGATGGAAATGGGTTGATTGATTTCGAAGAGTTCAAGGTTATGATGATGGCTGGTACAAGGTTAGGTTCCATGAATTCTTCTTAGCTAGTTCTATCTCTCAAAAAAAAATGATTGATCTGATTTTTTATTTTATTTTCTGGGATTTCTGCTTAAACTTTTTTATATATTTTTATAACCAACTATATACGATTCATTGAATACTTCAAATACCTATATGAATGACCCTTTCAAATCATTTTAATTTATTCATTATGTCAGAATTTGAGTTTATTTAGATCTTATCTCATTGGACAAATATTCTTTAGTAAATTTCAATCGTTAATTGTTTTTTATTTGGTTATATGAAATTTGTGTATATTTTTTTAATTCTTTTTAAAGAAAAAGTGTAATTGAATGTTATTTTAGTATTGTTATGCTTCTTATGCTTCCCCCCTTCATTTACATAATTAAAATTAAAAAATACGCAAAAATAAGGATGAACAATTTTGTTTTTGACATCTGAAATTAATAGATTATTTTTAACTGCATATACTTTTTTACATACGATATGATTTATGTTCTAATTATTATATAAATTTAAAATTTGTTATCGATATGATATGATAGGATATAAAAACATGCATGAATACGGTACAAGGATGTGGTTTAGATATGATATTTGTATTTCTAAGTTATTTGGATTTGATTCGGTAAAAAATGTATTTAGCTTTGTTATTCAAGTCTATATCAAGTAGTTTGAATTATAACGGGGCTTTTAATTAAATCATTTGAAAGTATTCTTTTCCTCCACTTTAGGTTAGAGAGATTTTTAATGAGGCTTTCGGACGATTCATGTATGATTTTTTATCTTCAATGAAATCATATGTATTTGGATAAAAAAATAGTTTGAATTATAAATTGAATTTAAATATTATAATATTTAATTTAAATAAATTAATGAGAAAAATGAACTATATGGAATATATAAAATTAATATTATTTTTTAATTTAAACTTGAACTTGGATATAAATAATTAAATTTCACGTTGAGGTGAAAATTGGCCTCATTTTTACTTAGCGATTTACATTTTAAATTATTAAACTTAACATTCACTCTCATTTACATCAAAAACATTAATTAATCAAATTACATTATTTAACTTTTATTATTTATAAATTTAGTCACTTATATTAAAACCATTAAATAATTGCAATGATATTTTTAAATGAACACTTTTATTTAACATATTTTTTGCATATCATCAATAAATAATATTTAATTAATAATTTAAATATTTTTGTTATGATTTATAGAAAATTTATTTATTTTCCTTTAAATTTTATTAAATAAAATGTTTTAGAATATTCTTACAGAAAATTATTGAAATTATCTATTAAATATTATTTGATGATGATGTGCGAAAAATATGTTACAAGTGTCAACTTCAAATTTTTTTCATTAGAATTATTTAATGATTTCAATATAAGTGATTTAATTAAAGGTTAGTGACGTAAATGATTGTAGATATCAAGTTCAATGGTCTAAAATATAAATTACACCATTTTTACTATATAAAGGAGCCTGATTTAACGAAATCGGATAATGTAAAATTATATATGTATATATATATAATTATGTTATAAAAATAATGAAATGATAAAAAGAAAGCATGCAATTTTTTATTTGGTACAATAATTTGAAGACTAAATTTTTAATATAAAAATTATTACAATTTTTGAGTGCACGTTGTTGTGAATAAAGTAAAGAGCAAGAACAAAATAGATGAACAAGAACAAGAATAAGATGAGAGACAAACAGAGAGATTTGTATTATGTTCTCAATGTAGGGTTGTGTATAATGCTTTCTCTAATCTCTATATTTATAGGTAAAGGAAGGAAACCCTAATTACAATGGGTATTAAACCCTAATAATAAAATGCATTAAAGTCTCCTTTAATACATAGATATTCACCATAAATAAATATTCATAACACTCCCCCTTGAATATCTATGAAGATAATGTGCCTCGTTAAAACTTACTAAGATAAACTCTGTAGGGAAAAAATTTCTTAGTGAAGGAAAAAGAGTACACACATCTTTGATACGCATAACATGTTGCCTCATTAAAAACTTTACCAGGAAAACCCATTGGGACAAAACCTCGGTTAAGGGAAAAATGGTGCACCACGTATTTACCCCCCTCATGAAATCATCACATAAGATATTTGAATCTTCATAATTCAATCTTAAATACAATCTTCAAATGTTGAAGTAGAGTATGTACTAGTGGATAAATCTTACAAATTATTGATTGAAAGGATTCATCGAATGTCATTCTTCTGAAGATCATGGGGGACGAAACTTTGAAGAAATATGTTTCGTTTTGTCACATTTGATGTATCCACCTCTCGAATGAGGTATAAATTTTGCATTATCTCCGCACAAGATAGCTTGCTTCTTATCTTGTGAAAGAAATTTACATATCTTCTGGATATGTTTAGCCAAACACATTTTTCAGCTTAGCCTCGTACATAACAATTTTTTACATGATTGAAGAGGTATCAAGTTTTGAAATATATAAAGGTAATGGTCTCGTAGCACTTAGACAATACTTTTGGACCAACTAAGATATGATGTGTAACACACCCTTCCTGTATCATACACCGAACACGAGTCAAAGATGTCACAAGCTTTTCTCCTTTTTTTATAACTTTTAATCCAAAAACCGGGGTAATTTAAAAATTTAAAATAACTTCCCAAGTGGTCGCCCATCCCGAGATTTCTCTAAACCAAGCATTGGCATGACAAGAAGCTATTGCCGCGACAATTCTTGCCAAGGCAATTAGTTCTTCTCTTCAATTCTCGCCTTAAGCTTTCCTTCGAGAAATTGAAGTCGAGATGGTCTGAGCTGTTTGAGGTTGTAAAACCTTACTCTCATGGGGTTGTGGTGGTTAAATCGATAGTGGATGGACATGAGTTCAAGGTTAACGGACAACGATTGATGCACTATGTTGGTGCACATGTGACTCGCGATAAGGACACTCTAACTTTAGGAGATGCATGAAAATGCTCTTTCCAAAAGTTTTTTTTTATTTTTAGTTTTTTTTAATTTTAATTTTCAAACTTTTCATTTTAGTTTATTATTTTCATATTTTATATTATTTGTTTTATTTACTTTTGGTTATTTTTAGATTTTAGGTCTTTATCCTTTATTTTTATTTGATTTAGTTGTTATCTTAATTTTGTTTTGATATTTATCTTTAGCCTTTATCTCTTTATCTTTTATTTTTAGTTTTATTTAATATTATCTTTGTGTTTTGTTTTTTTAAGATAAGAGTTTCAAAGAAGAAGGAGTTGAGCTTAGGATAGAATTTCATTTGAATGAAATCTATCAAAAGAAGTGGATAATGGGCTAATATAGGGAATTCAAATTTTTGGCTATTTCAAAAGGATTTAATCACCCTTTTGAAAATTTTCATCCAAATTTCCCCCCTCTTTTTATACCCTACCCGCACCAATCCCCATCTCCCTTTACTTTCTTTTCCCTCATTGATTGAACATCCAATCTATCACTTCTACCAAACCTTCACTCAACCATTAATATTTCCTCTACTTCATCTTTCTCCTTTACTTTTTTTTCTTTGCAACTCTTAAGTTTTTTCTCTTGTTCCCTTTGTTTTTCTTTTCCAATCAAGAACCGAAAAACCATGGCCAAGAATCTCAAGACTTTGCCCAAGGCGAGTTCTTCAAGAGCAATCGAGCCACCTTTTCACTCGTTTGTATCTCCAATCATTGAAAAGAGATACATTGCCAAGTTTGCAAATCGAAGGGTATGGGAAGAGCAAGGGTTCGAATATGATGTTTCCCTCAAGAAATATGGCCTTGAAGCTTCAATCTTCAAGATAATCGAGCACCATAAATGACAAACCTTTTGTGAGCAACCAAAACCGGGCAACATCTCATGGGTAAGGGAATTTTATTCACATCTTTCTATCCGGATAACCCATGTGTTTATATCCATGGTAGGGTTATTCTTGTTGATTCCGCTGCAATCAACACGTATTTTGGACTGTATATTGAGAAGGACGAACATATGGAATTTGTTAAAAACATCACAGCTGAAGAAGTGGAGGACGTGTTCTAAGATCTCATCATTGAGGGAGCTATATAGAACGAATAACACTTGAAGGGAACTGTGAACGTCATCCTGTTGAAGCCCACGGCCAAATTGTGGAACAACTTCATTAAAACTCATTTGATGCCTACTACTCATATTACTACAGTTTCTTATTCTAATTTATTATTAATCCATTCTATTTTGCACAAGTGTTCTATAGATATTAGGAAATTTATTGTTGATGAAATATATGCTTGTAGCCAAAAGGATGTGGATGCACTCTCTTTCCCTGATTTAATATCGAGATTTTATGAAAAAGAACATGTGCCAACCGATGCTATGGACGAGAGATGACAGAGAAAAGTGGGTGGTCCCAGGGCCAATATATGTGTATGATGCATGAGGAACCAACAAAAGAACCAACGGCTACAAAAAAATCCTCCGTTCTAGCAACTGCCAAGGCAACCAAACATGCTGCGGCAAGTGCACATGCCACGGCAAGTATAGAAGGGATTGCCAAAATCCTCCGTCCTTTGACATAGCGGTTGGACCGGCTAGAAGAACGCCAATTGTTGTTTATGCGTTACATGAAAGACCGTGACACAACTCACATGAGAGTGATCCTAGAGAATTATCCCAACAGCACTGTTCTTTTTCATGTATTCCCTCATGTACTACTTGCCCCGACATCTGAATCTGTGCCTATGACAAGTAACATTGCCAAGGCAACTGACGTACCACAAAAAGGTGAGGACCCTATTGTGGAACCTTCTCGTACTGAATCTTTTCATGGTTTTTCAGATTCAGCTGACTATATGACCACACTAATGAAGTCTCATCTGGCCTTGCCATCAAAATCTACATCAAAGCGTAAAGCTTCTGACCTAGAGAAGTATTCCAAGGAGGATGAACCGGGTAACAAGGCCGTGGAGGCTACAGTTCAGGATGCACCACCAGCTTCGCGTCAACAACCACCACGAGCCGAAAAGAGGACCAAGTAAATGGCTCGAAAGAAACTAGTCATTCGAGGTGATGACCTCTCCGACAAACTCATTTGCATTTCATTTCTTTTGTTTAATTTTGCATGCATTGGGGACAATGCTTCTCTCGAGTTTGGGGGGGTTTGTTTCATAGTTAGTTGCATGTATATTTTTGTTGTCTCATGTTAGGTTGCATATATTACTTGCCATGTCTCTTACTTGATTAAACTACCTAAACCTGCTGTGATGTCCTATGATGAATTTTTACGACTGCACTTACATGATAAAATCTTAGATTTTAGGACTAGCATGAAGAGTACTTGGAATTTTGCTATTATGCTGAATATTTTGACACTGTTGTGACTTGTTGATTACGGGAGACTAGTGAACTTTAGGTCATTTAAAAATGGGTAAATTGTGCTAGAGGTGCCTAAAACTGGCTCTAGCCTTTGAATTAAGATAATTTCTTACTAGAGGTGCCCATCTGACTCTAGTTATCAAGCATCAAGAATCACTAGAGGTGCCTATCTGGCTCTAGTAGAAAAAAGAAAGAAAAATAAATTATGCAAGAGGCGCTTAAAGCTGGCTTTAGAGGACTTAATTGCCTCGGCAAATAATTCGATAAAGCCTATTGTTCGCATGGAATACTATCAGTTAACTTGTACACAACTCCACACACACATTTCACTAGCATTGTAGTTCAATTTTGAGTAATTCTCGGTGCAGTCCAAAGATCGAAATGTAATCTTTTTTGTGCCACGGTTTTGAGGATTGAAGTCAGGTAAGAAGCATGTTTTTGGTGGTAAGGGCCTTGGTAGGTAATTGTTAGTGTTTTGCATTGCTTGAGGACAAGCAATAGTTCAAGTTTGGGGGTGTGATAAGTGCAAAAGTACTATTTTTCTTGTCTTTTTTACTTATATTATTGTTAGACTTAGGCTCATTTTAGTTGCATTGATAGGCATTCATGCATAGTTTTCTAGTTTCCTTAGTTAATGAGCTTGGTATTGTATTTGGTTGGTTTTAGTGGGGGAAATCGCTGTTAGTGTGCTTTATTTTGTGCAGGATTGGATTGTCGTGGCAAGTGGAGATTACCGTGGCAAGTAGGGGTCATTGTTGAAGGAGTTTTTGTGGCAAGTAGGGGTTATTTCTGAAAAGGTTGCCGAAGTAGATTGTCGTGGCGTAACTGGATAATTCTGGATAAATACAATAATATCCGCAACATTATCCAGATCACAGAAGATAAAGCCCAGATTCAAATTTCAAATGCCTGATCAGATAAGGATCATATCTCCAGGGAATTCAAACGCATTTAAATCCTCCTCATCAACAGCAAAGCTGATCGCATCATCCCTTTTAAATAGAAGATCAAATCGCAGCTTTGGGGAGTCAAACTTTGGGGAATTGGATTTTAAAGAGAATGTTGATCGTAAACTTTATCTTCTTCATTTTTATTTTATGCGATCCATGTCTGGATTATTTTTATTGAATTTTCTTCTTCCCTAAACATGAACTAATTTAAATTGGCTGGGGTTATTTGGGTTTGTGGTTGTGATAAACGTTTAGATGGTTAGGTTTTTATTGTAATTTAAATTCAAAGTTTGTTCATTCTTGGTTCTTATTTTGATTTCGAGTGAATTGGGAGAGGATCTCGAGAGCTGTCAATTTATATATACTTGGGAAAGTTAGATTCAAGAAATGAGTGAACGTGGTCTTCATTCAACAAATCGTCGATAAAAATTAATCCACCTTAGGAATAAGGATTGGATTTCAACGGCTAAGAGGAGTGTAGATTGTTTGTTGTTCACCCAAGGTTAACGCAGGGATATATCACCATGGCGTGCACAATTAGCTAGTTCTTCGATTAGGAATAACAAGAAGACATTGAAGAACGTTTCGCCGAGCTTTGAAGGAAAGAACCTAGTTGCCACGACGATCAAACCAGTCCCAGTTGCCACGGTATAATTCGTGACCTAGTTGCCACAGAAATTCAGCTGGTCTTAGTTGCCTTAGCAATTGAGTTGCCTCAGCAAACAATTGCCACGACAATCTAAACAGCCTTCACGCCACTACTCGCGATAACCCGCCCTACTCTTTTATTCTATTACTTTCTTCATTTATTTTACTTGTTTAATTATTTTATTTGTTACTTCCAAACACCTATCATCACTATTCATTTATCTTTTTAGTGCAAGAAGTTAAAAATCAGAGTTTCACCAATCCTTGTGGAGACGATATCTTACTATACTATAACTTGTGACGTGTATACTTGCACCAATTGTGAAGCACCCAAAACATGCAACAACTACCTCTTGTATGCTTTATGAAACATTTTGGTATCCGGTAAAAGCTTGCATGGTCATGTTTAAGCATATGGTTAATTTTGTTAATGTCTAATCGACTATAAAAAAAGGATAGTAAACCAGTTAAGATTGAAATGTTCAGTTAGGAAGATAGGTGAACTGTAAGAACTTCTTAGATCCAAGAATAATTAATAAGATTGTTATACTTTAATTTTGGTTATGCTTATTAATGATTTAATTTCTTAAATACTAAGTTAAGAAATAACAAAAATGCCCTTAAGGTGCTATAATGACTAAAATACCCCTAACAATAAAAATGACATGGGAATCTACACTTGATTTGGTAAAACAACTAATTCATCTGAAAACCTCAATTTACTTGGAAAGATACAGTAACAATATTTATACCTCCAAGAATGTAAAATACTTGGATTTTCTTGAATTCTGAATAAATCTCTAAAGATAAATTTACGAAAAACTATTCGTATGTCCTAATTAATCAAAGTGGCGTAAAATACTAAATTGGTTGAAATGACTAAAATGATTGAGAATATTGATAAGGCTTTGATCAGAATAATCGTAATGACCAAAAAGACTAAAATATTTTCGGGTACTGAAATTTCCAAATTAACTAAAATGGTTGAATTGTTTGGAAGTACTGAAAGTGTTACTTAAATGATTGAAATACCTACATGTCTTGAGATAAGTGGAAGCTTGGAAAATCCTAAATTTTTTTATAGATCTCAAATTATTGTAATGCCCCTGTGGATTTGAAGCTTGATTTATGTAAATCAGTTATTCTTAATACTATTACAATAATGGAAGAATACTACACAAATACATGTTCAACTATTCGAGGCTCATTCCAAGATAATTTGTGACGGTGACCTGTTCAACTGTACCACGCAGCTATAGCTAAATTTTGAACACGTGTGAGGTGTACCTATTCAAATGCTTGGAAAGTAAAGCATAAACGAGACGTGTTTAATGGAATAGACTAGGAAGCCTAGTAAGCAATTAGCAATCTTCAGCACAGCAAAGCACCGACTTACCCTATCAAGGTTAAACTACGAAATTTCCCTTAAGTGTTAAAATGACCAAAATGGCTTTTGAGCAAAATTGTCTGGAACTCTCCTAATATATCCGAAATCTTGACTGATCCTAATCTGACTGAATTCCCAAAATCTATCATGATATATACAAATTTCTGCATAGTCAAGATATACCGAAAATTCTGAATGATCTTAAAGTACCATTCCTGAATACCTAAATGAAGTTGATAATTATCAATTTTCCTTCTAATATGGTTCTTGATTCTAAAATTATTCTAGAAAGGACTATAGTACGATGTTTCCTTTCTGTAAATAGCAAGGACCTCTGAGTGAAAATTGGTCCATCTAGTGTCCCATGTTTACATGAATAATCTTCATAATTGGAAACCAGTTTATCCATTTTGATCCCAAGTGATCTTGTTATCTGAAGTAAAAATACGACTTCTGGTTCCTGATTTCTGATGCAAGTATACCCGATTCATGGGTAATGATACTTTGATTCTACTAGTTTAAATATCTGCTTGTATCCTAAATTCCTGGCATATTGTTACTAATTACTAAGATGCCTGATACCGTTCAAAATTATTTCACTAGTACTGGATATTGAATAAAGACTATTGGTTCAGCCCTGACCAGACTGGTAATTTTGTTTATATTTGGTTCTCACGCTTCGGCTAGGGTAATTCTGCCTGCATTCGGTTCCTACATTTCGGCTAAGGTGATTCTGCCTGGGACCTAAGGTAACCCCTTAGGTTGGGACCTACACTCGTTGGGCCTAGGTTAATGCTTGTATAGATGCAGTTCTGGGGAACTGCATACTAGAGTTTGGTTGGAGGGTAATTAGGATAATGCCAAATTTTTCCTGCCTCATCCTTTGCCTCTGTCAAAATTATACAGTTGTCTGAAACTTTCTATCTATCTTTCTCAATCAATCTGCAATTGTTGAGACATACCAAACTCTCTGGCGTATTTGGTTATATGACACTGCTATCACGGCGTGTACTGCCATGTAGGTCTGTAACTTCATTTCAAGTTGTTTATCGTCAGTTGACTAACAGTTTTCATCCGTAGATGGGTCATTTTGACCCAAAATGAAATGTTGGTGGGTTAAATTGGTTAAAAAAAGAATATGGATGACTATTCAGTCAAATGTTAGGGGAATTTTTGGCATTATGACTATATTTTAATACATAAGTTGTGTAAAAAAATTTGCACAAATATTTTTATTTAAATTATAAAATCTAAAACATACTTTGTAACTTTAAACCCTAAACCGTATAATCTAAACCCTAAATTAACAAATTTATTATAAACTAAGTTGTACACAAGTTTGTGGATCACAATATTTTATTTTTGATATAACACAATACTAAAATGGTTTTATCGAGTGGTATCATGCAAATTTTCTTAACTCACATAGGTTAATAACTACCAAGTTTTGTAGATTGGGCCGTTTAGGTTGTTAAACTGGACTATGGGAGCATTTGACAGAGGAACTGTGGGCAATGAAGTTGGGACTGAAGCGTCTACGAGAAAGAGCAAAGGTTGGATCTTTTTTGTCGGGGATTGACGTATGATTCTATGTTATAAGTGTAAATTATTATAAAGTTATATTAAAAATTTAAAGATTATAAAAATATAAAATTTTAGAAGTGTAAACTTTAATCATCAATAAAAAAGACAAAAAATAATAAAGAAAATACATAAAATATTAAAAAAATACATAAAATATATAGGAATTTAAAAATTTTAGAGGGTGTGACTGCTCCTTCTAGAACCCCTTCGATTCATCCCTGCTTTTGGTGGCCATACATATTGATGATATATATCATCAATTATGTCATTGGGCTAGGAAATATCTTATTTTCATTGTGTGAATGAATTTCCATTGACCAAATGCGATGGATGCTCTGAAGAAAAAAATTACTGAAGCAATTATCTTTGGTACACTAATGGTTTGACAGATCAAATAATGTTCCGTGTTGAAATTGAGATTTTAGAATGTGGTCACTGTTCACGTTAATTTGCACCATTTTGGGTGTTCATTTCCTTGGTTTTCCTTTGCATTTTTGTTGATATCTGCAGCTAGCTTCAAATTTTATTGTGATTTTTCCCACCTAGGTGAACAAAAGGTTCTAACTTGTCGGTGGATTATGATACTCCTATAAATCATCTGGGAGGTACTGTGCCAACTTGGCCATTCTATTCATCAACATATTTTCTTCCCGAGGAAGAAACCAATTTACTACCTGCGGAAGAGCGATCATTAAGGAGCTTGACAACATTATTATTATTATTATTATTATTATTATTATTATTATTATTATTATTATTTAATTAGTGGGTCAGTAATTTAAAGAGTAGTTCTATTGACAAAAGGTGATATTTTTGTTGGTAATCTAGATTCCAATAACATTGTTTATGATAGGGTATTCATAACCGGCTCAATAGTTATCCAGATACCCATAAATTCATTATCATTATCATAGTATTATTATGTCTCATCATCCCTTCTACTTTATTAACTTGTATTATGAATTTATTAGACCTTTAAGTACCTATTTATTGAGCCAATTATAAACAACTCTAAAATATAATGCATGTCCGAATTTTATTTAACTTTAGGAATAAAATAAAATAGTACTATAAACCATATAGAAAAAAGTGTGTGGTAGCTTAACCGGTGTGAAAAGGATTCTCGTTCATCATTTGGATTTTTTTTGGTAGATTACATTATTAGTCATCGAATTATTACATCTTTTCTATTTTAGTCACCAAACTATTACATCTTTTTTATTTTAGTAACCAAACTAGATATTTTGACAAAATTATTACTAAGGTTACGTTATTATTTTGGTACCTTTAAAAATCAAGGGTGTTGTTAACATGATTTCTTTCACATTATTTTCTCTCTTCTTATCAACATTCAATTATTTTATTTGACTAATATAATGGTGACATGTGACACCACTTTTCTTTATTGACCAACTAAAACTAAAACAAATAAAAGAATATAGGGCGTTAAGGAGGGGAATCAAACCCCAAACACTTGAATAACTACCCAATACCTAGCACTAAATATCTGTTAGAATTTCACTAAAAAATTTATTTAATGTATACTAAAATTTATCATAACCTCAAAATTATATTAAAATGCGATGAAGTTTATTGAACTTAAAATCCCTCCAGAATGGATTGAATATTTAAACAATAAAACAAAGGGTAAACTACTTAAATGACCACCTAACTATGTGGTTGATTTTGAAATGATCAGTATACTTTTAATTGTTTCATTATGATCACTTAATTATTTAAGTAGTCTCAATTAAGCCACCAACCGTTAAAATTTAACGGCAATGATGATGTGGTAGTTAACATAAACTTGTATAATTGTACATTTAGTCCTCATTACTTATATATTCCATAAATTTTGTCCTAAATTGAATTAAATCTAATAAATTTCATCCTTCTAATGACACATGTCACCACATAATTAGAGAATTTTGAATATTTTTATTTAAATTTATTTCCCACCAGTCAAGGGTTGACACATGTTGCTTCGTACCAGTTTGACTTCAAGCCTTCGACATCCATTATCTAATTAATTGAGAACCCAACAAGTGTCTCAGTGAAAAAGCGGATGATGTTCATCCTAGGAGATACGAGTTCAAATCACCTTGTTTACAAGGTATATGCCCATTGTCAAAGGGTTAAAAATATGTATGAACAGATATTAACTTGTAATCACCTTTGGACTATTAAAAAAAATCTAATAATTGAATATGAACATATATTAATAAATTTAGAATTTTAAAATAACATTAAAATTTTATTTATCGAACCAAATTCATAAGCACAATTCAAATCACAAGATAAAATTGAAATCCATATATTGAATTATTAATATTTTATCTTGTGATGGTATTTTTAGATTATTAAATTTTTAATGTTATTTTAAAATTTTAAATTTAGTAATATATTCATATTAATAATCTTTGCATTGAATTAGAATTTTGTTATTTTTAATAAAAAAGTTAAAATTATTAATTAAATTGAAAAACTCAATTTAATAATTATATATAAGAAATTATAAAAATAAATATGAACAAGAAAAATAGTTTAAAATTATTAATTAAATTGGAAAAACTCAATTTATTGATTATATATATATATGAAATTATAAAAATAAATATGAACAAAAAAATAGTTTAAAAGTATAAAAAAGTTAAACCCATTTTATTTTTAATCTTGCATTAATACATATTAATATATATATATATAATGTCAAATAATATTTAGTTATAATATTCAAAAAAATATTTGAAAGGTTTTAGATTTGAATCCCATTTTAGTCACTTTTATTTCTTTTTTTCCCCTTACATTACATAAAAATAGTTATAAATAAAAGTTTTAGTGAAATTTTAACAAAGATTTGGGGTTTTGATTCCCTTCCCCGATGCCCAAGCTTCTTTTATTGCCTTTGGTTCTAGTTGGCCAATAAGGTGGTACCATGTGTCACAATATATTGGTCAAATAAAATAATTAAAAAACACATGAGATGCTTATAAGGGGAGAGAAAATGACGTGGAAATAAAAAATAAAACAAAAATTACGTCAACATTACTGTTAATTTTTTTAACTGTCGGTGATCAAAATAATAACGAAACTTAACGATAGTGATAATTTTGTCAAAAAATAGTTCAATGTTCGGTGACTAATGGGTGTAATTTACCCTTTTTTTACCGATATATCAAAATATGATATTATATAAGAAGTTATATTATAATTACAAGGATAATTACAATTATAAATAATATAAATTTAAATTATTAAAATTATAACTAATTATAATAAAAATTAAAGTGAATTAAAATATTTTAAAGTAAGATCTATACACTAAATATAATTGATATAAGGATGAACTCTTTTTCTAGAATGTGTAGCTGCCCCAGTAGACCGGTAGTTTGATGTAGTAGTGGCTTAAGCTACTAATAGTATTCATTTGACGAATAATTTTCTTATAAATATTTTATATATTACCTAAAAAGCCTGCAACGTAGGAAACGAAATTTGTAGGAATTTAGAACATTCTTTTACATTAAAAATCAAACTTAATTCACATTAAAAATGAATTAAAAGGTTCAACGCCCAAGTGTTTCGGCTTTGTTATCCAATAGCAGTGTGTACAAATTACTATGACGTATTGGCTTTGCATGTTTTCAACTCTAAATCAAAACACACAAGTTTTTTCAGCTTTTTTGAATTTTAAAATGATGATTTGATGTTTTAATTGAAATTTTGATGAGTGTTTTCCTGGTATTTTTTAAAGGCTTTGTCTAACTTATGCATAGGTTAAGGGTCATTTAAGAGCTTGTATTAAATACAAGATTCTATTAAAAAATTATATCATTTAATATATTACAAAACTCTAAAAGATTTTATTGAAAAAAAATTCTCATTCAGTATATTACTAAACCATAAACCATAACCCTTAAAACCCTAAATCCTAAAACCCTAAACCCTAAAAACCCCAAACCCTAATTGTAAAACACTAAATCCTAAACCCTTAACTCTAAACCATAAAACCCTAAATCCTAAACCCTAATACATTAAATGAGAGTTTTTTCAATGGAATCTTTTAAGATTTTATAATACATTGAATGATATAGTTTTTTTTTTCAAATGAAATTTTATATTTAATGCAAGCTCTTAAATCACCCTTAACATACGCATATATGCATAGGTTAGATAAAAGCCTTTTTTAAAATGTGGGATATGTTAGGAAAATAAAATACAAAACTTACCCAACTTTTTAGAATTTTTATTTTTATTTTTTTATTATTATCATGTGTACTTTTCCCCTGAATAGGGTTAAGAAGTTTTAATGAGGCACATTGTAATAACCCCTTATTCATAAAAAAAAAACTATCATTTCAAACAATTACTTTTTAATTTTTTAATTTTTTTGAATTTTACGAGATTTTTAGATTTTCAATTATTTAGTATTAATATTAATATATATATAATATTAATAAATAGATATTTTAGTTATAATTTAAGAGTCAATTAGATATTAATTTATGGGTTAACGTGCTACGTCATGATCAATGACAGTTAACAGACGTGTGATCAAAATAATATCAATTAATCGAGAGTAATCGAAACATTTGTTAGTGACCATTTTATAACGTTTTTTATTTTTACATTCTAATGATGAAAATAAAAATTATTAACAGTTAGATGACTAATAATATAATTCAGACCAGTGACAAAACTCAATATTGTTTATTGACGAGTCATTTTAAAAACTTTAAATTTAGGAGACAATAATGAATTATATTTTTTGAGGGTTTAAAGAATAATTTTTCTCTCTCTATATATGTATATATATATATATTCATTTTTTTAGGTTAATCATTGGTTTTTGACCTACTGGCCGACAAATTCAGATCGGACGTTGCAGAGGAGCATTATGGGGCAACTCTCTTAACCTAATTTTTTCATTCACAACACTAAATTTTGAATATTTGACTTTACTTAAGAGATTTAGTATCTCGTCTCATTATCTCAACGCTAGATTACCGATTTACCTAAATTAAAAAGATAGGATGTAGCTGAAAGTGTCTTATCTTTAACTAGCCAAATTATTTAATGAAATTATTGGCCGAAAACATATATTTAATAAATTCATGTTAGGAATCAAAATGATTGACTTATTATACATTTATTTAATCGTTTGATTATTTTAATATAAAATAATATATATACTATAATTATATTATGCAGATCTCTCTCAATTATAAATAGAATATATTGAAAGGTTAAACATGTTTAATTTTATGTCTTTTTGTATATTATATTAGCAACAAATATCAATTAAATTATACTCGATCGATAATATAAAAAATTAAAACTTTAAAAAAACTTAAAATCTTGATGGTCGAAAATCAACCTTAGTGGAACTATGTAATTATGTTTTTATAATTAAAATAATTTATTAATTCATGAAGTAGTCAAAACCCAACTATATCATAAAGAATCCGAATTGTTCAAGAATAAGAAGATTCTTTTTTAAATAAAATAAAAGTAAATTTTCAATACTTTATTATTTGATTATTATAAACATAATTTATGATCTCTGAAAGTTCCCATGTAACCCGCGTTGACCATGCAGGCCAAGGAGTTTAAATATTCTCAGACTTTCTTTATTTTCTAATTTAATCCTTCAAATTTCACGAGCCCTAATTTTTCGGGAGAAAGCCGGACCCCTAAATGATAAAATTTCACTTTAGTCCTTTTAATTTGTAACATTTTGACTGAATATAATGATAAAACTATATTTTGGTCCTCTTAAAAATGATAATTTTATAATGTAATCTGTTTAAAAATTATAAAATTTTAAATTAATATAATATTACATTTTCATTTTAGTCTCTTAATTTTTTTAATTTAACTTTATCCTCCAATTTTTTTTCTCTTGACTTCGTCCTTGAGACGAGCTTATAGTGTAAATGAGATACTTATTAGTTTTAATTTGTATTTTTAAACGAATTTTTAATTTAAAATTAAGCACGAAAAATGCACTCACATTTCGTAAGTAAACGAGTCAAATCAAACAAACTCAAACAAATTTTCTATTAAATTTTAATTGTGAAACTCGATTGAGTTCAAACAAAATTTTGAGTTCGAAACTTTAAGTTGACGTCAACTTAGTTTAGCTAAACTTTAGTGTAATCGGGCGTAATTAGATAGCTATAATGTATTTAGTCAGTCATTGTATTTTGTTAGTTTCATTATATTGAGTGTAATTAGAGGTATCTAATCGCATTTTGCAATTTTTAGGGGAGGACAGAGATTGATATAATTCAAAAAGTAATTACACTATTCAAGTATTATTTTTGTTATTGTTGTTTTTTTAATAGATTGTTGTTGTTGTTGTCTTTACACATAAGGAGATTTTATAATAAAACAATAGGTTAATCATTGATCATTATTTTTAACAGTTCGATTAACCAGAACTGTTTAACCTTAACAGTTATGTTAATTAACATGTAAAATGTAACAATTATATCGGTTAACGGTTTAATATTCACACCCTAGTTGTTATCCTCTAAGACTATATTTGTAAGAATTTTATTTATAGGTGTACTAATAATATTTTTTGGGCATTCTTTTTCTCTTTTCGCCTGTTTGAGATTAAGTCGCTTGGTTTGAGTTACGAAAGGGATTTTTAATGAGGCTTACTACTTACTTAAAAATTATTATCTTTTATAATATTTAACATTTAAAATTATTTAATTGTTAATTTTAATTTGTACTACTAAACATGACATAACGAGTTAAGATCTAATTAGATATTTTTTGCCAAAATGTTTAGAAAATTAGAATTTTTGCAATTACATTTTCATAAATTACTATCTGCGTCTGGCAAGGAGGAGCGCATAAGCGACCATTCAGGGCCTCAGTCTTCTTCCTTCATAATTTCACAGATTTTTTAAGTGACAATCTAGTAAGTTAATAGTTGCCCCTTAATTTTTTAGTTGTATTTATAGTATTTTCTTAACAAAACAATAAAAATAACGTGTTTGATAAATATTAATTATATTTTTATGGTGTATTAATAAAATATTAAATTAATTATTCAAATTAATGGAACATATTTTCGTTCCATATGACCCATTTTTTAGTTTTCGTTCATGGCTCTGAAAATGTCTGAAAGCTCTGTAAATTACACATGTATCTCCAAACGCATCCTCGGTAGATCTAAAATTTAAGCATTTACAATTATTCACTAATCAAATATTATAACCCTATGTTATTTATATCTATAAAGCAAATAACAAAAAGAAAAAAATTCCAACTCCCGACCGTTTTAACATTGTTTGGTTGCTCTGTGTTTCATTTAAATTAAGGTTGTTGTTGGGGTCACATGGAGTAGCTATCAAAGGAAAATTTCAAAAAAGAAAGAAGAACTATCATTTACATTATTAATTAAATAAAAAATTTGGAAGATTCCTCAAGTCTTTCTAAATGTGTATATGTTTTGAAAGAAAAAAAAACAGGGAATTAGACAAAAATGACGGAATATAATTAATTAATAATAATCTAAGGATGTGGGCGCCATTGAACTTTTTTCACTATCGAGCGAGTTCGACTATTTCAAATCACCTACTCTTTGTTTTCGAAATTTATTTAATCATTTTCAAATAATTATTCATTCAATCCAATATAATGTAATAAATAGGATTTGAATTAGTCAATCTTTTGAATATTTTATTGTTCGCTGGATTTCAAATGATCTCTTTATATATAATCATTAATTTGCTTTTATTTATTAGATTTTTTTGTTTAACCCTCTGTACTCAATTTATTAGTTCACTAATCCAGATCATGTATTGCAGAAGCTCGTTATAAGAGCGACCCTCTCAACCTAATTTGCTCCATTCATAACATAAGAATTTACTTTTTTATTCTTATTTGTACTAATATTTAAAGTTCTAGTTACCAACAACCAGTTGGTCTAGCGGTATGAGGCGTTAAGCCCCTTAAGTAAGGTTATGGGTTCAAATACTGACATTGTGAATGGAGAAAACTGGCTTGAGAGGGTCTCCCATATTGGTCATCTGCAAAAACCGATCTGGATTAGTCGATCAATGAGTCGGATACAGGTGGTTAAACCAAAAAATATTTAAAGTTCTAGTTGAATTTGGTGTCATCGGTTAACTGGGCACTGACTCAGTTGAAAATTATTAAATCATCTTTATTAAGAGTATAATACATATTTTATTTTTTTAAATCCTAAATCTAATCCTAATCCTATGTAGAGGGGAGGGGAAATGAGACTCTTTTGGAAAGGAAGGGAAGTATTTGTAGTAGATATAAAATCTATGACCTAAGAGAAATGAGAGAACAAAATGAACAACTTGGCCAACCGACCAAATGTGCTTACTCTATAATATATATTATTTTAATGATATTTTTGTCTGTTCATTCTTATTTTTATTAAAAACCATTATTTAAAGATTGAACACAAAACTAATAAATTTAAATCTACATTATTAGCATTCATCCTAACATTACTTGTGCAGTAAATTTGGATCAATATATTTTTTAGATAAAATATTTCTTCCATTCACAACATGAATGTGAAAAAATCTAGTACTTTAAAACTTTTGTTTCAGTTTAGTGTCATTTAACTAAATGTCAACATCTCTAGAAGTTCTCTTAAACTAGAGTAAACAATAAAAAATGTAAGCACTATTAGCGCTTGAACTTTTTAAAACACATATATCATAATTACACTTTTAAAACTTACAATACAAGAAATTGTAATTTTATTTTAAAATAGTCATAGTTGCTAGTTGTCGTTTAAAAAAACCGATTACACATTTTTATCGCCATTACCTAATTCACAAGCATTTTATTGACTCACCATCATAGAAAACCCTAAAGGTAATCTCGGAAACCCTATTGCGGCTAATGTGGCTTGTTACACAGGAAGACCTCCAGACTCGGTGATCAACCTTGATATTCCGATGTCCCTAGAACGTCCAAGATCTTCGGTCCCAACAGATGTTCAGCGTGCAGCCAAGAAATGGAGGAGTCAAGAGGCCCATGATCAAGAGGATATGGTCAACGTCTATCCCTTGAGCGTTGATTCTAGATCGCCTATGATGGATATTGGGAATGCGTATACGTTTCAGGTTATGAATGGCATCGATGGTGTCCATGGTACAAGGGGCTCAGGGACTGGAGACCAGCCTTCAGATGGGAAGTCCTCTCAAGGGCCTGGGGGACAAGACTCTCATTCTGTGATATTATGATGGGGCAGGCTATGGAACAGGATCAAGCTACAGGCATTGACGATCTCGATGTTGAGGTCCTTGATGAGGATGTCCAGATTTCATTAAAATGAGCGTTGCTTGAAATTAAGTTCTCTGGAAAAGTTCACGCTTCCATCGATAAAAAACTGGCGAACTCAGTCATTGTAAGACTCTTAGGCAAATTGATCGGCCATAAGGCATTGTTGAATAGAATTGAGTCCTTATGGAAACCCAAGGGAGAGATGCAGCTCATAGACCTAGATAACGATTACTATCTAGTCCGATTTGCGGTGGAAGATGATTGCGAAAGAGTGCTGACATGAGGGCTATGGGTTCAGTCATGGAGCCAGAGTTTCTCCCCTATAAAGGACTATGCCTCTAAAATAATGGTATAGATTCGAATCCCAGGGCTCCCCTATAGATATTACACGAAAAGTTTGTTCAGCTACATTGCCAATTTACTTGGTACAATGGTGAGAATAGACTACAACACCACGGAAAAGAGTCGAGGTCGTTTCGCTTGCTGAGCAGTAATAGTGGATCTTGAGCAGCCCCTAAAATCTGGTATTATAATTGATGGACAACGCCAATCAATTGAATATGAGGGCCTTCCCTCATTTTGGTATGGACATTCTTGGGAAAATTGTGGTGTGGATTTTGATAAACTTCCACTGCTGTCCAACAACAATCCGCACTATCTGAGAATGAGCTATATGGCCCATGGATGTAGGTAGTTAACCGGAAGAAAAAGGCAATGCCGGTTCGTAAGAAGGCTATGGCTATGTCGAGATTGGCCACTACGGGTGGTCGTTCAGTTGGGTCTCGCTTTAATGCGTTGGTTGATGTTTTTGAAGTTGATGAGGTTGAGACGACTGCTGCAGCGTCACCAAAGACCGTAGAAAACAATAGGGTGGGCTTTGTTCTAGCTCGAGGTAAGGCGGTAGAGAGCGTCCACGCAGGATCAAGCAAGCAGAGAGCTTAGCTTGGGATGACTAAGCAATGTCTAAGGGGGGAGGAGATACTACCAGTTCAGGCTATTAGTGCTAAGGGTAAGGTTGAGGAGCCAACTCCCAGTGCTGCGGAAAAGACCTTGGCTGTTGCGTCTAAGGAAAATATGGTTCCCATGGTTTCAACATTGACCATAAGGAACCATACCGTGGTTAGAGTTTTAGATGGGGTTGATAGAATGGCCCTTCGTGAGAAGAATTGGAGAGTTCTACCTGTCTCAATAACTAGTTTTGTAGCTAAGGGTACTGGGAAGAATAAACCTGTATTTCTAGAAGTGGCTCTTAATAGTATAAAATCGAAGAAGAAAAATAGCAAGCCTCCAAGTCAACCAATCTTGCTTGAGTTGGTCACGTTCTTGTCTTCAGAACTTGATCAGGCTTAGGGAAGAGTGGATATTGAGGGGACTTCTACTAAAGGTGATGTCTAATGGCGGGCGAACAAGATTTTTAACATGACGGAGACTGTTGATATACAGTTCAATTGTTTCCGTCTTTCCATTATTCATTTCCTTATGGTTAGAATAATTTCTTAGAACTCTCAGGGTGTTTTAGACCTTGTATTTAATCGTTACTTTAAGCTATTTGTGAAAACCAAGCGACCGAATATATTTGTGATTTTTAAACCTTGTATTGGTAGGGAGAAAGTTAGATTCATTCGTAACTCAGGCTTTGAATCCTCCTTCAGAGTGGAAGCTGAGGGCTTTTATGGGGGCATATGGGTTATGTTGAAGTCTTCTGTAATTATTGATGTGGTGGCTGCATCATCTCAATTTGTTCATGCTTTTTGCTCTGTGCCTTCGATGAAGCGTAATTTTTTCTTCTCCTTTGTATATGCAAGTCCTGTTGGTTCGAAGAGGCATGACCTATGGTCTCAATTGAGGGCCCTAAAAATGAGAGAGAAGAGGCCTTGGGCCATTAGCAGTGACCTCAATGTTATCGCTAATTTATCTGAACGATCTGGTGGCTCACAAAGAAGGTCTGGGATATGCTCGTACTTTATAAATTTTTTGTTTGATTCTGGACTTGTTGACTTGGGGTTTAATGGTCCAAAATTCACCTGGAAAAGAGGGGATTTATCTCAACGTCTTGACATATATTTATGCAATAAGGTCTGGTCTGCGACTTTTGCTAACTCGGAGGTTTTCCATTTACAAATGCCGGGTTCAGATCACCGCCCAAATCTTCTGGACACTAGGGATATTTTGAATTTGAATAGCAAATGACCATACCGTTTCTTGGTAGTTTGGAATGACCACTCTAATTTTCATAATTTATTGAACTCTTCATGGTCGGCCACAGCTTCATTAGGGAACAATATTTCTCATTTTCAGCATGCTAGTAGTGAATGGAATCAGTCTGTATTTGGCTACATTGGACGGTGTAAGTCCTTATTGCTGGCTCATTTGAGGGGCATTGAACGAGTGCTGGAATCGAACGAGTCTCTTTTCCTTTTAAGCCTTGAGGCGTCACTTAAAACTAAACTGGAAGGGGTTCTTGAGCAGGAGGAGAAGTTATGGAAGCAGAAATCACGCTCCAATTGGATCAATGATGGGGATCGTAACACAACATTTTTCCATGCAAGCACTATGATCCGTAGGAAGAAGAATTCGGTTAGAATGATCAAAATATCTGCGTGTAAGTGGTGTGATGATCCGAATATACTCAAAGAGCATGCTTATAATTTCTTTATGAAACTGTTCACGAGTGAGCCAAGGAATTTGCCTAGTGTTGCCACTCCATGCAAAATTTTCCAGTATGGATCCTCGATAATGAACTCGCTAATCATCCTTCTTACATTTGATAAGGTTAAGCGAATAGTGTTTAATATGGCACCATTGAAGGCTCCAGGTAGTGACGGGCTCCCTACGCTATTCTACCAAAAGAATTGAGTGGTGGTTAGACCTACAATGTTTCGAACAGTTAGCTAATTTTTTAGGAAGGTCGACTGGAAGAGTGGTTAAACAGAATGCTTCTTGTTCTTGTATCAAATGTTGAAAATCCTACTATAATCAACCAATTTTGCCCTATCAGCCTTTGTAACGTTGTTTACAAGGTGATAACCAAGTCTATTGTGGACCGCCTAAAGCCTTACCTCCTTAATTGGATTGCATAAACTCATGCGAGCTTCATGCTGGGTCGACAAACTACAGGTCATATTATCTTGGCACAAGAGGTAATTCACTCCATGTGTTATAAAATTGGTAGAAAGGGGTGGATGGCCTTGAAAGTGAATCTCGAAAAGGCCTATGATAGGCATATTAAAGAGACGTTATCTCTTACTGGTATGTCGTGTAAACTTGTTCACCTTATTATGATTGGCGTTTCTTATCCACACAAGTCCTTTGGAATGGAGAAGCGATTGAGCCCTTCACGTCTTCGCGAGGTATCCGTCAAAGGGACCCGTTGTCTCCCTATTTATTCTTGTTTTGCATGAAAAGATTATCCCAAGCTATTTCGAGTTGTTTTGATGAGGGGAGATGGAAGCAAATTAAACTTTCACAGTAAGGTCCCTGTATATCACATTTGTTCTTTACCGACGGCCTTGTCCTTTTTGTAGAAGCTTTCTTGGAACAAATGCAAGTCCTTCATGGGGTTATTTATAATTTTTGCCGTGAATCTGGCCATAGAGTAAGTGACCCCTAAGACACACGTTTTCTTTTCCAGTAACACTAGGAGGTCATGGACCTAGGAAAGTACCTCGATGTGCTGTTACATCACACACGGGTTACTTATGCTACCTATGCTTATTTATTTGATAACATGCGTAACTGTCTCACTGGTTGGGCTGCTCTCTCTCTCGTTAGACGACAGAATAACACTCGTTAAATCTGTTCTCCAAGCCATCCCTACATATGCCATGCAAGCTTCATGGCTCCTGAAAGGTTTTTGTGAAGAGATGGAAAAGTTAATCTGCCAATTTGTTTGGGGGAATGGTTCAAATAATCATGGGATATCCCTTGTCAAATGGAGCTTGACTTTAGGAATCTTCATCTACAAAATAAATCTCTTTTAATGAAAGTCAGAGAGGCTCTAACACAGTTGCTGATGGTTTGGCTCAGATCTGTCGAGAGGCGCCAATTGAAGAAACTATCTTCCATGAACCACCTGCCGAGGTTGCTGCATTGGTTTTAACCGACCTCTATGGAATGATCTAAGCTTTTATTTGTTCAGTATTACCAAAAGAACTGATGACATGTTTAAGTATATTTCTTTTTTGTTCACTCCCCTAAAAACGCTATACTTCAAACTTGTTTGTTTTTCAAATGAACAAACATTGCTCAGATAAAAAATGTCATCACTGTTCGACGTTCTTCCAATCATCATCGTCATTATTTTTTTCTGTGTTGTCAGAGTTGTTTAAAATGCTGTCTTTTTAGGTGTTCCTTTCATTTAATGGGCTTTTCTATTTTAAAAGAGATTTTTTTCTTATATATGTTTAGGTTTTGGAGAGATATTGATAAACCTATTTGATTTTGATATAACTTAATGAAAAATATTTTTGGACGTAAACTAATTTGCAAAATTTTTTAAAAGTCCATAAACTTGAAAAGTATGTTTGAATGTTTTCAAAGGCTTTTTAACAAGTTTCAAATGATTTCAAATAGTCAAAGTGTCAAAAACTGGTCCTGAGTATCAATACGGTTTGACCCGTATGGATACCCAATTCACCCGTATCGATATGGTTCTAAGAGTACCAATACGACCCTTTGTCCCCGAGTTTGGAAAATTCTAGTAGCCATTTGGCGTACCGATAAAGCCTCTGCCATATCGATACCTGAGATCGTGTACCGATACGCTTATATAGCATACCGATACCCCTGTGTTAAAATTGCTCAAATGGCTATTTTTCTTAAGACCAAGAACTGATATCGGTCCCCGCATGCCGATACCGAAGAGTCCAGAACTGTATTTATTACTGGAAATAAAGACCCTACGGCTCTTAACAACTCTCAATGGCTAGTAACGGTCATGAACACATTAGAGGGTTTAAAAGACTCAATCAAGCAGCCATGGAGATACAAAAAACAACTTGCCAACATTCAATGTATAGAGAAAGTGTTTTTGTGCTTTAATTGTCAATTTCTTTATAGAACACACTTGTGAGCTTAATTGTCATATATACTCAAGTGTTAGGTTTTGGGTGAGTGCTTAGAATTGCAAACAAATCAGCCTTGTATGGTATTCCTAGTTTACTTTTTTTTTCTCTTGTAAGAGAGGGTTTTCTCAAAGCTTTGGGGTATAAGCTTTGAGGTTGTAAAGGTTTCCTCTTGAGCCTAAAAAATGGAAGAAATTCATAGTGAATTGGGGAAAATCCTTAGTGGGAAGCTAAGGTAGTGGATGTAGAGCTTGGTTAGAAGCTTGAACCAATATAAATCCTTGTGTCTATTTTTTAAATTCCGTTGCTTCCACCACTATCACTCTAAAACCAATTCACCACATCTTAGCTATCTCGATTAATCATCGAGCCTCCCAACAATTGGTATCAAAGCTTCGTATATAAACTAGATTAACATCCTAGATTCGATCTTTGAGGAGCTCAACCATTCTACATCAATCGGGGTTTATGGCGCAATCCATCGACAAGCCATCTTATTTTGATGGGACCAACTACTTCTATTAGAAGAATAAGATGATGTACTTCATGAAAGCTAAAGATTATCATCTTTGGGATATTGTTCTTGATGTCTCGTTCATTCCTCAAAGAAACACGACAGAATATAGTGCGGATGATTGCAAGAAGATGGAGCTAAACTCGAAGGCCTTGCACATTCTCTTTTGTACACTTGGCCCGGAAGAATATGCTAAAGTCTCTTCTTGTGAGAGTGCCAAGGAGATTTGGGACAAGCTTAAAGTTACTCATGAAGGAACCAATGAAGTGAAGGAGACCAAGATTTGTCTTCTCAACCTTGATTATGAGAACTTAAAAATAGAACCGGATGAAGACATCACGAAGATGCTTAATAGATTCTTCGTCATCGTCAATGGACTTAAAGGCTATGGAGAAATCATTTCAGAAGACAAGCTTGATTGAAAGCTTATTTATTTTCTTCCCAAGTTATGAGACACAAAGAAGACCGCCATCATCAAAGCCAAGGATCTCAAGACCTTGAATCTTGATGCGTCTATTCTCACTCATAAAATAATGAAGAAAGGAAAAGAAGAGGAGAAAAAGAATGAAGAGAAAAAAATGGGGAAGAAGAAGATAATAGAGCAAGGCATTGACATGAATGTTGTTTCTCTTAAATCCTCCACAAGCCAACAAGAAGATTCAAGTAGAGAGGATGGTGAAGAAGAAGAGATGGCCAAGCTCTTCATGAAATTCACCCAATTCATGAAGCAACAAAAAGAATAATCAAGACATGAATCGAGAATGAAGAGGAAAGATCCTATCTTATCCTTCGAGCGCAAGAAGCTGGGGCATACCAAGTACGATTTCCATCATTTCAAGAAGAAGGGATCAATCCATAAGAAGGCATTTTTGGCTACTTGGAGTGATGAAGATGACTCCACCAAAAATGAGGTAGCTCATCTATGTTTCATGGCCATCGAAGAAGATTCAACGGTAACTTTTAACTCATCTAATTTAAATTATTATACCTTTGACAAGTTACAAGAAGCTTATTATGAGTGGTTTTGGAGTTCAACGCTTTATTTTCAAAAAACAAAAAGTTGCTTTCAAAATTTAAAATAAAAAATAAGTTACTTTCTAAAACCAATCTCGAACTTGAAGCAAGGTTTAAAGATTTTGAACAAAAGAACCTTCATTTACAAAGCTTGCTTCTAAAAGTTCAAGAGGATCATCAAAGGGAAGTTGATGATCTCAAAAAGAATTTGTTAAAAAAAGTTTTTAAAAATTTAAAGTTGGAGGTAACTCCAAAACAAATTTTGTTAAAACAATTTTTTATCAAAGACAATCTAGTTCCCCTATATTTTTAAATGGAAAATGTGTTCAAAACATTTGGGGTTCCAAAAGGGCTCATTGTTTCAAAGAAGAATGAAGACATTGAAAAATGGATTCATAAGGAAACTAAGTTATTTGGGACTAACTCTATTAGAACCAAAACAATATGGATACCAAAAATTACTTGATTGTCTTGTGTAGGTGTGCTTGAGCCATTGATGACCAAAGTCAAATCTTGGAAGCTCATGACACACAAAGGAGGAAGGACATTTGGAAAAGGAATGCTTAACATCCTACCTTGGTTCAAGTGGTAAATTTAAATTTCATGCAATTGCTTGATCATGTTTTCATGTCTATTTTTCAATGACCTAAGCATGTTTGTATGACTCATTGTTGTGCATAATTGCATATAGTTAGGGGGAGTATCAAGTTGCATGAATTACATATTTTTGGCCTAATATGTCTATCTTTATGTTTTTGGCCTTAAACTTGTAATGTTTGGTGAAATTATGCTTTCAATGTGTTAAATGATGTGTTTTGAGAAGCATGTGTAGCAAAATGTGCTTAATGTATATCTGACTTAATAGAGCCTTTGTATGAACTTCAAACTAAGTTGTAAGGCCTCTTAAGTTGTTTTTGTTGCAGTTTTTCACCAAATTTGTGCCTTCGGTACCGGTACCACCCATAACGTACCGATACAATCATCAACCAGTATCGATACGGCTTATACTGTACCGGTACGCACATTCAAAAATGGATTGTTTTTGTTTTTTTTTTTGCCATGCCTTGTATGCTTATTTGTATATTTCTGTTTAATGGCATGTTTAAATTAATTTTTTTGGCTTATTTATTTTATTTATTTGATATTCAATTTTATTTCTCTAGAATTGTTGGACTAACAATTTACTTGATGCTTGATTATGGGGTGCCATTTTTTTAATTTTTTTGTTAAAATATTTTTGGTCTTTTCTCCAGTGTTATCTTACACAAACAATTGATATTTCCTATTAATTGGTACTAATTTTTCCAAAAAATGGTGTTCTTGAACTTAAACGTGATTTCAAACTTAGTTTTGAAACTATTTTTGATATAGCAAAAAGGGGGAGAGATAGGTTTAAAAAAATCTATTTCAAAAAAAGGGGGAGCTTTAATATTTTCTAAAAATATTTCTCTTTTTCTAAAATAATTTTCCTAAGGGGGAGCTTTCACAAAAATAAATTTTCAAGTGGTTTCGTTATATCAAAAAGGGGAAGGTTGGTAAATCTATTTGATTTTGATATAACTTAATGAAAAATATTTTTGGACTTAAACTAATTTGCAAAAATATTTCAAAAGTCTATAAACTTAAAAAATGTGTTTGAAATGTTTTCAAAGGGTTTTTGACAAGTTCCAAATGATTTCAAAAAGCCAAAGTGTCAAAAACTGGCCCTGAGTACCGATACAGTTTAACCTATACTGATACTCAAAGGACCCATATCGATACGGTTCTAAGAGTACCGATACTACCCTTTGGCCCCGGGTTTTGAAAATTCCAGTAGCCAGTGTGCTGATACAGCCTCAGTCATATCGATACCCGAGAGTGCGTACCGATACGCTTGTATAGCGTACCGATATCCCTGTGTTAAAATTGCTCTAACGGCTATTTTTCTTAAGAACAGTTACCGATACCAGTCCTCGCGTACCGATATCAAAGAGTCTAGAACTGCATTTAATGCGGGAAATAAAGACCCAACGACTATTAATGGTCATGAACACATTAGAGGGTTTAAAAGATTCAATCAAGCAGCCATGAAGATACAAGAAATAACTTGCCAACATCCAATGTATAGAAAAAGTGTTTTTGTGCTTTAATTGTCAATTTCTTTGTAGAGCACACTTGTGAGCTTAATTGTCATATATGCTCAAGTGCTAGGTTTTAGGTGAGTGCTTAGAATTGAAAACAAATTAGCCTTGTGAGGTTTTCCTAATTGGCTCTTTGTTTTTTTCTTGTAAGAGAGGGTTTTCTCAAAGCTTTGGGGTATAAGCTTTGAGGTTGTAAAGGTTTCCGCTTGAGCCTAGAAAAAGGGAAGAAATTCATATTGAATTTGAGAAAATCCTTAGTGAGAAATTAAGGTAGTGGATGTAGAGTTTGTTTAAAAGCTTGAACCACTATAAATTCTTGTGTCTATTTTTTAAATTCCATTGCTTCCATCACTATCATTCAAAAACCAATTCAGTCCCCTCTTAGCTATCTCGGTTGATCGTCGAGCCTCCCAACATATATCCAGTTATGAACATATTGGAAATTTTAAGATACTTAGATATTAATGTGTTATTGGTTTTACAATAATACTCGTCGAAGTATAATGATTATAAATAAAGTGATAATTTGAAATCCAACAAGTTCATTGTCGGACTATTTCATGTAAATTGCTCAACTATTTTTTTTCTCAAAATTTGTCATTTGTGTTATGTTATTTTTAAAAACTAATATTTTTAAATAACATTATATTTTTATTTTAATAACTAACTAATATAATTAATAACATTTATTATTTTAATAAAATATACTAGTCTTAATATTTTTATTTATAAAATATCATAATTATGTTAACATAAAGGATATTTATTAATTGTTATAATATTTTAAAAATAATATATTATAATTTTAATAATGTTTAATGTTATTTTATGTATTTAATATTAATAATATATTATAGTATTATTTAAAAAAACTATTAATTATTCAAAAAAAATAAAAATTAGTAATTTTTAATAAGTAATATTTTATTTTAATGAGTAACTAATATAACTAATAATATTTATTAATTTTAATAAAATATACTAGTCTTAATATTTTACTTATAAATTGTAAAACAATATTTTAATAATGATTATATTAAGATAAATAATATTGGGTGAGGATCGAACTCTCAACCACTTGTTAAGGTAAAAGAGAGCCTTACCATCTCACTTAAGCCATATGGTTATAATAATAAGTTTTTTTTATAATAAATACTACTCCATGATTTTGTATTTGATCTTTATAATGTTAATTTTTTTAAAATTTATGAAACAACGAAAAATGATTTATACAACATCATTATCGAAATACTATAAAAATAGTTTATGGAAGTTATTTTCCAAAAAAATCATTTTTCAAAATTTATTTTAAGTGAAACAAACATACTTTAAAACAATAATTTAACCCCTTTGCCAAAAGAGACCATAAGGGACATGCATTAGAAGGAAAAACTGAGGGATTCCTTCAATATCAATGCATAAATTTTAATCATCAGTATTTAGTTTATTGATTGACTAATTCGGACCAGGTACTGCAAAGACACATTAAGGAAATAACTCTCTCAACCTAATTTGCTCCATTCACAATTCTATAATTCGAACCTTTGACATTTCTTAAAATATTTAGTGTTTATCCCACTAAACCAACTGATTTTTTTTAATTTCCAACTCCTCTCAAAGTCGATGATACAACACTGAAGCATATCTTCTAAGATTTGAATAACTCGCTCGGACTGATTATCAGTTTGAGGATGAAAAGCGGTACTTAAATGCAATCTTATGTCCAATGCTTCATGAATTTTCTTTCACAGTCTAGTTAAAATCCAAGGGTCTCTATCTGATATGATCGATGATTTCACCCCATACAACCTCACAATCTCTTAAATGTACAACCCTGCATACCTCTCAAGCGTAAAATCCATACACACCGGTAAAAAATGAGTAGACTTGGTTAAACGAACCACTATCACCCATATAGCATCATGCTTCTTTTGGGTCAACGACAGGCCCGTCATGAAGTCTATGGTCACACGATCCCACTTTTATTGTGGAATATGGATAGGCTGAAGCAAGCCCGAATGAACCTGATGTTCTGTCTTGACTTGCTGGCAAACAAGACACCTTGTTACAAACTCTAACACATCTCTCTTCATGCTTGGCCACCAATAAAAAAGGGCAAAGATCTTGGTACATTTTATTACTGACTGGATGCAGCGTAAATAGACTATGGTGCGTCTCTCGAAGAATGCAGCTCTTCAAACCCTTCAAAGTTGAAACACACAAACGACCCTTGAAGTACAAGATTCCCCTATCTCATACTTCAAAATCTGACGCTTCTCCTCTTTGAATTATCTCAATCTTTACTATTAGCTCTTCATCTAGTACGTACATTCTCTTAATCTCTTGCACAAAGGTAGGCTATACATGAAGCTCGGCTAATAACCCACCATCCTCGGTTATCCTCAACTGGGAAAACATTGCCCTTAAGTCTGACATGGACTTTTGACTCAAAGCATCAGCCACCATATTAACTTTACCATGATGGTACTTAATAATGCAATCATAATCCTTCAGCAACTCGATCCAACGTCTTTGCCTTAAATTAAACTCCTTTTAGGTGAGAAGATACTTTAAACTCTTATGATCGATGTAGATGTAACACTTTTCTTCGTACAAGTAGTGCCTCCAATTTTTCAATACGAAGATAACTACTACTAGCTCCAAATCATGCGTAAGGTAATTCTTTTCATGAGGCTTGAGTTATCTCGGGGCGTAAGCTACCACCATAACCTCTTGCATGAGAACACAACCAAGCTTGTTCAATAAGGCATCACTAAAAGCTACATAATCCTCTCTCGGCTTGGGTTACGTTAAAATCAGGGCGTCTGTCAAGCAAGCCTTTAAGTATTCAAAACTTTGTTATCTCTTCTCATAATACTCAAACAAAACTCCCTTCTATAACAACTTGGTCATAGGTACCGTTATGATAGAAAAACCCTTGACAAAATATCGATAGTATTCAGCAAGTGCAAGAAAGCTACGAACCTCCGTAATATTTCTAGGTGGTTTCCACCATACCACTGCTTGAATCTTTTGCGGATCAACTTCGATCCCATCCACTACAACAATGTGGCCCAAAAATGCTACTTCAGAGAGCCAAAACTCACACTTACTAAAATTGGTAAAAAGTTGTCTTTCTCTCAAGTTTTGAAGAACAGCACGAAGATGACAGCTATGTTCTTCCTCTGAGCTTGAATAAACTAAGATGTCATCAATGAAGACCACCACAAATTGGTCTAGATAAAGCTAAAAAATTTGGTTCATCAAGTCCATAAAATCTGCAGGTGCATTGGTAAGCTCAAAGGTATTACCAAGAACTCATAATATTCGTACCGCGTCTGAAAAGTGATTTTCCGCAAATCCTCTTCCACCACCTTTAACTGGTAGTAACCCAACCTCAAATAGATATTTGAGAACACATGTGTACCCCTTAACTGGTCAAATAGATCATCTATCCTCGGGAAGGGATAACAGTTCTTCATCGTTACCTTATTAAGTTGGAGATAGTCAATGCACATTTTTGTTGACATATCTTTCTTTTTAACAAACAAGACCAATGCACCCGAAGACTATGCTCGGTCAAATAAAACCACTTTCCAACAGCTCTTGAATCTGATTCTTTAACTCTCTCAACTCTATAGGTGCCATATGACAAGGAGTAGTAGAAACTATGGTCGTACCTAGCATTACATCTATTCGAAATTCTAGCTCACGATCTAAAGGTAGTCCGAGTAACTGTTCTGGAAACACATTGACAAACTCACAAACGGTCCAAAGACTCTCAAGCATCATACTTTCAACACTTGTGTCAACCACGTGAGCAAGAAGGCCTCGTAACCTTGTTGGATTATCCTTTGTACCGCCAAAGTTGATACCACATTAGAAAAGCAAGGGTTTCTCTCACTTTTTACTACCAACTTGGCCCCATCCAACCCATAAAGCTTAAGGATCTTCGCTCTGTTGCCCAAACGTGCATCGTGCTCAAACAACAAATCCATCCATAAGATGACATCAAACTCTTGAAATGGCACTACCATCAGATCGGTTGGAAAGATCGAATCTAGAACCTCAATCGGACACCTTCAATACACCATATCTACTAGCACATCATACCCTAAAAGGCTATTCATATGGACTCATATCTCAAGATCTTTGGCAGGAATACCCCATTGTTGAGATATTCTATTATGGATGTATGAATGAGTAGACCCCGGGTCCACAAGAGCAACTATAAGAACTGAAAACATGGTAAACTTACCTAATATAACATCGGTAGCCTCACAGTCTTCTTGAGCTTTGACTGTATGTTGTCTTGTCAGTGCTCTTGTAGTAGACTAAAAAGTACCCTCACTCTGATGTCCCAACACGTGGCTCGCTCCTCCATTAGCAAAGTCTCATCCCCTATAAGCTATAAAGGTAGTCATCTGATTATGAACTAGAGTAGGATCCATAGCCTCAGGGTAGTCTCTCAGAAAGTGGTCAGGTGATCCACAACCATAACATACTTTAGCATTCCCATAACACACTCCATGGTGCCTACGCCCACACTGGGCACAAATCGGTGTATGTAATCCTCTAGATGAGCCTCTTGAACTCATTGCCAAAGAGGAAGAATTATGCCTCATACAACCAACAGACGTAGACCTACGATTTGATCTTGTAGACTGATTTGATTCTCCTCTTCCTTTTTCCAATTTCCCCTATACCTTATAGAGTGTGATTGAGACTGATTAGAGTGGGAATGACTCCCTCCACTTGAACCCTCATGATCTCCTGCACGACCATAGTTTAGCCCTTGTACTTGCTCAAGGGACTTGGTGCTAGTGGTCAAATCAAAAAATCCTTTGGTGGATCGGCTGTCAAGTACATCTAGATCTCCTTCCTCAAACCCTTACGAAACCTCTTGCATTTTATCTTTTTTGTAGAAACCAATTTGGAGGGCATACCTACTTAGCTGTAGAAACTCTTTCTCGTACTCAAAAAATGGGCCAGTTCTTTTGAACTAGATGTATAAACCAGTCTCTCAAGCTATCTATATAGGCTTCCCCCACGTACTTTTTCTCAAGCTCATCAAGAAAGTCGTCCCAAGTGGGTAAATTAGGGTACCATCCTAACTCTACAGTCTTTCACCACTCACGAGCATTCTCTTTCAAGAGGGAGATGATGCACTTCAACTTATCTTCGGGTTTCAACCTTATCTGATGCAAGATCTAACGAGTATCCTTCAACTATTGGTCTATCTTAATCGTATTATCTTCCTCGACCCAAGGAGTTCTGTTGCACCATGATAGTGAAACCTCTTAATTAGGGCCTCCCGAGGGGTAGCAGAAGGCTTAGGAATGGCCCTCACAGTGCGATTAAGGACCCTATGCAGGTGAGTGAGGTAATTGGACCCTTATCACCTCTCATCCTCCGATCTTTTATCGGTATCGGGGATATAATCCTCATCATAACTTTTCTCACAAGATCCCTAAATTTCTTCGCAGTCACGTGCTCCTCTAAGCATGATTCAAACTCTGCACAAATAAACAAACAAGTTTACTCCATCAGATTTTCAGCTTTAAATGATTACAACTTCAATTTATAGGCAAGTATTCACTAGACACCCCTTTTTACAACTCTTTACTACCCCAAGGTTTCCTAGAACCAGTTAAACATAGGCTCTGATACCACTAAATCTGACTTCATATTTGGGCCTCAAGCCAACCCATTCATAAAATTTGCAACTAGATTTAGACCAAAACATAAGCAATTCCATAAATCCAACAACGTATTAGAAAAAAGTCTATGCAACATAGTTAAATCGTATACAAGAGCTCTAATTTAAAACAAGGTAATTAAAAGCATTCAACATGATTAACAAATCCAAATAGAGTTACAGACATAAAACAAGGGTCCTATGAATACATTACCCGACAAGCCTAAGTAGTGTACTTTTAATCACATCGATAAACTGAAGACCTACTCCAATGGGGATCCTTTGAATGCAACGCAACAACCTAAAAACCTACGTATAGAAACAATGATTCCGAACGCTGAGGTTATAAAGCTCAGTGGATACACCTATACTCTACCATGCTTTATACAGATCATAAATATAGGCATGAAGCTAAACAGGAGGATATGACAGTTAAAATGATACGTGGTGCTAACATTAGTCGCCTAAACACATGATAAACAATATCATAAAATCAAATGGGGCACAGAAGGTCTAAGCATACCATACCATATCAACATAGGACTGAGGCTGGGTTACACAGCATTAGAACATACACTCCGGGTAAAATAGGGTCATGTAGCATCGGAACATACACCCATACTCGGAGTCCCCCTTGAGTATATACGAATGAGTTCCGAGTTACATAGCATTGATAATCTTCATTCACTAATTCTCTTACGTTGGTGTTGCAACATGTCTTAGGCATTCGGATCTTATCAAACAAGTACCCACTCGGCACACTACAACAAGTACATAACCTTACCATCATATGGTTGCTAACAACATATAAATCATACAAGGCAATTACTGAGATCTTAAGCTTTATGCTCGAGTACCTGGATATTTCTCAGTTTTTCAGTTTTACAATTCATTTTAGGCTTTTAGGGCTACATGAAATAGAACATTATAATTTTTCATCTCCCTGGGCAACAACTCACATTTTTGGGTATATTGCCCAAAGGGTACCGATACCTTAACACGCGTATCGATACATCTTTCAGGGTACTGATACCCTTACAAATGTATAGATACCCAGCTTCACACTCACAAGGTTGTAGCTAGCCACCCCGTACCGATACACGGGGTCGTGTACTGATACCCTAACTGTACTGATACACCCCTCAAGTGTACCGATACCCATTTTGGCTACTGAAATTTGATGAAATAAGGGGTATTGGTACCCCCTTGGGCGTACCGGTACGCCCTTTAAGGATGTCTTGATTTCATCAGTTTTAACACGTGGTACCGATACGCGTTCAACCTATATCGATACTCGAACCTAGAATTTATTTTCTGGAGTTCGCAAATCACCTCTCATGCCTCCAAAACCCAAAGGCAAGACCCCAAATCGAACTTACAATTTATGGGATGTAGTTTAAGTGGTTTCCTACCATTTTTATACCATTTTAACACCAATTTCAAGTTTCACCATTAGCATCCATAACCAATCATTTAAGCACCCAATCATCAAACAAGCACACAAGGCCTTACATTTAGGATATGCAAGAAATAAGGGAGTTGTAAGTGTACTAACCTTCCTCCAAACACCAGAAAAGAACCTTATTGCACAACCTCAAGCCCTTTCTTTGTCTTGAGCCTTTTAATGCTCTCCAACCTCTTTCACTATAATGAGATCTTGCAAAACGGGTTACAACATTTTTAGAGGGTTAAGAGACATAAAAGAAAGAACTCTACAATAGAAAACTAGAGTTAAATCTTCAATTCCTGTTCTTCTCCTTCAACTCCAAAAAAAATTCATAATCTTCCTTCCTCCACCAAAATCTTCCATTTTTACCTCAATGGATAGATTACTTGTTGTAGATAAGATTACCCTCAACGATGAATCCGAAATTAACACTTGATTTGATAAAGATTTTGCCTTTTATCTTAAACTCCAAGGAAAAAGAAAGAGAAAAAAATGAGGGGATGAAGGGGGAGACAAGAGTGATCTCACCACTCTTACAATCTGCAGCAACAATAAAGCCTTCCCACCCTCCCTCTTCAAAAGTGGGGGAAATTACCCTTTTACCCTTTCTATATCCTCCAAGCCCACGTGGCAACCTAAAAGTTCAAGCCCAACACACAAGAAGCCCATATAGGTTCACAAGGCTTTGGCCCAAACACCCAAGCCCACGTGCTCGGGTGAAACGACTCACAGATTCTGAAATCCGGATCGTTACAAAGAATTTAAATAAACATTAGATTTTGCTAACTACTTTGACATTATAGTTTAAAAAAAGTTTTGCTTTGTGGAAGATGTGTTTTAAATTAAAATTAATTTTAAGTTGTTAAATGTTAACATATACAATGAGAATCATTAGTTAATATTTTCTTTCGTATTATTATTTTATTAATAATAATTTTAAATAATACTTAAACTATCTAATCTTCTAAAATTTAAAATCTAAAGTTATAATATTGAAAATAATTATATTTAAATACATTTATATCTACCTAATTACAAATAACACCAACCAAGCGTCGATGGTTGGTCACGAGATACTATTTCAAATAGTCAACATTTTTTTTTACATCAGATGACAATTATATTAAAATGCATTTATTAATAATACAGATTATTCATAAATGTGTATTATTGGGTTGATTATTTCAATTAATTAATTAATTAATTAATATATTAATCCCTGTCTTCTTCTATAAATAACTATTTTGTTGTTCAAAAATCTTCCACTCGCCTCTCTCTGACCTCTGTGGCTACCTCGCCGGCCATACATTTTATTTTGCTTTTTTTGAACTCATAGACTTGGCTTTATCCAACTAATAATTATTTCAAATTCTCAAATCAGTGTTTTCCCCTCCACCGAAGGAGCAACTTTCCTTTGTTGGATCATCTCTATAAATCCAAGAAATCTCCTTCCATTTTCCTTGGGGTTAAGCTTGTTTCCTCAGATTCAGAATCTTCTGTAAAATTTGTTGTTTAAGTTTGGGTTTTGAGCCGTTTTTCGTTCGATTCTTTCTTCCATTTTCTTTGACGATGGTTTGCTTGGTTTCTCGCACGGGAAGGCAGTTGCAGCGATACGACTACCTCGGCCGCCGCCAAGTTGTCGGGTGAGCGGGTCGTCCTATTTAGATTCACGCTCTTTTTCACGATTAATATTTTCCTGGACTTTTTTTTTTTTTGCGGGGGCTTCTCATTTTTCATGCTACGACTGCCTCCTTTGAAAATTTCATAATTAAAAGGCTCATTATTTGCTTCGATTTTTGATAAATTTGCAGGTGCATCCCGTACATGTACAAATGTAACAGTGATGGAACTTTGAGCAATGCCTTGGAGGCTCTAGTAATCTCCTCTCAAAAATGTCAGAAAATGATGTTCCCCAAGGTCTACTCAGTTTTTTTTTTCAATCATAGTATTCTATAAGAAGAAGAAAAAAATGAAAAATTAACCTTACATAAGAATCTCTTGCTTTGAATTATCAGGGTGGTTGGGAACATGATGAACCAAGAGAGGAAGCTGCTTTAAGAGAGTCAATTGAAGAAGCCGGTGTTATAGGCTCGGTTGAGGTTGGTATTATAATTTATTTTAACTCTTAAATCCTATATATATATATATATATATATATATATATGGACTTAAATGAAAAATAAGTGCCTAAAGTATGTTTTTTTTTAACTTTAGGTGTTTAAATTTTTTTTATAAAAATAGATGTTCGAAGTTTTAAAAGTTATAATTTTAGGTGCTTAAAGAACTTTTTTTGTAAAAATATGCCCAAAGTTTTGAAAGTTAAAAATTTAGGTACCCTAAATATGTCACGTGTTAAGTATTGATTGGTTAAAAAAATCAATGCCCATTAACTGTCAGACACCTAGAATTATAACTTTTGAAACTTTGGTCACTTATGTTTACAAATAAATACTTTAGGTACCTAGAGTTCAAAAAAACATGCTTTGAGTACTTATTTTTTATTTAAGCATATATATATATATATAAAGCAATCTCAATGATTAACCTTGAATTAATTGTCAATATTTATTTGTATTTGAAAACACAGTGCGAGTTGGGGAAATGGGACTTTTTAAGCAAACGCCATGGAACATTATATGAGGGTTACAAGTTCCCATTGCTTGTCAAGGAGGAACTTGTTTTCTGGCCTGAGCAAAATCTGCGAAAACGGGCTTGGGTAAGCTACCTAACTACCCTCTGTTATTCCGATTTGGATGTAAATGTCCGATACAAATTTATTTAAATCCCGTTTATCATATAGTCGAGATATTTTTATGCTCGGATTCGAATACACATCTACAAGTATCTGATTGTGTGGATCTTTTCTTAATATTTTGTTTAGATGAATGTGAAAGAAGCAAGGGATGTATGCCAGCATTGGTGGATGAAGGAAGCCTTAGACATTTTGGTTGAAAGATAAACATCCTTGCACCAAAACAAGGAACAAAATATCACCACTTGTTCGTAATGAGTTGAGTCGAGGAAAAGAAATTTGAGTTAGTTGAATTAACGAGTCATATTTTGATTCTAATTTTTTTTGAATTTTTTTTCGAGTTGTTCGAATTCCACTTCAAGTTTAATTGTAATTATTTATAAATATTATAGTATAAATTGATTACAATTTAAACGATTTTATCTAACCAAATAAGTTATATATATATATATATATTTCTTCATATTCATTTTTCCATGTGTAAGTAAGATTTGCAATGTTATTTGAAAAATCAAATATCATCTAAAATTCTAAAATATATTCATAATGTTATTTTTTACGAAGAAATTTCCGAGGAAAAATATTAATAGAAGTATAAAGGAATCGAGGAGTCTATGAGAATTTTTTTTTTTAAAATGCAATTGAAGGATCAAATTGAATAAAATGCAAAATTGAAGGATTACATTGTTAAAAGAATAAATCTACTGTTAAAATATGAATTGAATCACACATGTATTCTATAGCGATAATGGAGCATTTGGTTCAAATTTGTTAAAAATGTACTTAAAATGAATGAGGAAATCATACATAGTTGATGGACTAAATTGTAAAAGGAGAAAATTTATTTTCAAAAATAAAAATTAAAGTTACACATGTATTCTATAGTGGTTTAGGGGTATGTTGTTCAGATTTGATTAATATATGTAACGACCTGAATTTATGAATCAACGGATGAACATTGACCCATGTTTTGGACCTTCATGTTGGATAGGTTTTTTTTGGACCCGTTGAGTCAAGTTTAGGCCTTATTGGATGAGAATTGTACCATATAAGCTTGAAAAGTGATCATTTTGAGACAAGGGTGAAAGTTAGGGGTTTTGTGTGGTGAATATACCCTTTTAAAAAAAGTTTGCTCTCCCAATTTATTATTTTGGTCTTTCATGTGAGGTTAAGGGACAAGGTGATATCGCCACTTTCCACACCCTTTTTCTCTTCCTTCTTCCTTCATCTTCCACCAAGACACCATAACTTCCCACCACCGAAGGTTCAAGCTTCTTACTTTGTTTGTTTTCTATGAGATTTAAGATTTATGGATTTTTAATCTTCTCCTCAAGGGCTTCAAGAAAACTATAGTAAAAAGGTGAGTTCTCTATTTATGTTTTTTTGAGAATGTTGAGCTTTTGGAGATTTTCCTTTGTTTTAAAGGTTGTAATTTCATAGAGAATCTATCCTATGTCATTTGTCCAAACTTTGGTTCGAACTTGTTGTTTGTGTGGCAAGTGGAAGGGATTAAAGGGCTTTTTTAAGCTAGAGGCATGGGAAAGATTGAGAAAGTTGTGTGGAAGCTTGAGTTCGGGATTTCTTGCTAAGGTTATTACATCTTTAACTCTTATTCTTCTGAATATCATAAAGTGATTGCTTTGCTTGATTGCAACTTGCCTTAGGTAATCAAAGTGATGACTTGATGATAAATAAGTTGTTAGATGGCTCATAAATACCCACAATTAATCTAGTAAATTTTAGTAACCACTTTAGGGTAGATTTAGGATGTTTAGAGATAAGTTAAGGGTGATTCCAAGCCTTAGGAAGCTATTTTTGGGCTTCAGTTTCGGTACGCGGAGAGCTCATACCGATACCCCTTGTCCGAATGAAGAACAAGTATGAACTGAGATATGAGTATCGATACAGTGGTTAACCTGTATCGGTATGCGATTCAAGGCAATATTGATACAGGTTGACCCGTACCAGTATGCGAAGGCTTGTAAATTTCCAATAAGAAATTTTGGTATCGGTACGCATGTGAGTACCAGTACCGAGGGTGTCGTACCGGTACTCTTGGCTTAGTACCGATACTGACTAGGTAATCTGCCCAAGAAAAATAAAATTGAGCTAGAAAGGCCAAAAAATTATGTAATGTGGTTCAATACACCTCTTATGATGTAGGATGACATAAATCAAGTCATAACTAAGATTTTACCCCTATATGTGAGCATAATGAGATAAAGGCTTCCTTGTTTATTTAAAGAACTCAAATGATTTGATGCAAGGATTAAAACCTTCCATAACGTACTATAGGCTTGGTAAAAATAAATCGAGAGATAAACCAGGTTGGTTAGTGTCATACCTTGGGTGTAACGCCCTCTACCTGGTTCGGAGGATAACCAGAATCGAGGATGTTATCGAAAATATAACATAGAATTCGGAGAGTAAAAAATAAACAAAGAGATGTTAGTAAAGCAACTATAACAGTTTCTCCCGAGATTACAAAAAAATCTCTTAAACAACTTAAGAATTTAAACATAATTCATAAGGATTACAACTCGCTTTTATCTTTCAATGTCAAACAATTCACGCTTATCATTTTATTCAAACCAAGCTCATAGAATTTCTAACTATGCAAGTTCAAACGTTTCTTAACATTCCTTACATTGCTTTTAAAGCAATATAAGGGTTACCAATTACTATGAATTCATCAACTACTAGACTTAGTGATTCTCAAGTTTAACATGATAAGGAATTCCAAAGTACATAGCTTATAAGTGATCAATCCTAAGATCAAACAAGCATTTAAACATATATATGAGTTTCATACATTCTAATTAGTATCATATTCGAGCATTCATGATTTTGACTTATTAATTATCCAACTTTTAGCCAAGCATTAACTACTTAAGCTTAACCAAGTACTTAGATAGGCCATTTACAAACATTGTAGAGAATAATACAATATTACAACAATTATTTGACATGCTTCTATACAATCTCTATGCCACCATCCATGGAGTTTCAACTAAGGAAGACAAAAATCTAAATTCTAGTTTGGAACTGTAGGCAGTGACTTGCAACAGTTGACCACGATTGAATTGCACAAGCTTTAATCGACTTGCATATGTATGAATAATGAATGCATTAAGCTAATATAGCCTAAGTGAGATAGTAACATTAAAATAACAAAACATGATGACAATGATATTGAGTAGAAATTCAAAGAATACAAGCATAAGTTAGCAATTGTTACTTATGTCTTAATTTAACTTAAACAAGGCTTTGTTTAATGGTAACTTTATTGCAGTCTTATCAAGGCTTGACGATGTACTTGTTAAGGCTTCCGGAGTTCTTATCAAATCTTATCAGAGTCTTATCAGAGCTTGTCAAATTTCTTAACATATTTCTTACAAAGTTTATGTCTTTAAAAAAATGTTTGCCTTGGATCACATTTGGACATGGGTAACATTGATCCGAGTTTGACCGTATTGGTCTGAGTTACACATAGCTCAAAACACATAGCAATGGCTAGTGTCAAATCATAACAAACCTAACCTCTCATCTATCCAACCAACTGTCGCCAATCTCCTTACTAACTCCCTCATTACCTCCCATTGTCACCAATATATCACATTTATATTGGGGTCGTCACTCTTGAGCCGTAGCTTGTGGATGCATTATGCCAAAAATGTCCAAGGACGCAACTTAATGTTTTTAGCTTTGAGAATTAGGAGAGTATCTTATGTTATAAATAACTTATTTATTTCTTTCTTTGTATCATATATCAAGAGAGGAGTTTTTAGCTTCTTAAGGTTTAGAATTCATGAACTTATAATATTGGTATAGAATTTCTTTAATAAAATCTTATGGCATTATAAGTCAGAAGTTAGTCATCAAAGCTTTATAACAAGGTATACATAATCTACCATTACAAAACATAGTGTGGCAAAGTACAAGATGCATATGTAATGCGATCATAATCGAAAGACTTATCAAAGATGCCATGCTATGAATGTATTCATACATTGTGCTCTATGTGAGCCATATGCACATGATCTGCCCATGATAGTACTCTAATAGAGTATATAGAGAGAAACGATACAAGTATTTAGAGTTTAGCAGCATCGATGAAAAACTTGGAGGTCTAGCTAGGACAGATTACCAATGCACTCAGTAATAGACCTCAAGGAACTTTTTCAAGTGATACGGAGGATGCTCGGCAAAAAGAGAATAAACAACGCAAAGCAATCACCCTCTAGAGTGGTAAACAAATTGAGAATGAAAAACATATGTCAAACAACCAATTATTTGGCAAGAAGAAAACTCGGTGCCAACAGATGAACCTAAAAAAGCTGAGAAAAAGGAGGCAAGCACTAACAATGCCAGAACTCAATCTGATGCCAACATTATTTCGGTAAAACCAGTGGAGCCAGCATTTGCCTACCCCTACCTTTTCTATAGAGGCTTCAGAAACACAAGCAAGATCAACAGCTTAAGCGCTTCTTGGAAGTCCTTAAACAACTGTAGATTAACATACCATTAGTGGAAGCTCTCGAACAAATGCCCAACTACGTCAAATTCATGAAGGACATATTGTCTAAAAAGAGGAAGGTAAGTGATTTCGAATTGTCGCACTTACTGAAAGATACAGTGCAATGATAACCAACAAATTGCCACTGAAATTGAAAGATCCTGGCAGTTTCTCTATCCCCTGCATGATTGGCAATAAATTCATAGGTAAAGCACTGTGTGACCTGGCGGTCAGCATAAATTTAATGTCAATGTCAGTTTTTAAGAAACTTGGTATTAGAGAAGCAAGGCCTACTACACTAACACTTTAGCTAGCAGATCGATCTTACGCACATCTCAAGGGTAAGATTGAGGACGTGTTAGTAAAGGTGGATAAATTTATATTCCCAACTGATTTCATTATTTTAGAATATGAGACTAATGTTGATATCCCAATAATATTGGGAAGACCATTTCTTGCCAGGGGTAGGACTTTAATTGGTACTAAAAAAGGTGATCTTATTATGTGTATGAATTACCAGCAGGTTACGTTTAACGTATTTTAAGATCTTAAGTGTGTAGATGAACCTGGAGGATGCCAAGCTGTCGAGCTAATGGAGTTTATTCTCAATGTGGACATAGCATAGTTCTGTCGGGCATAGATGTTGATGCCATAAAACATGATGACGAAGATATGATGAGTGCAGAATCTGAAGAACCAACCATGCTGAATAAAGTCGTGAGTTATTACGAGAGACCTGAGCTGCTTGAGTTGGCTGATAGAGAGAGCAGAGCACCAAAGCTATATATTGAGGAGCCGCCGAATTTGGAACTGAAACCATTGCCAAGTCACCTCAAATATACATACTTGGAAGATGAGTTCACTTTGCCAGTGATCATTACTACTGATTTGACTGAAGATCAAGAGAAAATATTGCTGGAGACACTGCAATTATAAGCAAGCCTTAGGGTGGACCGTAGCTGATATCCGAGGGATAAGCCCAACGATTTGCATACACAAAATTATTCTAGAGGGCAGAATAATTGTGGTTCAGAAAAACAAGAACGAACTAATCCCCTCGAGGACTATGATGGGATGGAGGGTGTGTATAGAGTACATGAAGCTAAATAATACCACCAGAAAGGAACATTTTTCGCTTTCCTTCATCGATCAGATGTTAGATAGACTGTTAGAGAAGGTATTTTATTACTTATTGGATGGCTACTTGGGCTATAATCAAATAGCCATTTCTCCAAAAGATTAGGAGAAAACTATGTTTACCTGTCCATATGGGACATTCTCCTTCAGAAGAATGCCCTTTAGATTATGTAACGCTCTAGAAATGTTTTAGCGTCGCATGATGTCGATTTTCTCATATATGATTGAAAACAACTTAGAAGTCTTCATGGATGACTTCTCCATCTTTGACAAAAGTTTCAAGGAATGCCTTCATAGTTTGGAACTTGTTCTTCGGAGATGCATCAAAACCAACTGGTCTTGAATTAGGAAAAATGCCACTTCATGGTGAAGGAAGGCATCGTTCTCAGGCATAAAATGACCAATAAGAGACTGGAAGTAGACAAGGAAAAGGTAAAGGTAATGAACCAATTGCCACCACCCACAAGTGTCAAATGTATTAAAAGTTTCTTGGGACATGCAGGTTTTTATCATTGTTTTATTAAAGATTTCTAAAAAATTTCTAAACCTTTATGCTTACTTTTGGAACAGAATATCACTTTTGTGTTTGGTGATTCTTATTTGAAAGCTTTTTAGAAATTGAAAGACAGGTTAGTCAATGCACCAATAGTCGTGGCACTAGATTGGAATGAGCTATTCAAGCTCGTGTCAATGCCAGCGACTACGTTGTTGGAGTTGTGTTAGGACAAAGGCATGAAAAAAATTCATACCATCTATTATACCAGTCGAGCGTTGAATGAAGCCCAACTTAACTACACAACAAATGATAACGAATTCCTTGCAGATGTTTTTGCGTTTGACAAATTCAAATCTTACCTTGTGGGTAGTAAAGTTATGGTGTACATAGACCATTCGGTAATCAAATACCTCTTGGACAAGAAAGATCCCAAGCCAAGACTTATTCAATAGACACTCTTATTACAAGAGTTTGATCTCGAGATTCAAGATAAGAAAATGAGTAAGAACCTGGTGGCTAATCATTTGTCTCGTTTAGAACACCACTATGAGGATGGCAACAACACAGTGATTAGAGATGATTTCCCTGATGAACATTTGATCGTGACCACTACCATTTCATGGTAGGCTGACATAGTCAACTACTTGGTTAGTAATATTATGCCACTAGACTTGTTAAGTAATGCCAGAAAGTGATTTCTAGGAGATATTCGGTAATATTATTGGGATGAGCCATTCTTGTTCAAATAGTGTGCCGACCAAGTCATTCACCATTGTGTTCCATAGGATGAACAATAAAATACTCTTCATCTCTCTGCCGTGCATCACCATATGGAGTTCACTTTGCCGAAATAAAAACATCAACCATTATTTTTTTGGCTAACACTATTCAAGAACACTCATTATTTTTCCAAGTCATGTGATAGGTGCCAATGAACTGGAAACATTTCCAGCAGACATCAACTGCCACGTCAAAATAGCATGCCTATTGAGTTGTTTGATGTGTGGGGGATAGGCTTTATGGGTTATTTTCCCCCATCGTTTGGTAATTTATACTTACTTGTGGTAGTAGATTATTTCTTAAAGTGGGTTGAAGTTGTTGCCCTCCCAACAAATAATGCCAATGTAGTAGCCAAGTTCTTGCACAAGCATATCTTCACCAGATTCGATGCCCCTAGAGCCATTATACATGATAAAGGTATACATTTTAAATGCCATTTAATCACTAAAGCTTTGCGTAGGTATGGAATCCAGCAAAAAATTCCCACTACCTACCACCCTCAAACAAATGGCCAGGCAAAAATTTCAAACAAGAAGATAAAGAACATCTTGAAGAAGACCGTGAATCCAACCCAGAAAAATTGGTCATTGAGGCTAGATGATTCCTTGTGGGCATACATAACAACTTTCAAGACACCATTAGTGACTTCCCTATATAAGCTTGTGTTTGGGAAGTCATGCCATCTTCTGGTGGAGTTGGAGCCCCAAACTTATTTGGCAACCAAGCAGTTGAATATGGAATGAAAGGTTACAGGTGAAAAGCGTTTGTTAGACTTGAATGATCTTGAGGAGTTTAGAGCACAAGCCTATAAAAATGCCAAGCTTTATAAAGAAAAAACAAAGAGGTGGCATGATAACAGAATATTGCCAAGACAATTTGAAGTTGGGCAAAAAGTTATGTTCTTCAATTCAAGGCTTAAGTTGTTTCTAGGTAAAATCAAATTCAGGTGGTCAGAACCCTTTAAATTTGACAAGTCTTATGCTCATGGAGCATTAGACATTAAGGACTTAAAATGAGGACAACTTTCAAAGTGAATGGCCAAAGATTGAAGCATTATTGGGAAGGAAGTCAACATAATGCCAAGGAGACTATTCTTCTTGCGGATATTTAGTAAATTTTTCTATCTCAGTTTGATCATTGTAAATAGTTAGGCCAATTATTTTCTTTTTAGTATTTCAGTTTCATTATTTTAGTTTTTCCTTTTCTATTTTGAAAGGTTTTTGTTATTTTAGCGTAGGTAATTTTGACAAGGTATCATGCCAAGCCCCACTGGCATTCAGAAACTCATCATCACTAGTTGAGGTAACACGTGGACCTTTTTTAGACCAAGATCAAGGGAGATTCACTCTTTGCTAAGTGGGAAACCCTAGTCGTTCATCTTAAATTAATCTACTTCTAGCCGTACCCAGATTTTCGCGCCGCCACTCTCCCATACACCAAACCAGCCACGATCATGATTATCTCACTCCTTCATACATGTCTTGACTACCAAACCATCATTATCTCCACTAAATCCATTCTAACCGTCCCCATTAAACCCTATTTAATTCCCATCTTTTCTGTAATCAAGAAACTTTCTTTTAAGCCAACAAGAAAAATCAAGAACCCAAATTCTTTTTCATCTTCCACATCGACTAACCTTGTTCCCAAATCTCTTTAATAGCATCTTCATTAGCCCCGCTCTAAATCTTTTTCAACGATGAGGCAAAAAAAGTATAAAGAGAACTACGCAACACGAATCTTTTGCTATGAGAAGGGGTTCGATTTCAAGGATGAACCCAACATGGGGTCTTCGACGGAGGTGGCTTCCATCGTCAAGAAACATGGTTAGGAGACCTTTTGCCTTCATCCCGATGAAGTCCACTCAAAAGTTGTCTGAGAATTCTATGCCCACCTTACCACGAAGGCTTCACCATTCGTGTTTGTATGGGGTAAGTGTGTTCAATTTGATAAGGGGTCCTAGATCTATCAATGTCAGGAACTATTTTTTCAAAATTTTCAAAAGGCCGAGGAACAAAACCTGGTGCTCTAGTAATATATTAGGTCCAGAGATCGTGCCCTGAGGATAACTCTTTCAGGCATGTATATTGTTCCTTTGCCATTATATCCAGAGTTCCCCACTAAGCTACATACACTGGAAAGAATGCTAGACAACCATCAGTCTGCCTATACTCCAGCCTAGCAATCTGATGCCACAAAACTTGTATCACCTGCCTACGTATATTCTACCAGAACTGATACACATCGTATCGATGTTGAGTCCAATGATGGCCTGCTTGCCAAGATTGATTTGCCAACAGTGGCTCATGCCTCTTCAGCCGCCCCTATTGCTCTTGCCACATCTGAACCAGTAAAGGTAATTAAAGAGGTTCTACAATAAGTAAAAGCCTCTACTGCTTCTCTAAAGCCACAACTGAAAAGGAAAAAATCGGTGGCACCAAATCGAGGCAACTTCATTGAAATAAAGACTCGCGTCACTCACCCAGAATATTCTGAAGAGGAGTCTGCATCCCCTTAACTCCTTAGTTTCATATTTTTCATTGTTAGCATACATTTCGTTTGTGTATATGTGTCTTCATGCATTAAGGACAATGCATACCTTTGGTTTGGGGTATGTGTTCCTCACATTTATTGTCAAACATTCATTTTTATGTTTATGTTTGCATTCTGTTATTGCCATGTAGATCAGGTAGAACCATGCAAGCCAGACCATTAAAAAATTACCAAGGCTTGATTTTGACCTAGTAATTTTGCCAAACACATTACTATTATAGTTAGATTTCGTCCTAGTATGCCCCATATTCGATGATGAATTTAGAATCTCTAGTCTAGCATGAGCCAATAGATTTAGTAATGACATGTTGTTTGGTAATTGATCTCTAACTTAGGGAAATTAAGTTTCACTTAAACACGTAGTATGCATCTAGTTCTCAAGACAAACTTAGGATGTTTGAAACTGAACTGAGAATTAGAAAAAAAATGTCAAGGTAAATATAAAGAATAAGGTAACAATGTTTTGCCAAAGGCATGAAAAAAAGTAGAACACCCCTCTGCCTTAGAGACAATAAGTAACTTGGGGCTTTGTGGTTTGCTCCCTTTTAGTTCTCAAGCCAATAAAAACATTAGGGTATGAGTGTAATGGGTTAGCTTAGTGATGTAGTCTGAATTAACGTGGGGGTTCGTGGTATGTTCCCTCTTACTTCTCACGCCAAACAACATTATGTCACGAACCTAAAAATATTGCCAACTGAAAAAAAAAAGAGAAACCTTGGTGAATAAAAAATATTCTGAGTTTGGGTAGCAAAATTGACTAAGGGAGTTGAGGGATACTTGATGTAAACCATTCACATATATTGCCAAAGTGAAAGGGTATTTTTTTGCTGTGGTGTGCAAGTGTTTGGCAGGTCTGGAGCGCAGTTGGCAGAATGCAGGAAAGAGAAATGTGGAGCACAATTGGAAAAATATAGGAGAAGAAGCCAAGCTCGCTTGGCAAAATAAGAAAGTTTGATGCCCGATCAAGCAACCGTAAGTCAGAGCCAGGTCATCCCTAATTTAAAAAGAATATAACACGCCTACAATGGTGGTAACAAACTTTCAAAACCCTAACCCTAATTAGGGTTTCCATGAGCGCCTATATAAAGAAGTCCAACGATTGAGCAAGAGAAGGTTGCAACATGAAGAATAGGGTGGAGGCGAACCAAGGCTCAAACCAGGCAGTTGCCGAGAGCTTTGGATCCATTGAAGGGCTGCATCGACGGATCTTATGCTTTAATCTGTTTCTCTTGAATCTATTTTTGGCTTTAAATGTTGGTGTTTAAAAATGATATTGATTTGTTGGTTTCCCCAGCCATGAACTAATCTTTTAAGTTGACTGGGGTTGTTTGCGAAGAATGCTTGGTTTTAAGTTTTTAATAATTGAATGCCTTGGAATTATTATCTATTTTGCTAGTGGTTATTTTTTATCATATTTTATGCCATACGGTAGTTGGCATTGACTACTCATTATCCCCTAATATCTTAACAGACTTAGGAGATAAGCATTAGTTTCCAAATACTAAGAAGAGAAACTTCGACAGAAGATGTTCAAGTAGATGAACTTACTTTTGAAGTGAATCTACCCCTTAGGAGTAAAGATTAAATTTTCATCAAGTTAATTGTTTAAAACTTGCTATAGACATATAGATGTTAAAAGTAATTAAGTTAGAGAATTATCATCGACGGATGCAATGATAACTTTAAATTTGCTTAACAATAAAACCAAGGTTGAACATTATTAATTTCTATCATTGCTAGCGTGAAATCCAAGCATCATTTGCCAATGCCAATCAATCATCTTGACACTTTTGTTTGCTGATCTGCCTGAATTTACTTTATTTTCCTTTAATCATTTTCGTAATTAAAATTTGATCTCAATTGCCAACTCATTTGCTCCAATTCACACGTAACTATCGTGGTTTTTAATTCTTGGACAATCCATATGGATACGATACTCAACTCATTATTGTATTACTTGTTGCCTGTGTATATTTGCACGCAAAAAAGACGTATTCTTGACATTATTTACTTATATATTTACACTGAATTCTCAATCTTTTGCCAAGCAGTAGTCAGCCGACAGTGGCTATGGTATTTGAGGTATGGGCATCTTGGATTTTCTAGCTTAAAGTTATTGTTAAAAGAAAATATGGTGATTGGATTGCTAGAAATCAACCCTCCAAATCAATTGTGTGAGGCCTGCATCAAAAGAAAACAACACAAACAAAGCTTCGAAGTTGGCAAATTCTAGAGAGCTAGAAGACCATTGGAGATTGTACACACTGGCATAGAAGGTCCTTTCGACATACCATTACTTGGAGGAAACATGTACTACCTAACCTTTATTGATGATTATAGTAGAAAGTGTTTGATATATGTTCTTAAGAAAAAAATCAAAAGTATTGGATAAATTCAAAGAATTCTAAGTAATGGCAGAGAAACAAAGCGGCCAATACTTAAAGATACTCATATCTGATAGAGGAGGCGGGTATACATTAAAGTTATTTGAAGATTTTTGCAAGGAGCATGGTATCATTCATCAGCTAATAGTAAGATACAAGCCTCAACAAAATGGAGTTGCAGAAAGAAAAAATAGGGCATTATTCTTGACATGGCAAGGAACATGGTAAAAGGAAAGCAGCTACCAAGAAATTTTTGGGTTGAAGCAATTCGGTGCACAGTTTACTTATTAAATCGTTTTCCAATAAAGAGTGTGAGGAACATGGCGCGGAATGAAGCATGGAGTGGTAAAAAGCCAAGAGTTGGTCACCTCAAGATTTTTAGATGCATTGCATATGCGCACGTACCTGAGCAGATAAGAAAGGAGCTCGATGACATAGGAGAGAAATGCATTTTCATCGGCTATGATGAACGAAGTAAGGCTTACTGTAACCCCTAGATCCGGCCCAAAAGAAAATGCTGAATTTAGGAAGTCACCATTGAAAACTTTACCTTCAAGAAAAATAATTTTATTTATAATAAATCATAAAAATTGTAAAATAATTAAATATTTAATAATTCGTCAAAACTCAAGCGTTAAAATGATATCTAAAAATTGATATTATAAAAGGATTAAAATTTCCAAACAAACTACCTGAAAACGTTATTAAAAATCCAACAATAATTTTATAGTTTGAAAGATTAAATAAAACATCCGAATGTAAAAATTATGCATGAATACTAAAAATAACCTCAATTCCTAAATACATCAAAGTTTCTCCAATAATAATAATAAACAATTCTTAAAAATAATATAGTCCATACTTAAATATAGTAAAGCTAAAAAACACGATATCTTTCGAGTACCAAGTCGCCTAAAGACCGAGTTATCTGTAAAAGAAACTATGGGGGAGTGAGCTATTCAGCCAATGTGTCTCTAAAGTGCAAGCAATCACAAACTCAGTTCCAAAATAATTTTCTCAAAATATTTAATAAAAGCACGGAATAACCCAATGCATGTAATGATGATACAGACAAAACGCATTTACCAGCTACATACTCCAATCATAGTGGTGGCAAAGCCAACCGGTCACAGTGGAGGTAGTTCCCCAGAACTTCTCACCCTTGTTTCACCAATCACAGTGTGGCCAAGCCACTTCTTCCTCCGTACAATCCCATCACATGCACGTAAAATATGGTAATGATTGTAAAACACAAAATCACATTACAGTATATAGTACTAAATACGAGGGTCACAATTTAGAAATTTTGATAAATTCATTAAAACACGGTTTGACACAGTATGCATGATATCTCAAAACACATTGTAATCACAACACAGGAAAAATAGTCATGTATGTTGTAAAATATTTCACAAAATATATAGCATGAAAAGAGAACACGCAAATAAAATCATTTATTTATAGCACCAGAAGAAACACACCTTAGCAAAAGCAAACTCAACCTACTGATTGAGGCATTTCTCAGGATCAGAAGCATTGGGTCCAGGTGTATTGGTAACTATGAGAATAATATCTATTTTACTACTGTTATCACTATGACTAAGGAATTATTCCTATATACTTATCTAACGAAATTTAATGATACATGAATACTTATTTGATTCGAATAGTTGATCTTCAAATAACCGATGACATAGTTGAATTGAGCGGCGCCAGAGACTCAATGGGGTTTGATCGAATAAAAAAAAGGAAAAGGGAGATTCGTCGAACACGTATCAAGAGAGGGAGAGGGGAAGATCAGCAGGCGTGAAAAATTGCAGGGGATAGGGTGATTTATATATCCAAAATTTTGGATAAATTACAAGGTAAATCCTTGTTTTTTTCTAAGGTTCACAAAGTATGCACTAAATATCAATTCTTTTATAAAAATGTCACTAATTTCATTTAAAAAATCATTTAATTCTCAAATTTTTTAATTAGGGTTTCATATTTAAATTTCCAATTTCTAGGATTTTGAATTTAGGAATTTCAAAATTAGGGTTTTAAATTTGGGGCAAAAATTCGGGGTGTTACACTTACAGACTCTATAATCCTTTCACCAAGAAGATGATAATATCAAGAGATATTGAGTTCGATGAAGCTGAACACTGAAAATGGGGCATCGAAGAAAAAAAGTTGAATGACTATTTTTTAATGAAGATAAAGACGATAATAACTTCATCAACCAAGATGAGCAATGTGGTGATCAAAGTCTTCAACAAAATCTGATTGAATCATCGTCATCAAGAGTTGTAGCAGCAACAATAGCACCGAGATTAAAAAAATCATAAAATACACCCGACCGAAATTCAAAGATCTACAAAATAAAAAAGAGTGTCGAAAAGGTATAATGATTATAAAACTAAAAATATTTTACTTTTCTGTTTATTTATTGACAACAAACTATCAGAATTTAAAGCAGACGTAAAAGAAAGAAAATGTCGACATAAAAAAAGAAAGATAGGCATAAAAAATCAAGTTTGAGGGGAGTGTTGAAAATCAAACTTAATCAAAATACATTAATATAAAAATAGCATGTCGGAAAGGTTGCATAGCATGGATCAATGCAAAAAATTTCTTGAAGAATTGATGAGGCGGCAAAGAAATGTTAAAGCTGTGAATCATGAAGATGAGCAGCAAACGTGGCAGCAAAACATGATAATTAAGAAGCATATAGATTTGACTAGAAGCATGTGGCAATTTCTAAAGATGTGTTGTAAGTCTATGTAGAATTATTTTAATAATTTTTAGAATTTGTTTATGTCGGTTGAGGAGTATTATAAATAGGGATGTGTTGTAGATGGTTAAAATGCATGAGTGAAAAAGTGAGAAAACAAAAAGTTAGCGAGTGTGTGCAAGTGAGGAAAGAAAGAGTCTTTGCAGCAGCGAAGCAATTTGTAATTTTATTGGTTTGTAATATAACTGTGGCGAAGCAATTTGTAATTTTATTGGTTTGTAATATAACTGTGAATTATATCGAGCGTTCATCTACACTTCTAATAAAGAGAATAGATGTTTTAGCGAATTGAGATGTCGTGACTTAAGTGTCAGTATAAATTATGTGCATCGTCACGTGTTTTAAATAATGTTCGCATGTCGAGTTCACGATAGGTCATAATTAATTGTTTACACGTTCATGGCCTGTTAGTATGTTCGCAAGTGGTCTGTTGATTGGGTGTTCGCGTAGATATAGTTCGCTAGTGCTAACAATATCAATAACATATTTAAATTATAGCTTAACAAGAGATAATTAAAGTAATGATTAAAAATAAGAAACTCAAACATCTATGTTAATTTCATTTCCAAGCTTCTTCAATGGTGGGTTCTCGGTTGAGAAAACAAGAAGAAGATGAACATAGATGGTTTTCCCCTTTTTCCTTAATTGACGTAAGAATGATAGTCATTCATGATTATTTTCACTCATTTTCCTTAATTAAAAATTAAATGGGTTACTGCCACGTAACGAATGACTCGTCAAAATTGGTAAAATCACATGCTCAGTCACTACATTCTCCACCTCTAGCACAAAGGCTACTCAACTTCATTTATTTACACCTTATTTCACATTACTCTAGGATTGAATCTAATGTTTGAAATTAATCTAGCAAAACGGTCACTTATCTAATTTTAATTTTCGGAGTACAAATTTCCGACACCAGAATACAGTTAACTTTTAAACCAATTTTAGAGGTGTTACACTTGTTGTTTGTTCAATTCATTGAGTTTTTCTGGGTCAATATTTATTTGATGAGTTTGTTTTTAGGATTTGAAGCAACTGTGAAGAGATCGGGATTCCAAGTCGATGATTTTAAGAATTCTGGGTTCAATATGAGGGATGTCGTTGTGAGACAGTGGGTTTTAGACATGTGCGATATGAATAATCGTACAGGACCCTAAAAAAGAGAATCTCAAATGGGTTAGATTAAATCTTTATAAGAGAACAAAATATTTTGGTTTTATAAATTACAAAAAAATATTAAAAATTAAAGGGTCTTGTTTTGAGATTTTGGATTGTAGATTAGGGATTGAAGTTGGAACTATAGTTTAAACATTTTTTTATTTTAATTTAAATTTGTCACAACATTAAAAATAAAAAATGTCATGTCCAATGAAAATATTAATAAAAAAGCTTAATGGCGTCAATGGCCCCTAAAGTATACATTTTATATTAAGTTGTCCCCTAAACTTTAAATCGTGACCTCAGTTGCTCCTATCAGTAGCACCCGTAAAAAAATCATGGACTTATCGGAACGCGTCACGTGTCACTTTATTAACAAAAATAGTTGACATTAATAAAAGGAGTAAATTTCACGTTAAGTTTGTTAAATTTTTATTTTTGTTCAATTTAGTCCTAAAAATCTTTATTTAACCCAAAATTGAACCCATTTTTTTCTATTTTTTATAATTTTGTCCAATATTTTTAATATGATGGTATTTTTTAAATCTAGTCCTAAGAATCTTTATTTAACCTGAAATTGACCTCTATTACTTTATAATTTTTATTATTTATTCCAATATTTTAAATATAATTATATTTTTATTCAATTTAGTCCCAAAAATTATATTTAACCTGAAATTGACCTTTGTATTTTTATAATTTTTATAATTAGTTCGATATTTTAAATATAATTATAATTTCATTCAATTTAGTCTTAAAACTCTTTATTTAACCCGAAATTAACCCCCATTTCCTTCTAATTTTTATAATTCAGTCTAATATAATAAATATATTTATATTTTTCTTTATTTTAGTCTTAAAAATCTTTATTTAACCCGAAATTAATCATATTTTTCTAATATTTATAATTTAGTCCAATATTTTAAATATAATTATATTTTTGTTCATTTTAGTCCTAAAAATATTTATTTAACTTGAAATTAACTCCAATTTCTTTCTAATCTATATCATTTTGTCCAATATTTTTAATATGATGGTTTTTTCAATTTAATCCTAAAAATTTTTATTTAGCCCGAACTTTTTTCTATTTTTTATACTTTGGTTCTATATTTTTAATATAATTATATTTTTGTTCATTTTAGTCCTAAAAATCTTTGTTTAACCAAAAATCAACCCGTATTTTTTATTTTTATAATTTACTACAATATTTTTAATATAATTATATTTTTTATTTTAATCCTAAATTTTTTTATTTAACCTAAAGTCGGTCGGGTGTTGGACAAAGAAACGGGACTATTTTCGATTAAGCCCAGCTGCATTAAGATTGCAAAGAATTTATCACCCTGGATCCTAAGACCTCAATTGGGTAAAGCTAGTCATTGGGCTAGCCCCAACCCAAATGTTGTTAACTGAATTTAGCTAAAAACTCAAAAGGGCTCTAATAATCTAGATCCCTCCAAAGAAGCCGATATTCGTGTTATCAAATCCCATGTCCCCTTTGTCACAGTTGAGTCATATTCAACATCGGAATCTCAAGAAGATGAAGCAAGGAAACTCTTGAAGTCTGTAATTCTTTGGGTCTATTTTTCAAAGCTAATGACAACGAAGTCTGCAGTAGATTTATGGAAATGTCTGCGGATAAGGGCGTCGGCCGGGTATAGAGTCTTGTTTCACTTCTTATTGTTTCTCGAGTATCTTCTAATCCATGAATCAGTGTTTTCTTGAGTCTTGGAATGCCAGAGGCTTGGGTAAAGACGGAAAGAAAGCTTCAGTCAAAAGACTTATTTTAGCTAGCAAAGCAAGTATTGTTTTCATACAAGAATCAAAATTTCAGTCGATGGATGATAAAGTGGTCAAACTATTAAGCAGCAGAACAAAAAATTTCCGGTGGGTTTATTCTTCTTCTTTAGGATCGAATGGTGGTCTTATCTCTTTACGGGATTCACATGTTTTTGAATGCAAATCATCTACAATCCACAACAACTATATAGTGCTATCGGGGGTATTACAATTACAGTCTACAAGGCTAAATTGCATTCTGGTAAACATCTACACGCCAAATGACTCTTCAGATAGGCATCAGGTGTTTCTTAACTTATTGTCTACAATTTCATCTTACAATATTCCAATTTTAAGGGGTGGTGATTTCAATATAGTCCGGGCTGCTGAGGAAAGGATATGTGTCGGTATAAAGAAGGGTGATATGAAGGTGTTTTCAGACTTTATTGATTCGCTTTGCCCGCTTTCAGGTGGGAAAAATACTTGGTCAAACTTCCGCCAGAAAGCTTCTTGGAATAGATTAGATCGGTTCCTAATATCCCCGAAAGTTTTTGATTGCTGGCCTGATATCGTCCAACAGATCATTCCAAGAAATATTTTGGATCACAACCCTATCTCCCTTGCTGTGTTGAAACTAGAATGGGGTCCTAAACCATTTAGATGGTTCGACCGTTGGGCTGATGATAAGGATTATTCAGAGCAGGTTCTCAAGGTGTATGGCAGTAGCAAGGGGATCGAAATCTGCAACTTACTTCGACAGTGTAAATCAACTTCAAAATTTTGGCTTTCCCGGAAAATGTCTTAAGTGAAGGATTCTATCCCTGCCTTAGAGAGTAAGCAGACTAATCTGGAGGGGGAAATTATCAAAGGCAACTCTGACCCTAAAATTTTAGCCGAGCCATATTCCATCAGAACCAAGTTATGGGAACGTATCAAAAATGAAAAAAAGAGAGTGGCTGCAGAGATCCAGACTTGGATGGTTTGAAGTTGGTGACAAAAACACTAGGTATTTTTCACATTGTAGCATCTACAAGAAGGAAAAATTATATTGATAGCCTAAACGTGGGGGACACTATTTGAAGGAGCCAGATTTGGTTAAAAAGGCAATTGAATGCCACTTTAAGAACACATGCCTTTGACACTATTTTTTTATCTTTTTTAGATGCAATATTAGAACCCTAAGTGTGCATACTGGCAGCGATTAAATTTTCAACCGAATCGGGCGTCAAATCAACATCCAATTGCGCACATTTGTAATTTAGGGACCAAATTACAAATCTAGAAAATTATGAAGACTTGTTTAAATTTGGGTACCAATCCTCAATTAATCTGGTTACATGCATACATGTCCAAATTCAGCTTAAATTGATCATACAATCGCAATAAAATTGCATACATACGATGCAGGGACCAAAATGGAAGAATCTAAAATTATGCCATCACTTTAACAGAAATAACGACTTGGGTATCGGTACTCGGGACAAGATATCGATACCATGCCCGATTTTTAAGGGTCATACCAATACCCTCCCTCAAGTATTGATACCCCGGCCAAAATGGCCGAAGTCTCAAATCCCAGTAGCTAAAAATCGTACCGATACACATCCCCGAGTATCGATACCCAGACCAATTTGCACAAACTCGTACCAATATGTCTCACCGAATATCGATGCCTAGGCCAAAATTGCACATACCCGTATCGGTACTGGGGATCGAGTATCGATATCACTGGACCTACAATGCTCAATTTAGCTGGTTTTACACCCAAATGGTACCCAAGACATGCCTTAATCATTTACATACATATACACCTTAAGAAAGATTGAATTACATTACACTTCTATAGGCATGCTTCCTAAACTCTCACAAGCAACATACTTAAAACCATATCTTGGCCTAGAAACATACAAGCATAGCATTCAACATTTATTTAAATGACTTATAAACTTGTTCGAATCATTCTAAGGTAGCAATAGGCATCCAAACATATCTTGCACTACAAGCAAACTAGGACATATAGTCATCATAAGCAAGCATCCAAATAGCAACTTCAACATGTTTAAGGGAATAACAAAACAGCAAGATTAAATCTCCAAGCAACTTGAAAACATCTTAAAACCCCATTACAAACCCCAAAGGATATTGGCAACACATTGCCTTATTTACCAATTACTAAAGTAGTTCATTATACCAAATAGAAAATAATGTCTTTGGATTCTCTTCACTCAAAACGCAGCCCTAAACCTTAGTTTTCTGTGAAGATGAAATAGAGCATAAGCTAATCGAGCTTAGTGAGATTGCTCTCACAAAATCATCTATGCATTTAAGAAATAACATTGATAAACCTTGCTTCATTTTCAAATTTTCTTTTGTGCAAAATACATAACCAAGAATCATGCATGAATAAAATCAATGAATCATACCATACTCTTACTTTCCATCATATATCATTATATTGGCATTTATAGTGCCCTTTTAAACTTCCTTTTAATCAACAACTTTATCATATACAAGGATATGGTGGAGGTAATCTTTCAACCCCCTTTCCAATGGTGGTAATAATCTTTCAATTACCTATTTCCTCCTCTAGACCTGGATAATTTCTTTCACTTACCTCAAGGTCGAGGGACACCTCAAACCCGGATAATTTCTTTCAACTACCTCAAGGCGGAGGGACAATCAATTAGGTTCAAAACCCATTTATGATTATAGTGCACTCTCATCCTATGGCTAGCCATGTATATTTGATACATTTCATTTAATATGTCACTTAGCCAATATAGATCATACATGCATGGAAACTTACTGTTTTTCAATTCTACATAGACTCGTTTCATCATTTTATTCACAATTATGCTCATAACATTTATATTAATGGTAGCATATCATGCTTACTCATTCCAAAACAAATCTCATGTTTATCAACATGGCAAATCATTATTAAGGTGCATTGTAATAGCAAGTTTCATCCTCATGTATTTATTCAACCTCGTTTCAAAATATTCATTTGCGACTTTATGTAAAAATTATCAAGGTACGAAGTGAAAACTACTTCAACTTACTCTCGGACTTAGGAAAGCTTTTCACACTTTCCCTAAGTCCCCAAAATAGAGTCATCAAGCCTTGACACTATTTTTAAACCGTTTTCACTCACCGCTACACGATCTTTTCCAAATTTGTCACGTTACAAGAATCTGAAACAATCCAAAAGCTAAAAGGTGAGTTCTCCTTGACCTCCCCCTATTTCTACAACATAAAACCAAGGGAAATGCATTCTCACAACAGCCTACACCAATCCCCTGCATCCTTAATAATGGCATCCACAACATCTATCCGAAAACGCCAAAAACAATCTGAAACTTCATCCAAACATTAACCAGCTATAAACTTTTCAATCTAACATCTAATCTTCATCATATAACATCCAAAAACGCAACCAACTCAACCTTATATCATCAACAAGCGTCAAACACTTATAACATCCCCAAAACTAGCTAAAAATCAACCTAAAAAATACTCAATTAAGTAGTTTCGGGATTCTAACAAAAAATGACATCTCACATTATGTTTATACAATCAAAATACAAAATAACCCAATCAAAATCTCCAGCATTCATAAACCTAATAAAAAATTTAGGCAAAATGCCATAATCATCAATTAACAAGAATTTTCTCAATTAAAGTATAAAATCACATTATAAACCATCAAACAAGAGCCAAATGCTAGGGAATTTCAATAAAGAATCTTAGTTTTTGACAGTGACGAAGAATTACCTTCAAAATGGATTCCACTAAAATTTAACATAAAATCCTTCTTGAAAAGAGTTGAGAAAATAAGAAAGATTTTAAGAAATCTTTTGTAAGGTTTTACTAAGGATTAAAAAGGAATCTAGAGATATAATCTCCATCAAAAATAATTAAAAATCTGAATTCTATGTTCAAGAAATTAGCAAGAGAATGGGAGAAAGTTGAGAGAAAATAAATGAGAAAATTGACGTAAAGTGATAAAATGAATGTTAGAAACCAATTAACTGTCAAAACTATTTGTTAAAACAAGGTAGTAATCTTAATTAAGATTTTTAGAAATAATAACTCTCTAAGGATTCTTAGCTTTGGCCCATCTTCAATTTAGTCACTTTAAAACAACTTTTAAAAATCACATTTTAGTCACCAAAATAAAAATGTCAATTAATTCTATTTAATCAACTTTGTTTTAATTTTCAAAACACTTAATTAATTCATTAAGCCTTTTAGAAATCCCAAATCCAAATTAAATCCACCAATATTCCAAATTAAAACACCTATTTTCCCGAAAATCTACTTAACTGACCAATCTTGGTTCGATCAGTACAGAACCAATCCGACCTGACCTTGAATTTCTTCTAACCCTATTTTTGGGCATTACATATTCTCCAATTTAAAAGTGAGCAATTCCCCATCTTGTATCTTGGTCTACCGTTGGGCCAACAAATAAATTTTGCCGAGATATGGAGGCCAATCATCGACAAATTCACAAAGAAAATTGCTAGCTGGAAATAAAAAATGCTATCATTAGGGGGCTGCATTACCTTAGTGAAATCCGTTCTCTATAATTTGTTGATGTATTATATATCAATCTTCCCAATGCCAGCCTCAGTAAGTTCTCATATGTGGAAGCTAATTGTAAATTTTCTTTGGGGTTCCCTAGATCGCAGAGCAATTCATTGGGTGAAATGGGATAAATTGTGTCTTCCAAAAAAAGCCGGTGGTCTCGGATAGTATAACTTTAAATCGAAGAATAAAGCCTTGAGATTGAAGTGGTTACGGAGATATGGAACATAACCTAACAACCTGTGGCATAATATCAAAGCAGAAATTTACGAGCCTAATTCAGAAGCGATTCTGCCTACTAATCTCAAAGCTTCCAATAAAAGCTGGATTTGGAGGAGCATATCTTCTCAACTATCCAATATCGAAAATCAATTCTCTCAACATATATAATTCATTGTGGGAGATGGGAAAAATATTCAATTCTGGACTAACATGTGGGTAGGAAATGCTACTTTGAAAGATACGTATCTAGGATTTACGCTTAGCTGTAAAAAAATCAGGGGTTGTTGCTGAGTTTGGTGATCTTGCTAATGGTGTATTAGTAATCATTAATTTTATTCGGGTTATACATTTTAGTTAATTTTATAATAATATTGGGCTATTGTTTTTTTATATATATCATTATAGCATATTATTAATAATATTATATTATTATTATTTTTATTAAATATTGTTATTGTTATTAGTATTATCATTATTATCTAAATATTATTACTTATTTATGTTTGAAAAAATTGCAAGTTTGAGATAAATAAAGTTTTGGTTAGTTTTATTAGTATTATTACCGCTACTATTAGTTGATATTATTAATATTATTAGTTATTTTTATTATTAGTTATCTATTATTAAAACATCATCTATTATTATTATTATTATTATTATTATTATTATTAAACAACAACCCAAAAAAGATTAATAGTAATAAAATAAACCAAAGCCCAATTTTATTAATATTTTAAAGTTCATATACAATTAAAAAACCCAAAATATTATATGTCATACATGAGGCCCGATATGGCCCAACCTAATTAAAATCAAATATGAATATCAACCCTAATTTGATAACTCTATCCTTGCGCAGCCCATTGTGAACCATTGGATCAGATGCAATTGGACGGTCGAGATGCAAGCCGAGACAGACTCTCCAGATCTCCCACGTGCGCGTGAAAATCACAGCCCGACCATTCTGCCTCTTCGCTTACCGCGTGAGATCCACACTCGCTATTCGAGCCCTTGCAGCTTCGGCCACGTCGTCACTCCTCTGGTCCCCTCCTCCACCGGTAGCCACAGCAACATGCAAAAAAACCAAAAAACCCAGCAATGTCAGATGGTGCAACCACATGCAAACGAGAGGATTTCAGAGACAAAAAAACATAGAGAATTGCATGAATCCGGCCAAATTAAAATAGAGGCAGCCAGTGAGAATTTTCTTATTTTTATTTTCTTTTTCAAAATGGATGTAATATTCGGGATCTATAAAAATCAAAGCAAAAGCTATTGTAAAAAAAAAAGACGGGGAATTTCAAACTTCAATACAAAAAGCAAGCATTCAGAGGTATGTTTTTTATATTTTGCATTTTCGAATGATAAATAGACTAGGGTTCGTATTTTCCTTCGCCGTCACTTGGCTTCTCGGGGTCGCTCCGGCTTCTGGTAACAAACCTCGGTCTTTGAGACCAGGAGCAGTGAACCAGACGAGGGTCTCGATTTTTTAAAAGTACAAAAAATAGGGTTCGTTTTCAAAAAACCAGGGGTGAATCTGTGTTTAAAAAAGAAAAAGAGGATTTTCTAACGTTTTGGGGTTTCTCAGCAGTCGGCGAGCTGCGGCAGACGCGGTGGAACGCGACGGAATGCGGCCGATTTCCGGGCAGATAGTTGAAGGATTTCAGAGAAATTTCCTTTCTCTTCTCTTTTTTTTTTTAAATATGGGGCAGAAATGATTTTTCTTTTTTTAAAATAGGTTATATACTCGACCCTTAAATATTTGGTTTATTTGCACTAATAAATCCCTCCGCCTCTCTTAATTTACTTCATTAATCGTTTCGTGTTTTTAAATCCCCTCCTCAATCCTCAAAAGGTTTTTAAAATTCATAATTTCGTCCTTTCTTTGAATTTAATCCGCCTTCAGGTGGTTTAATCCCTATTTAACCCCTAAAATTTTGGCTTTTGTTTTAATTTGGTCTGTGGCCAATGAGTTTATCCCATTTTTAACCCCTAATTTTTCAGTTTGTTTAGTTCTTGGCCTCTGTTTTCATGCATGTTTAATTTTCAGCCTTGTATTTAAATTTTAATTTCAGTCTTGTTACTATGTCTTTGTGCTTTTTTTTGTTGGACGCGGTTTAATTTATTATTTGCTTGAATGTTTTTTTTATGATAGTTTAGCTTTTTTAGAATTGGTTTTAATTACTTTAAAATATACCCTAAGCTTAATGGGTACGTGTTTAAATTAATTAAAATGAATTAAGTTTAGGTTTTAGGTCAATTGAAGCCTCAAAATTAGATTTAAAATTTAATTTAATTAATTTAAATTATGCCCTTGGCTTATTAGGGTGTAAGTTTAAATTAATTAAATTAAATTTAGGTTTAGATTAGTTGAAACCTTTATGTAGTTTATGGTCCAAGTTAATTTAATTAATTTAAATCTGTCCTTGGCTTACTTAGACGAATGTTAAATTAATGAAATTAATTATCAGCTCTTAATTATTTTAGAATAAAATTGATATTTGACTTAGATAGAGATCTAATTAAAATCATGATTATTAATTTGACTCGTTTTAAATATTATCATTGGCTTAATGGGATACTAGTTTAAAATTGGTCAAATTAATTATTTTGATTCAAGATAATCCATGAAATGTTAGGATTTTCTAGTTTTTATGATTTAACTAATATAAGGTTAATATTAGACTAACCTAGTTAATAATTAGATCACTAATTAATTTTCCATAATTTGGGCTTTTTTATGTTGGGACTTTAGTAGGCCTAGGTTTTATGCAATTCTATGTCATGCATTTTAACTGTCATTCATTAGACCTTAAATATTTTATTTGGACATGTTATTAATTAATTGACTTTAAATTATAGAAATGAGATATTTATTACTTCCGAAATTTGTGTCGTAACAGTCTTGGCTCAATGGATGTTGACCAAATATTCGAATTAATTCTTACCGTCCGAAGGTAAACCTTAATTTGAATTAAAAGTTGATAAGTCATAACATCATATTTAAATGCTTTCATCATGAATAAAGGTGATGTACAAAATTCAAACCATAAATTAACTCGGCAGTCAGGCTTATCCAATGTCGATTTAATCTATGGTCCGATGTATCATCACCATTATTAATTAAACGTTTAATTAATTCAAGCCCACAATTTTGACAAAAGCCCGTTTAATTAAAGTCCATATACAATCAAGAACATTTAATTAAATTCAATTTAAATTTCAACAATTTCCATCAATTAAAAGCAACATATATTTTGGTACCGATTTTCGGGTGTGATGGGGTGCTAATCCTTCCCTACACGTAACCAACTCCGGGACCCATTTTCAAATGAATCTATGATTTTACGGTGTCCGATCTACCTAAGTGGCCACTTCAAGTCTTTTATTTTCTACAACACAAATTTTTAAAAGACTTCCCACTTTTCCAAATATTTTCTCAAAAAGCAAAAGGAAAATCAGACTAGGTTCCTTTTCTAGTGAGCGCGATTTTTTTTTAAAAAAAATCGCTACATTATGGTGCTGGAAAACAAACCTTTGGAGGAGATTATTTGATTGGGAACAAGAAGTTTGGGATTCTTTTAACAATTTCATTAATAGTTGCCGTGTAAAACCTGATTTGTCGGATAGTATGCGATGGTCAGCTGATTCTAATGGAGTTTACAACGTCAAATCTTTCTGTAAGGTATCTTTAAATACCAACGTTCCTTATGATACTGTTTGGAAGATAGTATGTGCAATCTTGCTCATCAACTGTCGAATCGTTTGTGTGGAAAGCTCTTCTTGGAAGAATACCTACTACAGTTGAACTGTTGAAAAGGGGAGTTCTAGATCAGCAATATGCACTATACCCTTTTTGTTTGAAGGAACAGGAAACCATTCCACACTTATTGTGCCACTGTTCGATCACATGGAAGCTATGGCAAAAGTGGTGGAGCCTTTGGAAGATTTATTCTGTCATCCCTACAACTTTGCATGAAATGTTACAACAATGGGTTTTGACTCCTAAAAGCAAGGTGCATGATCAGGTATGGGTTCTAAGTTTTTTCTGTTTCATTTGGTCAATTTGGTTATTTAGGAATGCTGTCATTTTCAAAGGCGCAAAGGTCGATATAGAGCAAGCTTTTGATTTGTGTATTACGAGGCTTAGTTGGTGGTGCAAGGCAAAATGGCCACGGGAGAATATATCTATTTCTGATCTAATTAGATGTCCAATCCACTTCAATACTATTAGATGCAGCCGTCCTAAGCTGAAAAATTGCTCCTGGTGTCCCCCTCAAATTGGTGCTTTAAAATTCAACATCGATGGGGCTGTCCTTGGTAGTTTCGGAGAAGATGGCATAGGTGGTTGCCTGCAGAATGAGAAATAGGAGACTTTAATTTATTTCTCTAAATCTGTTAGAAGAACTGATGTGTCGACAGTAGAGATCCTAGCCATTAAAGAAGGTTTACTCTTATTTAGCATTTCGCCGTGGTGTAACAAGCTCAGAGTCTCTCGAGAACGATTGTAAATCAGTGGTGGACTGGTTTCTGCAACTAATTTTGCCCCTGCAGCGTTCAAGCTGATCATTTTATCATGCCTCAACATTAGTAAATATTTCGAATGGAGAATTTTATATGTGCCTAGAGAATGCAATTTGTAGGCCGATATATTGGCTAAGAAGGGAATTTCAAGAAAGGATGATCTAGTAATCTTCAACCCCGTATTGAATTAGTGGAAGAGAGTAGTTTTGAGTAGTGAATGGTCCAGCTTTAGTGGAATAACAGAGCATCCATTTCTGGCTTGAAATATGATTGAGCTGCCTTCTGTTGCACTTGACGCTTTTATTGCTATGTTCCTGTTGATATAGTTCACTCCTGCGACCAGTGGTAAGTTCATCTTGAAGGGTCAACTTCGGGTTCATTATGTCCTACTGAATCTTGGGTTTGCATGGGTTTGTTGGAGAATGGTTATGACATGATGCTAGGGCAGTTACTCAATATAGGTAAAGCCAACACTAATCTTGTTCGTATATTGGGTTTGATGGGAGTTTGTAATTTGTCGGAATTTTATCGGCATAAATATGATGCGCTCTTTTTTCTCCATTTAGGTTTAGTTTTTTTTTAATGAAGCCCATATTTATGGCTTGAGTTGTATGATGATCCCTAATAAAATCATATAATTTTTATCTTTCAAAAAAATATTGGACTAATTTATAAATATTAAAAGAAATAGGGACAAATTCTTACAATCTACACAAATTCTTACTCAAATAGTAAGAATTTAAGTTATAATGTAAGAATTTGTGTAGTTACACAAATTCTTACCTAAGACAAAATCTACGCAAATTCTTACTCAATTGGTAAGAATTTTTGTAGTTACACAAATTATTACTCAATTAGTAAGAATTTCAGTTCTACATAAATTCTTACCCAGTCCTACATAAATTCTTACCACTTTTTGTAAGAATTTATGTTGGCCGCATTTTAATCGCGCTCTAAGGTGCCTTACCCTGGCATTTCCCCATTTACGGTCTTAATCAATAAAAATAGCATACTCCATATATGTTTTTTCATGTCATTAATCCACTGGAATGACAAATTCCAAAAGGTTATTTTTTTTAATAATTTCTACCTAGGGGAGGAAGAATTTGCTCTTAATGAGATTTGAACCCGCAACCTAGGGGAGATGGGAGAGTGTTAATCTAGAGCTTTACCCACTTGCTCTAGAGATTGTTGACCAAAAGACTATTTTTTTAAAAAAATTTGATGTACAATAAATGAGTGAAGATGCACTTAATAAAAAGATGATATGAAAAAAAATAATAAAGATTATACTTTTTATCAATTGAGAGTTGAGACCATAAACGGCGTGATAAAGATAACCTATAATATAATTTTTCCTACCGATACGTGGGTGGCTTTTATAGACTATAGTTATGTTTAAATAAAAACAATTGAATTCCATATATTTTAGGTTTGAAAGTGCCGTTAGCCAGCTAGAAACTACACTACAATATTTTAATATGATTTAATTCATAAATTGATCTTAACTTGTGTATTCTTTTCTATTTTTGTAGTTAAATGTATTTTTATTTGAAATAGTATTTAAATTTTGTTTTCTCCTCCTTAAAGTCTTTAAAATATGACTAATTAAAAAGCTAATTGTTGAGATATTGATTTTGATATAAGTTAAATGAAAATTATTTTTAGACTTAAATAAATTTGCAAAAATAATTCAAAGCCAAATAACATGAAAAATGTGTTTGAACTTGTTTTAAAGTGTTTTTGAGATGTTTAGATGCTTTCAAAATAGCATAGGTGTCAAAAACAGGCTGTGAGTATCGGTACTCCTCGTACCAATCCTCAACGACTCGTAATGATACGGTCGTACACGTACCGATACGAGGTGTTTTCCCCAATTTCCAGTGAGCCAATTTCGTACCGATATTGGCTATGTCGTACCGGTAAGCTAGGGTCCGTACCAATACTCATGTATCGTGTATCGGTACGCCATGTATCAAATGTTTGTAACAGCTCTTTCTTCTTAAAGCAGGTACCGATACCGAAGGTCGCGTATCGATACCCACTATACCAGAAGTGCGTCTAAGGCTGGAAATAAAGGCTCCAACGACTCTTAACAACCTCCAATGGCTAGTAATAGCCACAAACTCATTAGAGGGTTTAAAAGACCTCTTCAACCAGCCATGGAACAACAAGAAACAAATTGCCAACATTCATGTATAGAGAGAATTGTATTTGTGCTTAAAAGTCTTATTTTTCATTAGAAAACACTTGTTGAGCCAATTTGTCAATATTGTTCAAGTGTTTAGGTTTTTGGGTGAGAGCTTAAGATTGCAAACAAATTAGCCTTGTGAGGTTTTTCATTAGTTTGCTTATTTGTATTCTCTCTTGTAAAAGAGTGTCTCAAAGCTTTGGGGTATAAGCTTTGTGGGTTTGTAAAGGTTACTTTTGATCCTTGAAAAAGAAAGAAAAATTAGTGGATTTGTGGAGAATCCTTAGGGGGAGTTAAGGTAGTAGAGGTAGACTTGGTCGAGAAGTTGAACCACAATAAATCTGTCTCCAATTTTTTAATTTTCATTGCTTCCACAAATCTTATTGCAGAGGCAATTCTCCCTCTTTTGGCTATTTAGTTGATCATTTTGAGCCCAACAGTTGGTATCAGAGCCTCGTCTCTACATCGGATTAACATCCTAGAATCAATCCTAGAAGTGCTCTGTCAATCTACATCATCAATCTACATCAACTAGTTCAAATGGCACAATCCATGACCAAGCCCCCTTACTTCAACGGGATCAACTACTCCTGTAGGAAAAAAAGGATGATGCTATTCATTCAATCCAATTACTTTTCTCTTTGGGATGTTGTTACTGATGTCCCTTTCACTCCTCAAAGGAGAAGAGAAAAATGAAGGACAGGAGAAAATAAGAACATGGAACTCAATGCCAAGGCCATGCACATCCTCTTTTGTGCACTTGGTCCCGAAGAGTATGGAAGAGTTTCTTCTTGTGATAATGCCAAAGAGATTTGAGACAAGCTTAAAGTCACACATGAGGGCACACCAAAGTGAAGGAGACAAAGATTGGTCTTCTCAACTTTGAGTGCGAGAACTTCAAGATGGATCTGGAAAAAGACATCAAAGTCATGTCCAATTGATTCTCTACAATTGTAAACATGTTTAAGGGTTATGGAGAAGTGACCACGGAGGACAAGCTAGTAAGGAAGTTGATCTATTCACTTTCCAAAGCATAGGAGTCCGAAAAAACTGTGATTATAGAAACAAAGAACCTCATGATGCTCAAGCTTGACGAGCTCATATGTTTCTTTCTCATCCATGAGATGATGTCTAATGGGAAGAAAGAAGAAGAGAACAAAAAAAAGAATGTTGCTCTTAAATCCTCAAGCTATCAAGAAGATTCAAGTGAATATGATGAAGAAGATGAAGAGATTGCCAAGCTCTTCAAAAAAACTCAAAAATTCACGAAGTACGAGAAAAAAGAATCAAAGCATGAATCAAAGAAGAAGAAAGATCTCATCATTTGCTTCGAGCGCAAGAAACAGGGACACGTCAAGTACGATTGTCTAAGAATAAAGAAGAATGGATAAAGTCAAAAGAAAAAGGTCTTTGTGGCTCTAGAGAGTGACGAAGAAGACTACACTAATGATAAGGTAGCCAACCTATGTATCATGGTCATCCAAGATGAAGATGTAACCTCTAACTCATCTAATTTAAATTCTTATATTTTTTTATGAGTTACAAGAAACCTATAACGAATTGGTTTTGGAGTTTGAGGCTTTATTTTCTAAAAACAATAAGTTGATTTCAAAATTGAAAATCGGGAATGAATTGCTTTCTAAAACCAATTTCAAACTTGAAGCAAGGGTTAAAGATTTTGAACAAATGGAATTGGATTTACAAAATTGCTTCTAAAAGTTCGAAAGGATCATCAAAGAAAAATTTATGGTCTTAAAAGAATTTTTTTAACAAAGATTTTCAAAGAAGTGAAAATGGAGGTAGCTTCAAAATGAATTATGTTAAAACAAATTTTTATCAAAGACAATCTAGTTCCCTTAGATTTTTAAATGGAAAATTAGTTAAAAAAACATTTGAGTTCGAAAAGGACTCAATTCTTCAAACAAAAAGGATGTCATTGAAAAATGAATCCCTAATGGAACTAAAATTTTTGGGACTAATGCCAATGGATCTAAAGCAATTTGGATACCAAAATATTTGTGATTGTTTTTCTGTAGGTGTGCTTGAGCATTGATGAGCAAAGTCGAATTTCGAAAGCTTTTGACACACAAGGGAGAAGGACACTTAAAGAGAGTGAGGCTTAACATTCTACATTGGTTCAAGTGGTAAAATTGTTCATGCAATTTCCTTGATCATGTTTCTAATGTTTGATTTTGTTTGATCTAAGCATATTTTGTTTGACTATTTGATGCCTTAATTGCATATAATTAGGGACAGTTTAAAATTGCACGAGTTACTTGTTTTTTCCTATTATGTCTATAACTATGGTTTTTTTCCTTAAACTTGTAATGTTTGGTTAAATCTTGTGAAACTATGCTTTCTATGTTTTAAATGATGATTTTGAGAAGCATGTTGATAGTTTGTAGCAAAATGATCAAAATGTACATCTAGGACCTCATAGAGACTTTGTATGAACTTAAAATTAAGTTAGAAGGTCTCTTGAGTTGATTTTGCTGCATAATTTCACCATTTCGTGCAGTCAGTACCGATAATGCCTTCGACTTGTATCGATAAGAATGTCTCTGTATCGGTACCGATATTGCCTTCAGCTTGTACTAATACTGCTTTCTATGTTTTAAATGATGTTTTTGGCTTGTACCGATACTGCATAGTTTGTCTTCTTTTTGCCATGCATTGTATACTTATAGATTATATTGTTTTTGGCATGATTAAATTGAATTTCTTGATTTAATTTCATTTATTTAAATTGAAATTCAATTTTATTTCTCTTGAATTATTGGATTAACAATTATCTTGTTGCTTGATTAAGGGGAGCCATTTTTTTCATTTATTAGTTTTTTTGGTCCAATTCTCCATTGTTATCTTGAACTTAAATATGATTTCAAACTTTGTTTTGAATTATTTTTTATATAACAAAAATGGGAGAGATATGTTTGGAAAATTAAATTTCAATAAGAAAAAAGGGTGAGCTTTTACATTTTTTTAAAAAAATATTCTCTTTCTCTAAATTTATTTTTCTAAGGGGGGGAATTTCAAAATAAATTTTCAAGTGCATTTGTTATATAAAAAAGGGGGAGATTGTTGAGATATTGATTTGAACCTACATAAAATAAAAAATATATGAATATTCTTGACTACTCAGCCAATTAAAGGATCTCATTATTGACCATCTTTTAACTATATATATAGGGTTAGGATTCACTTACATTGAGTAAAACTGAATAACTTTTACACAATTTTTAGACCACTTAGATTGTTTTGTTATATCAAACTTCCTTATATTTTTTGAAGTGATAATCTTCACATTTTCCACTGTTAATCACATTTATTCATTTACCTTCATCTAACGGTCCAAAAAAAGTGTAAAATTTTCAAGTTTTACATAGTGTAAGAGGATCATCTCTCTCCCTCCCTCCCTCCCCCTTCCCCTCTCTCTCTAAAATAAAAGTTTGTTGCTCTTGATTTCACAAAACTATTTTTTGTTTAATATTTTAAAAAAGGATAAACTACTAAAATGATCACTTATGTTTAGGGTTTGTACACTTTTGGTCATCGGATTTCAAATTTGACCATTATGGCCACTTACGTTTTCGGACGTTTGTTGTCGTTAAACGTTAACACGGGGTTGATCTGGCACAATAAAAAGATGGATAAATTACCTAGATAGTCTATAAACTATTACTTTATTCCTATTTTTACAACCGAAATAAAAATAATTTGTATAATTACGCATTTATTCCTCCATATTTACAATTCTTTTATTTCTTCTCCCCTCCATCATCTTCCATATTCTTCTTCATAGCAGCAAATGGTGCTTCAATAATTTATTGTCTAATAGTAAAAAATTAGGGATTGGGTTCAAATAATTGATATAAACTATTAGACAATAAATTATTGAAACAAAACATATTACTCTTTTAAGAATGTTAGCAGTAAATTATTAAAACAAAACAATAAATATATATAATATTAAAATCTGACATTGCATCAGCTTATGCGGTTGGCTCAAAATCATGATTTTAAAAGCACTTTTACCTCAATCCTGAACGACTTAAGAGAACAAACCAAAGAGAGGGAAAAATTTTAAAAATAAAAGCCCTACAAATCAAATTCATGAACTTTAAACTAAAATTTTAACTTTTTAAAGTTAAAAGGTACATATAAACTAAAATTTACGTGATCTGTGTATTAAATTTTTTTAAAAAGAAATTAAGTTTTTTTTTAAATAAGACTTGAGTTATTTAAAGTCTCAAAATTTCTTGACGTCGATTTCGGCTAAAATAACATTTTGATGTTCAACCGTATTTCAAAAGTATTTGAATAAATCTCATTTGTTGTCTTTTCACCTTTACATTTGTTATTTTATTTTTTAAAACAGTTTAAAAATAACTACAAGATAATAAATGTTTATAAATATTTTTATCCTTTGATAAAGCACATACACCATGTAGACAAAACGATTTGAATTGTGTCTTTACATTTTTTATAATTAAGTCTCTTGTGGCATGTTTAATAATAATTTTTAGCCTTTTAAATTTATGTTTTTTAATTAAGTCCTAAATTTGTGTGTAAATTAGCGTTTATGTCATTTTAATTTCTGTTTTGATTCAATTAAGTCCTAATTTAGTAGTTTACTAAAATTTTAGCCCTTGAAGTTTTAATTTCTTTTCAATTTAGCCTACAAGCATGTTTATTTTACCATGCATGTTTTATTTAATTTCATTCTTGTGATTATATTATTTAATTAATAATTATTATATTATAGTTTTTAATATATTATAAAAAGTTAAATTATTGTAGAAATCATCCGTTTTATCTTAAATTGTTACCTTTATTAAAAATTAAAATGATAGAAATATTGAGATTCACTCATTGACGTAGTGGTCATATATGTTCATCCGCTTTATTCTTTGTGTAGATTTGAATCCGACACTTACCTTGAAAATATTATTATAACACTACATAATCAGTGGCGGAGTCAGGATTACTATATAGTGGGATCAGTGTAAAGTGTGAGGTACGGGGATTCTCATACCACTACAATAAGTATTGTTGACCTCATACCCTAACAAATCAAGTGATGTCAATTCTATTATATCTTATGAAAAATCTATATTAGCTCATTGAAAATCACATTTAGCTTTTTAAAAATTTCACACCCCACTTTTATATGTGGCTCCTCCATTGTACATAATAATAATAATAATAATAATAATAATGATGATGATGATGATGATGAAAACACTAATTTTTATTGTTGAGAGAGTTGGTAAGCCATTGAGGCGTCCATTAATGATGGAAACGTTAGTTTTTCTATTATAGATTTTTAATATATTTTATCTTGACCAATGAGGTGTACATATAAGACTTCAAACACTATTAAAATTTAGGCATAATCATTGAAAAGTTATTTTGGTTTCTAATTTTTACATATTTTAATTTTTAACATTTTATTTTAGACTAAACTGATTCTTTCGTAAATAAAAAATGTTAGTCGATTAACGAAAAATATTTAAAAATGATGTGACAAACCTACATGATAATGCACGGTGACATAGCAGTGTCATATAGATAAAGATGTTGAATTGTCGGAATAATATATCAGTCAAAAAAATAAATTTATAAAATTATATAAAATATAAAATTATTTTTTATTAATGTGTTATTATGTCAAGTCATTTCAAGATGTTTATCTTTAATTGATTAACCGTTTTTATTTATGAAAGAGTCATTTAACTCAAAATGAAAGGTCAAGAATTAAAATATTGAAAGAAAATAAAGGTTAAATTGATTATTCAATAAAAACCACATTATGCCTAAAATTTAAAACTAACATAATGATAAGTCGGCTGAATGGCAGATGATGGAAACATTACTTTCGATGGTTGAGAGTTGCTAAGCTATAATGGTGAAAGTATGAACCCAACAAAATCACCAAACATCATCCATGTGCAAATCAATCTTTGGCAGAAACTGTAATATGCCAGCAGAATTTGTCACAAGCATGCATTATTTTTTATTAATTAATTAATTATTATGCGTTTCAATTGGATTTTAATTTGATTAATATTATTGTTATTATAATATCTATTTAATTGAATAACTCTAATCAAATATTAATTGAAACATACTTGAACATCTAATATCCTACAATTTATATATGGGTTGAATAGTATAAATAATTTACAAATAAGTTGATTCAAGGAAGAAGAAGATAAAGGAAAGATAATGAAACAATAGAAGGAGGATATTAATAATAATAAGAGCTTAGGAAGATAATACTTTTCTGGAGGTTTTTTATTGTAATATTCTCGGATTTTCTAACCAAATTTTTTCCGAGTCTGATAATCAGAAAATTTATTTTAATAATTAAAATCTTTATTTATAATTTTGAGAAGTGTGCCCACAGCCAAATTAGATTGAGTTCCTTCTGTTAAATGATAGTTTGATTTGGTAGCGAATTAAAAAAATGAAAAGAGTCAAATGGAAATTCAAGGACAATTTAGAACCATTAATTTCCATTTTCAAGCTTAAGTATCAAAATTGTGTTTAGATTTTAAAATATTTTCTTGAAAACACGCGTTTTGAAAATAAAAGTTGTCATCGATTGTTTTGGGTTAGGAACGAGTGAATACCTATTAATTTATCTTTTTGAAAAGACTTTTGTAAATTTATAATTAAAAATATGATCAAATTACATGAATGTATAAGCAATGGAGACCAAATTTATTAAAATTTTCGGAATTAAAACTAAATTGATTGCATGTGAAAATATGGAAGATTAAAATTGCTATTTGTTATACAATTTTTTTAATTGTCATGTTACTCTCTTAACGGCTCAAAATCCATTTGTAAAAAAAAATCAAAGTTTAATATTTATTATGTAACTTTTAAAAGTTTAGTAACCATTTATAATTTTTAAGATAGTTTAATGACCATTTGTGAACTTTACCCTAAATCTACTTTATCTCTATTTTAAAATTAAAAAAATCCAAAAAGAATAAAACAAAATCGAACGAAAGCAACATATCGAAACCTAATTATTTAATGCCGGAAGGAAACAAAACTTACACGTTTTGAAGAAAGAGAAACCCAATTTCCCAATTTACATTTATAAATGGTTTCCATTTTCCTAAAGGTTTTCTTTCCCATGAATGAAGGAAACCAAAATAGGAGCATAAAATTATTATTTTTCATATATATTTTATTAACATTATTAATATAGATTTAAAAGTTAATTTAGTATTTTTGTTTATAAAATGTTCTTAGTTATATAAATATTTATGGATTTTGCTATAAGAATTACACATATTTCAATCATTAATGATTATTTTGTATTTCAATAGAATGTAATTAATGACACCCCTAAAAAATTGTGTTCCATTATTCTAGTGTGTTTAATGTAATTAATATTCACCTAAAGCTGCTTAGAGTTTAGTATTTAGGGTTTTAGAATTTTAGGGTTTATGACTTAAGGTTTAGGGTTTATGTGTTTTATGGTTTAGGATTTAGGTTTTCATAGTTTAGGGTTTATGGTTTTATAGTTTAGGTTTTAGGGTTTATGGTTTTATAGTTTAGGGTTTAGGTTTTATTATTTTAGTGTTTTATGGTTTAGTGTTTTAGCGTTTAGAGTTTAAGCTTTTATGGTTTTTAGAGTTTTAGGGTTTAATTACATTAAACACCCTAAATTAATGAAACATGACTTTTTAGGGATGTAACTAATTACAAATTTTAAGATTCTATTGAAAAGCAAAATAAAAATTAATGATTTGAATCTATATAGTTCTTATTAACAGGGCCGTCAATAGCAAACCCAATATTTATATACTTATTTTTTAGTGTTACTAATAATAGGGCATAATGTCAAAAATATCTCTAACATTTGACTGAATAGTAATTTTTGACCTCTACTGTTTTTTTGAAGTGATTTAACCCTCAACGTTTTATTTTGGGTCAAAATAGTATCTCTTTGGATGAAAATTATTAGTCAACTGACGGTAAGCATCTTAAAATGACTTGACAGAATTGTAACACCCCAAATTCCCGCAATTCAGAAAACCTAATTTGCAAAATCGCTAATTCGAAAAAACCCTAGTTCTAAAATCCCTAAATTAAAAACCCTAGCCTAATTTCGATTTCAAGAATAAATAAGCATAAATTTGATTTTAGGGGTTAATTTGAATTAAATCTGAAAGTTTGGTGACCAAAGTGAATTAAGGGTAAAGTTTTGAGCCAAATACGCAAACCCTAGAAAGATCAAGGTTGTGCCTCGCTTTTTGCCCCTTTTCTTGGGAATTTAAAATCCCATCTTCAGATTTGATAAAACCCTTGGACTCTCATTCTTGGTTCAGCCACACCCTCTTCTCTTTTTCTCTCTCTCATTTGTTCTCTCTCAAATAAACCCACCCCTCACATCCTTTCCGATCAGGTTTCGGACAGCCTCCGTCCACCGTCCGTGGCTCGCACGGCCACTACCACCGCGACCGACATCAACTTGCTAGTAAACCCCAACCTTCGGCCATCCCTTATCGACCACCGTTGTGAGAGATCGGAGTAAGAACTGTTTGGCTTTCCCTTTTTCTCCTCGTATTGTTCCTTGCTCCGCCATCGCTTCATCCGTACGGCCGCTCACTCTGTCTTGTTCTCCGGTTGAGTGTGGGTAAGTCTTGAAGCCATGGGTATGGCTATAAATCAGTGTTTGTTTTTGAGTTGTGGGTTGTGGTTATTTTGGATTTTGTTCGTGTTGTGGTCGTGAGTGAGCATTATGTTATCGTTTTGTGCTTCTGGTGAGGGTCGCCGGTGAGTCGCCGCCTTTGGCAGCACCTGTTTGTCGCTACCGCCGTTAATATCTCTTCTGTTGCCGCCGTATGGAGTGTTAGGGAAAAACCCTAATTTCTACTGATGTAAAGGGGGAAACGGGTTTGGGCTCGCTGGGTGGTGCATGTGTGTGGGAGTATTTGGGATGATGGGTTGTACATGTGTGTGTGAGAGTTTTTGGATGTTGGGCTATACGTGTGGGTGAGGGTATGTTTGGGCTTGTTGGGTTGGCCCGAATGTGTGGGTGTAGTGAAGGGCTTGTTTGGTGGAGCCCAAATTAAGTGGTTAGTGAGGAAGTCGAACCAGACCTTGTGACCGAAACTGTTGAGAACCGAACCGGATGGGTAAAGCAAACTGACAGAACCGGTTTTAACCTTGGATAGTTGATCGGACCCGACCTAACCCTACCCGACCATTGACCGACCCGACCCGTTGATTGGATGGTGGCAACGTTAACCTTGATGATGTTAGCTTTGACCAGTTGACATGTTTGACCAGTTGACTTTGATCTTTGACCAGTTGACTAGTTTAACCAGAGTTGACATTTGACTTTGACCAGGGTTGACTTTGACTTTTGACCCAAAGTTGACTTTTTTTAGAAAACCTTCATCTTGACCTTATTTGACGTCTTAAGTCTAAATTTACTGCTCATTTTGTCTAATTTGAACCAGAAAGCTTCGTTTTGCTAATTATGATTAATTTGTATCTTAGTAATTTTAGAAGAATTAAGTATCGGATTAACCCGAGTTATTCTCGTGTTCAGGTATTATCTCTGAGGCTGACGAGTTACCTTATCCTGTTCAGATCATTTTTGCATGTTCTTCGAGGCCCTTACGTGAGCATGCTTTCGGTTCCGTTCTTATGTTTTTAGTTGGTGGCTTAATTTTAGTAAAAATTATTAATGTAGTGATTTTACCTCATAGGTTCTGATTCAGCTAGGCTTGAGAGTGAGAATCGTTCTTCTCGGCATTAGAGCTACTGCTTGCCAAGGTGTGTCTCTTCTTGTGCCACATATTGTGTGTTTCTTACTTTGCTATATTATGTGAAATAATATTTTATATATTCCTTGATTTATTGTCTGATTGATTGTGATTGGAGAATATTTTGAAACATCATGCATTGCATATTAAATTGTGTTTTTAAATCAAACATCGGATTTTCAGAAAAATGAGACACTCGTAAGAGTTCGAATTTATGATTTTACAAATTATATCATGTGTCTTGGGATCAAAATTGTATTCGAAAAAAGTGAAGGAAACCTCTACTCTGGCGAGGGAAACCTCCACTCTGTATGATATCGGATAGTCGGGTATTGAGTCATGCATCGGACATCATAACCTTATGATTTGGATTTATCAGATTTATTATGCATTCAAAAAAGACTTTATTAGAAAATAAAAATATTTTTTTATTTTTGTGTTGCTCGCACTTTAAAGACACGCTAAGCTCTTTAGCTTACTCCCTCATATTTTTTTCTTTCAGATACTCAGACTGATTAAGCAACTCGGTACTTGAAGCTTCTCGTATTTTACTCGGATATTTTATTATTCAGTATGAACTCTTTTCAATTATTCAGATCAATGTTTTAACATATTTTGGAACATTTTGTAATTCGGAGATTTGGGACATTTAAATTGGGATTTTGTTTCAACATGCATTTCTGGATTTAATTTGAATATTTTTATTGAATTTTCATGATATATTTTAATGTTTGTGATTCGTCATTAACTGAGTTATTTCACGATAATTATTATTATTTAAATATAAATTTTTGTTTCATAAACAAGTAAACCTACAATGCGTTTCTTGAGGGACAAGTTTTTCAAACTTAACTCCCAAGATTTAATTTAAGAAATTAGGTTAAATTTAGGGGGTTACGTCTAGTGGTATCAGAGCTAAGTTACACCCTCAGACTGTGAGGCTCACAAAAAAAATTTCAAAATATTTTTACTTCTGCATGCATCTGAAATATTTTGGGACAAATGAGAATATTTTTGAAAAATGTACTACGATATTATGTTATTTTGACTTTATCATTTTCAATGTGTTTTAAAATCTGAGACTCTTGTACCGAATTTGACATTAGACTCTTACCTTTTGTAGATAGTTTACTATGCCACCGCGTAAGGGTTCTAGCTTTGTGATTGGTCGTGGCTGAGGCTGTACCGCCGTTTTTGGTAGTGATCATATGCCTTCTATTGGTCAGACAGAAAATAAGAATGAGATATCAGATAATGAGGACGAGTCAATGAGAGGACATCAGATTAGGAGCGATGGCTCACGTGATGTTGAGGATATTGAAACAGTTTAGACAGACAGCGCCACGGTGCACCAAGAGTTGTTGCGTTATCTCTGTCAGTCATAGGGTTTGAGGAAACCCATATCTACAGAATTTTTAGCTGATGGGATGATATTGTTTGAGGGTAAAACTGGTATACATCCAGCTGATGCTGAGTATTGGCGAAAGAAATTACAACGTTTGTTTGTTGAGATGGATTACCCTGTCAATCAGAAATTGAGGGCCATTGTATCCCTCCTTGAAGGAAAAACACAAAATTGGTGGGAGTCTGTGGTAGATACCGTTCCATCTAGTCATGTTACATGGGAGTTTTTTCAACAGGCCTTTCAAGATCAATATGTAGGAGCCGAGTTCTTAGCAAGGTGTCGCGATGATTTTATAAATCTAAAGCAGAAAGACATGTCTGTAAATGACTATGAGATAGAGTTTCTGAGGTTGGCCAAATATGTTACGGGGTTAGTTGCGATCGAGAAAGATAAGTGTAAATGGTTTTGGATGGGCTTCGTATACCGCTTTAGAGAGAAGTTGTTACCCATCATGATAAGGTGTTCAACGAGCTAGTTGGTCGAGCTAAGACTGCTGAGAGGATAGCTACACTCATGAAAGAGAATGAACCTTTGATAGCTAGTCAAGTCGGGAAGCAATCGAACCCATCTGCTCAATATAGTTTTGTCAACTTGTCTAGGAAGAGGCATAGAGATGAGTCTGTTCCTCATAGTTATCAGAATGTGAAGCCTGCAGTACAAGTAATTCCGTCTGGTAGCTTAGGTAGTTCAAAAGTTCGTCGACCTATTTTTCTATGTGACTTTTATAATAAAAAGCATAACGAAGAGTGCAGATTGATGAGCAGAATGTATTTTAGATGGTTCTCGGGATCATTACTTAAAGAATTGTCCGCGTACACCTACTGCTTCATCCGTGCAGAGTCAAACACATGCATTAGTTCAGGCACCTCGCAGAGGTAGAAGGCATCTTAGGTCAACTACTTCTAGTACTGCTAGTAGAGGTAGACATGCTCAGAAGGGTGGATCAATTAGATCCGACGCTAGACAACCGTGTTCAATATATTTGACCGGATCTCACGTTGGATATGATGATATGCTCGATGGTTTAGCAGGTACTTTTTGATGTGTTTAGTTCTTACTGTTGGTTATGATGTATTATAAATTTGGAATGGAGAAGGATAAGAATGTGTCAGTTAGTTTGGGAATCTGTTGTTACATCTGAAAATTTTGTGGACGAAATTTCTTTTAAGGAATGAAGAGTTGTAACACCCCAAAATTCCCACAATTCATAAAACCTAATTTGCAAAATCCCTAATTCGAAAAAACCCTAGTTCTGAAATCCCTAAATTAAAAACCCTAGGATTTGAGAATTTTTGAAGTAAAACCCTAATTTTGATTTCAGGAATAAATAAGCATAAATTTGATTTTAAGGGTCAATTTGAATTAAATCTGAAAGTTTGGTGACCAAAGTGAATTAAGGGTAAAGTTTTGGGCCAAATACGCAAACCCTAGAAAGATCAAGGATATGTCTCGTTTTTTGCCCCTTTTCTTGGGAACTTAATATCCCATTTTCAGATTTGAGAAAACCCTTGGACTCTCATTCTTGGTTCAGCCGCATCCTCTTCTCTTTTCCATTTTCTCTCATTTGTTCTCTCTCAAATAAACCCACCCCTCACATCCTTTTTGATCAGGTTTCAGACAGCCTTCGTCCATCGTCCGTGGCTCGCACGGCCACTACCACCGCGACCGGCATCAACTCGCGAGTAAACCCCAACCTTCGGCCATCCCTTATCGACCATCGTTGTGAGAGATCAGTGTAAGAACCGTTCGACTTTCTTTTTTTCTCCGCATATTATTCTTTACTCTTTCTTCACTTCATCCGTACGGCCGCTCACTCTGTCTTGTTCTCCGGTTGAGTGAAGGTAAGTCTTGAAGCCATGGTTATGGCTATAAATTAGTGTTTGTTTTTTAGTTGTGGGTTGTGGTTATTTTGGATTTTGTTCGTGTTGTGGTCGTGAGTGAGCGTTATGTTATTGTTTTGTGCTTCTGGCAAGGGCCGTCGGTGAGCCGCCACCTTTGGCAGCACCTGTTTGCCGCCACCGGCCGTTAATATCTCCTCTACCGCCGCCGTATAAATTGTTAGGGAAAACCCCTAATTTCAACTGATGTGAAGGGGGAAACGGGTTTGGGCTCGCTGGGTGGTGCATGTGTGTGGGAGTGTTTGGGCTGATAGGTTGTGCATGTGTGTGTGAGTGTTTGGATGTTGGGCTGTGTGTATGGGTGAGGGTATGTTTGGGCTTGTTGGGTTGGCCCGAGTATGTGGGTGTAGTGAATGGCTTGTTTGGTGGAGCCCAAATTGAGTGGTTAGTGAGGGAGCCGAACCGGGCCAAGTGAACTAGACCGAACCTTGTGACCGAAACTGTTGAGAACCAAACCGGATAGGTAAACCGAACTAACAGAACCGGTTTTAACCTTGGATAGTTAACCAGACCAAACCCATTCGTTGACCGACTCGACCCGACCGTTGACCGACCCGACCCGTTGATTGGATGACGTCAGCGTTGACCACTTGACCAATTTGACTTTGACCATAGTTGACCTTTAACTTTGACTAAGGTTGACTTTGACTTTTAACCCAAAGTTGACTTTTTTCAAAAACTTTTACCTCAACCTTATTCGACGTCCTGAGTCCAAATTCGCTATCCGTTTTGTCTAATTCGAACCGAAAAGCTCTATTTTTTCTAATTACGATTAATTTGTACCTTAGTAATTTTAGAAGAATTAAGTATCAGATTAACCCGAGTTATTCTCGTGTTCAGGTATTATCTCTAAGACTGACGAGTTACCTTATATTGTTTAGACCGGTTTTGCACATTCTTCGAGGCCTTTACGTGAGTATGCCTTCGGTTCCGTTCTTATATTTTTAGTTGGTGGCTTAGTTTTAGTAAAAATTATTGATGTAGTGATTTTACCTCATAGGTTCTGATTCAGCTAGGTCTGAGCGTAAGGCGCGTTCTTCTCGGCATTAGAGCTACTGCTTGCTAAGGTGTGTCTCTTTATGTGCCACATATTTTGTGTTTCTTACTGTGCTATATTTTGTGAAATACTATTTTATATATTCCTTGATTTATTGTCTGATTGATTGTGATTGGAGAATGTTTTGAAACATCATGCATGACATATTAAATTGTGTTTTTAAATCAAGCATTGAATTTTCAGAAAATGAGACACTCGTAAGAGTTCGGATTTATAATTTTATAAATCATATCATGTGTCTTGGGATCAGAATTGTGTTCGAAAAAAGTGAGGGAAACCTCCACTCTGGCGAGGGAAACCTCCACTCTAGCGAAGGCAACCTCCACTCTGTATGATATCGGATAGTCGGGTATTTAGTCATGCATCGGGCATTATAACCTTATGATTTGGATTTATCAAATTTATTATGCATTTAGAAAAGACTTTATCAGAAAATAAAATTATTGTTTTGTGTTTGTGTTGCTCGCACTTTAGAGACACACTAAGCTCTTTAGCTTACTCCCCCATAGTTTCTTCTTCTAGATACTCAGACTGATTAGGCGACTCAGTACTTGGAGCTTCTTGCATTTTACTCGGATATTTTATTATTCAGTATGAACTCTTTTCAATTATTTAGATTAATGTTTTAACATATTTTGCAACACTTTGTAATTCGGACATTTGGGACATTTAAATTGGGATTTTGTTTCAACATGCATTTCTGGATTTAATTCGGTTATTTTTATTGAATTTTCATGATATATTTTAATGTTTGTGATTCGTCATTAATTGAGTTATTTCATGATAATTATTATTATTTAAATATAAATTTTTGTTTCATAAACAAGTAAACCTACAATGCGTTTCTCGAGGGACAAGTTTTTCAAACTTAACTCCCAAGATTTAATCTAAGAAATTAGGTTAAATTTAGGGGTTACAAGAATAACATGTCAATAGAAAAAATAATTTTATATTTTTTATAATTTTATAAATTTATTTTTGACTAATGTGGCATTCTTTCAACTCAACACCTCTGTCTATATGACACTGTCATGTTAGCGTGCACTGCCATGTAGGTTTGTCACGCCATTTCAAGTCATTTATCATTAGTTGACTAACACATTTCATCTGCACATGAGCTATTTTGACTTAAAATAAAACGTTGTAGGTTAAATTGCTTTAAAATGAAAATTAAATAACTATTCAATCAAATGTTTGAGACAATTGTTAGCTTTATACCTGATAATTTGATAAAGTGAACGTGAAAACTAAGGGTTGGAATTGGGTGGGGAATATCCAAAAACCGTAAGGATCTGAACTGACGAGATCTTCACCCACGGGATGAGGATGGGGGAATTTTATCACTAAAGCTCAAATGAGGATGGGAACGGGGATTGTTATATCCAAACTATGGGAATAATTGAACCATAACCGTATAAATAACGTGAGGATCCTCAAAAAATATCCGTAAGGATCCCGATATTTTAAAATATTTTTAAAAATATATATAATTAAATTTCATTTACCTGTATACCTACCTATCTTATTATCAATATTTCAATCCATCAAGATATTTGTGCCTTTTGTTTAAACCTTATTAAGTTTGGCTGACCACATTATTTTAAGTATATTGAATATATAACGTGTAAATTAAAATTGACCATATATTTTAGTTAATAAAATAATAAATTTTGTTTGGAATGGAGAATTTTCAAAAACCGTGAGAACCCGATGAGCATGGACACAAAAAATTTCCAAAACATATAATGAGGATTTTTCAAAATCGTCCCCATAAATATTAAAGATGGAATTAGAAATGTAAAACCGTCTCCGCATTGCCCGATTCTTAGGGGAGTTCATTGTCGGGTACCCGGTACTTTCGGGTATTACATATATCGGCTCATGTCCCGGCCCGTTTTATCCAGGTACCAGCTATTCGGGTACTCGTGAAACTCGAATACCCGGAAAATCGGGTAACGAGTACCCGCTTTTTTCTTTTGTTTTAAATCATTTAATTTTATAACCAAAATTCATACCTAATAAAAGTTTGAATTATGTAATCTCACCATAAAATTTAAGATCCAAATTATCAAACTCAAATAACTTTAAAAATACAAATTCCATAATCCCATCATGGCAAACTGTGATGGCAGCAAGCTAAAGATCGAGCATCCATGTCTAAAGATTGCAGCAAGCTAAAGACATGAAAAATTCGTCCACTTTATTCCCACATTGGCTCCATATATGGCCCTATTGGTAGTGGAGAGTTGAAAACAACACAACAAATACCCATCCTTCTTAAATTTCAGAACCAGCACATTATCACACACTCCACTACCATCCATCCCTACCCCCACATGATAAGAAAGCTTTCAATGTTCAAAATAAACAATATTAATTGTAGTAATAGTTCTTAACATAATCGACAAACCTTCTTAGTTCATGTCATCATGTGTAAACTTACATGTAGAAGTATAAAAATTAGATCAAAAGGCTAGGTATATAATCTACAATAACAGTAATTAGCAAGTAGCAACAAAACCCATTTTTAGTTTTAGAATATAAAAAAAAAACATAGAAAAATTTTGATCTCTGCCGACAAAAAAAGGATTGTGAGTTTCTACGAGCCTTTTCTTATTTTGATCCCTACCGAATCAAATAATTTTGAACATCCCTACCGACTTCCACCTTCAGTGAAAACCGTTTTGGAGAGAGGATGGGAAGGCAATGGGATAAAAGACGCGTGTGGCTTTTTGGTGTTTCACATTTGGGCAGTTTCGGTCCGTCTCTGTCAATTTGTCGATGCAAATATCTTTGTCCCTATTCCACCCTTTTCTTTCCTTGCTATTCATTTTTGTTTATTTTCTATTCTTATTTGATTCTTTATAATTAAACATCTCTTAATTTATTAAAGTGATTAAGGATATTTATATTATTTTATTTTGTATAAATTTAAATTTTGACATAAGAATATAATATTTTTATTTAATAAAAAAATTATAATTCAATTTATTTATTTTCTAAAATATTATATGCAGATATTTTATCACATATTAATGCGATTTTAGTAAAGTTGACAATAATCGAGGTTTTAAGTTGGATAGTTTTCAGATTTTATTTATGTTTTTTTTGTATTGTTTTTCAAAAGTGTTTTTGGACCAAAAAGTAATACATAACATATAGTTTTTTAAGATAAAAGTATTTTTCTTTTTTTAAATGCATTTAGTATTTTAAAAGTATTTTCGAGTAAAATTACTCCTTTATTTATACCACTAATTCTTTATATTTTAAAAAAATATCTAAAGTAGACATTTTTATCTACTTAAAATTACTTTCAATTGCAAATACCAATCACTTTTATTTTAAACCAAACAATCCAAAAGTATTTAAAAAAAAACACTTCTCAAAAGTTTTTTCACACCGCATTTTCCGAAAACAATGTTAAACTAGCATGAATCAAACTATGTATAAGTTTAATTTTGTACCTATTTCGATTATTAGTTTGATTATATTTTGTAAGAATTGATTATGAATTTTTTATATACCCTCTATTATGATTTATTAGCTGATTGACTAATATAAGTTAGTTTAGTATTACTTTTAGAAAGTGTAATAACAAATTGTGTTTGAGAAGCACTTTTGAAAAATGTTTTTTGAATTGTTTGGTTTAAAATAAAAATGTTTGGTATTGTTTTCAAAATTACTTTCAATATATAAAAGGTACAATATTCTTAAAAATATAAAAAAATTGATGGTGCAAACGATGATAAGCGAGTAACTTTACTCTAGAACGCCTCAAAAAAACTAAAAGGTAAAGTTTAAACTTTTAAAAAATACCTTTCAAACTAAAAGTCCGTTTGATACACTGAAAATAGATTTTGAAAAAAGATTTATCATAAATTAAATTACATCGTCGAAAAAAAAATTAGGAAACCATTTTTTGATGTTTGGATAATATTGTGTAAATCATTTTCCATTGTTTGATAAATTTTCTAAAAATTGTTCATTACAAATATCAAATATAATAAATAACATTACTCATTATAAAAACTTAATATAATTATTTTTAAAATATTATAATAATTTAGTCAATATTAGTTATTTCAATATTATTATTAAAATATTATTTTTTGCACTTTTAAAAATAAAAATAGTAAGACTAGTATTCTTATTTAAATAATAAACATTATTAAAATTTTAAATTAAATATTAAAAATAAAAATATTATATGATTAGAAAATGTTAATAAAATTATTTTAAATATTTAAAAATTAAAATTTTCATTAAAAATATACTAAAATATTATATTAATATTAAATATATAAAATGAACCCAACAAGTGTCTCAGTGGAAAAAACGGATGATGTTCATCCTAGGAGACAAAGTTCAAATCGCTTTGTTTATAAAGTGTATGTACTTTATCAAAGGGTTAAGAATATCTATGAACATATACTGCATTGTAATTACCTTTAAGCCATTCAAAAAATATTAAATATATAAAATAATATTTTTTGGTGTTCATTCAAAGAGTGAAAATTGTAAAAATATTTTACGAAAAATCACACAGTAAAACACTTTATAAAAATGGCAAAGAAAAACATGTTGATCAAAAAATGGCTAAGATCCATTTACACTATGTAAAACTCAATTATTTTTATTCTTTTTGGACCGTCGGATTAGCGTAATAAATGGCTAAGATTATTTTCTTAATTTTTTTTTCAAGTGATAATCTTTAAATTTCCTACTTTTAATTTCAACCATTCATCTACCTTCATCCAATGGTCCAAAAAATATGTAAAACTTTTATATAGTGTATGAGAATCCTATCTCATTTTTAACTAATTAAAATAAAAAGTAAAGACAATATTTTCTATAAAATAAACTACATGAAACAAGCATAACGAAACGCTTTTAACTTGACAAATTACCTGATCTACAATACTCTTGACCTAAAAAAAAACACTTCTGAGGGAGAGCACTTTTAAACCCTAAATCATGTCGGGCGAGGACATTAAAATCTTTCAATATCTGTTATTAAATAATTTACATCCAACACACTATTACAGTCTTTAATTGCCATCATTGTTGCCAAGAATAAAGCAAAAAGGGAAAGTAAATAAAAGAATAAAAAACAATTCGCAGTTATAACCGCATATCCCTTTCTTTTTATATACTACATACATCAAAAGCCTCTTCTTCCCATACCCTTTGTTTGTACTGCAGACATGGCTTCTTCGTTGCCATCCGGTGATTTTCAAGAGGGTATGTTATTGTTTATATACACTGCAATCCTTTTCTTTTTATTTGCTGGAATTAATTTGAAGAGAATTCAGGAGTTGTTAATGATTGTGACGGGGAAAACGTTCTGCAAAAACATGTTGCATTCTTTGATAGAAACCATGATGGCCTTGTTTATCCATGGGAGACTTTTGCAGGTATTGTTTCTTTTAAAAAGATGGAATTTATTTTACTTGTTTGAATTTTCGTTTGTGTTTTTCGAAAGGATTTCGAGCAATTGGGGCTGGGTATTTACTGTCTTTGGTCAGTTCCTTCTTTATCAACGTTGCTCTCAGTCGCAAAACTCGCCCAGTAAGCTCTCACCCATCCTCCTTCTTCTTAAAATATCTTGTAATCGTCGAATCCTAAAACTCGGGATTTCAGTTATTTGGGCACTTCATTTAGGGATCGATTAACATCTTAGTGTATTTAGTTTTTCTTTTTCATATGATTTGTGCTTGTAAAATCTTTTAGTAGATCTAATATCTCATCATCTAAATCAACACTACTGTTCTTAATATATATACACCTATATGGGATAAGATTAAACCCGGCAAATTTGACCCGAGAATCGAGACCCAAACAGACCAAAATTTGAAATAAATCGAAATCGATTTGAATTTTAGTTGAATCGAAATGGACCCGAACCGAAGACAACCCGAAATAAAAAAATATTAAAAAAATACAGAAAGATGAGACGCGAACTACTGTACAACTCACCAAAAAGTCATACATATGGGTGTAAAACTGATCCAACTTAAAATTCCGACTAAAACCGATCGATCCAAAAGTTAACCCGATCTTGACCCGAACCGAAATCAACCGACCTGAAAAATCAACTGACACCATAGATCCGAACCGAAACCAAATGTAGTCAGACCCACCCAAAATGAACCGAATGACCCGTTTTTCACGTCTAGATAAGATATGTGAATTGAATGGCTGAGATTAACAGTAGAATATGTGAAAATTATCACTTGAAAAAATGTAAAGAGATAATCCCAACTATCTATTTTACTCATCAAATGATCTAAAAAAACGTGTAAAACTATGAGTATACATTGCGTATGTGGATCTAATCTATATGTTTTTATGAATAGAAAAATAAAATCTGAATCGTATAAAAATATTTAAGTGTTTTAAATTTATTTAATTATACGCTTTATCACAAGTGTTTATAGGCTTTATTGGGTTGGGCAAAAGTTTTTTTATATATATAAAAAATCAAAATAGTGACAAGTGTTTCAATTATTATTTTTTAAAGTTCTAAAAAAATTAAAACAATAGTTTATGGCCAGACTGGAACACCGTTTGGTGTGGAAGGAGTGAACATCAAAATTCCTCTACTTTTTAGTTCTCTTTTAATTTTGAAACTAAACAAATTAACTGCTATTTAAATTTTGGGTTCAATTACTTTCTAGGTTGCTATTAGTTTTAAAGTTAAACAAATTAAGTCCCTTCTAATTTTTGGATTCAATTAATTCTTAGGTCTATAATATTTTTAAAACTAGACATTAAGTTTTCAAATTAAGAAAATTAAGTAGTCTCCTTTTTTAAAATACATCTTCAAGCTATTTTTTCAATTTCTAATTAGATAAATTAGTTCATGACTTAATTTTTAAATTTTAAATGGCTTAATAGCTTAAAAAATTAATGATTTAATAATTAGACCATATACTCTCTTTTTATTACTATATGTATTCTTCGATGTCTCATCTGTTCTTGACTATTAGTTAACTGCGAATTAGTTTTGAATAAGATTTTTCTATCGAATTGAATGTATGATATTAAACAATTAACTTGCAATAATATATTAATATCTGTGGTGAATGTGCATGTAGGGAAAGCCTCTTTCTCTTGATTCTCTTATGTTTCCGATTGAGGTTAAGAATATCCAGTTTGCAAAACATGGGAGCGACTCCGGTGTATATGATACTGAAGGAAGGTGCGTTAATCAAAACAAAATAATTTTTATGATTATCTTATTCTGAAATTACATATTTATGTATCTTAGGTTTGTACCTTCGAAGTTCGAACGAATCTTCATCGAATTCGCCCGTACTCATCCCCATGCTTTAACATCCGATGAACTGTCGGCAATGCTCAAAGCTAACAGGGAACCCCAAGACTACAGAGGATGGTAAATAAATTACTTATCATCATGGACGGAACTAGAAATAAACATCGAGAGGGGCTAAAGTACTTAACTATAAATTTAATTAGGACTTAATAAGTATCTAAACTCAAGTATTTAAGAGTCGATGCTTAATTTGACAAATATCAAAACTGTTAAGAATATAAAATGCCATTACACAAAAAATGGGGGTTACGAGGGCTTCTCCCAAGACCTTTTTAGCTCCGTTATAGCATATTTTGTTTATTGGGTACTTAAATTTGGCTTCAACCTTAAATTTGGAATTTAAAGTTTAATTAGGTAGCTAAATTTGACTTTTTAGTTAAAATGGGTGCTTAGGATTTTTAACCAATTGAAATGGCAGGGTTGGTAGCTGGACGGAGTGGAAGACTTTATACTTTTTGTGCAAAGACAATCAAGGATTGTTGAGGAAGGAGACCATTAGAGGGGTTTATGATGGAAGCTTGTTTGAACAAATGGAGAGGGAAAGATCAGGAGCTGCCACGAAAAAAGAGTAATTAATTAACCAATCACCACGCTTTTTTACATTGATTGATTTGCAAATGGGTTTATTGTGATTTCTTTGGTGGATTGAAATATGTAAATTAATAAATCGTTTGAAGCAATTACTTTGATGGGAATGGAGGAGTTATCTGAAAGATTAATTGAGACGAATGGATCAGGAAATGTTAGAAATAATACTCACATCGTGGCCGGCATCAAACTTTGGCTTAACATGCCACGATGGTTAGCAGTCCATACATTTGCAATATTGGGGCTGGGATGGACCGTGAAGTGTTAGAAGGCAGTTGCATCTCTTGAAATTTCAAATTGTCATATATTTAAAAAAATTTATATTTTACAACAATGATTTAATATATGTATATATTACAGACAAAATTACTCCAATCTATTTTTTTTAAAATAAATATTATCCTCTTTTTTCGAACTCATTTACATTTTACACCACATGACAAAATTGTGGGTGAATCTAATGTACAACAGGTCTAGGGTGCGGCTAAAAAACAAAAAGTTTCGATACTAGTCTAAAAACTTAAAATGTTAGATTTTTTGATAACGTTTTAGGTGGTTTTTCGTGTTTTTTGACAAATATTGAAACTTATTTGTAAGTATCGATACTTGTCCAAAAACTTAAAATATTATAAAAAAAATTAAATATCAGCACTTAAAAAATAAATATTAAAATTTATTAAAAAAAATTCGACTTAAAATATATTAAAAATTTTAACATTTTAATTTCTTAAATAAATTTCAAAATTTATTATTTTTTAACCGCACCTGTATCCGTTAGACCTAGGGAATGGGGTGTCCCTTCATAAGTTGCAATCCAACAGCGACGCCCAATTGGGATACACATTGCTTGGTTGACGTTGAAAGCTCGTTAGGTCCTGCTTGTGTGTACATGTATACCGATACTTATCGAATTCGCGTTTAATAAAACTTGTATATAAATTTTCTAATATTATATATATAATTATTTTTTAATAAATTTTATAAAAATAATATTTTAAATAAAATGTTTTCTTTCATCTACATATTAAATGCGACAATATATATATATATTGAACAATTTTTACCTAAGGAAGGAGAAATTTGCTCCTAATGAATTTTAAACACAACTTAAAGAAGAGTGTTTGGTCAAAAAAATCCAAAAAAAGTAAATGATATCAACTGAGAACTTTTAACCACCTGCTCTAGAGATTGTTGACAAATATATATATATATAATTAATCTTCTACCATGTACGAATATTTTACTTGCTCAACATTATCATTTTTTTGTTAGAAGAATAAAGTTATTATTATTATTATTGAAAATATAGAAAAAAAATTACATTGTAGAATTAGAGACCATCTTATTGATTAATTATATGTTTTTAAAATAGATATAATATTACTTGTTTCTGTAACAACCCGAAAACTGACTTAGTCGAGATTTGATTTTCGATGATCGAAAATTTGATTATGACGATTAAGTTAATTCTTATGAAAGGGTTAAAAGGGACTAATCTGAATAATTATAAGTCTTGGGCTTAAATCAAAAGATTGAAGATTATAAGGACTAGATGTGTAATTAGACCACCTAGTGATTAAATTGAAAGAATTGAAAGTATGAGTATTAACTAAATTGTAAAGATTCAAAGTCAAGTAGATAAAGTGTAAGAGTTAAAAGGTTCAAGGACCAATGGTGTGATTCGACCTTGACCTTTCTTCATGAAAAAGAAAGGTAGTTTAAGGACTAAATCGAATTAAATACGAATAAAAGTTTGCATGTGCAAATAAACCAAGAATTCATCATATGGATTAATTACATATTCTGTGTAACCATAATAGGGTATCTCGTAATAGTGGGAGATGACAAAGTATGTGTACTATATGTTAGTAATTAATCAATTAGAAGATTAAGGACCAAGGCGAATAGATGGCAAACGAATTTGGTTGCATGGTAATTAAGCCAATTTAACTAAATTGTGGATTTGGATGACAACACCATGCTAGGTGTCATCGGTATGAATTTTGTGGTGGCATAAGTTGATGACTAATCAACTTATTAGGATAATAATAATAAGAAGAAGAAAATAAAAAAAAGGAAAAGGGGACTACACAAATTGCTGTTAGTGATGAGTCAAATGCTAGGTGTATCTATGTGTTAAATTGTAAGGCTTTTAACTATAGGAAATCTGATGGAAATTAGGGAGAGCAATGGGGGGCAGATTCGGGAGGAAATAGGAGAGGAAAATTAAACAAAGTTTGGAAAATTATATAAGGGTATTTCACTGTTTTACTTCCCCCCCTTTTTTAAATCCCTTTCGCCGTTTTATTTACTTTATATGTTATATGTATATATAGGCCATCGTTTTTTTTGTGTTATTTTGCTTTATTCTCTTAATATATCTATAAGTTGTGTCTATTATATATTATGATATGTGTATTTATTATATATTTATCGCTTTATATTTACGTTTTGTATATATATGTGTGGTGCTTTTACTTACCTTTTTTTTTTGCTTGGTTACATGTGGTTTATTAGCCATTTAACTATTTTATGCTAATCATATCTTTCATAATTTGGGCATAGATTAGAATTTTAGTGAGTCTTTTAGGTGTTTATTTAAAGCTTTATGTATCATGCATTTATTCGTCATTCATTTGACTTTTTACTATTACATTGAACACTTTGATAATTAATTAATCTTAAATATAAAAGAGGTGTCTATTAGTTCGAGTATTTATGTCATAATATCTTGACTTAATGGATATTGACTAAATATTCGAATTAATTTATATTGTCTAAAGGTAAATTTTAAAATGAATAAAATTTTGACAAGTCATAACATCATACTTAATTGTTTGCATCATGCATAACGGTGATGTACTTGATTTGAACCATAAATTAAAACAAAAGTCAGTTTCATTCGATGTTGGTTTAATCTATGGAACGAATGTATAGTGTCACGGGCCGCGAGCCAAGGTCTGAGTCATTAGCACCACAGGGTGCACACCAGGGTTCCCAATAGGTTCTGATAGAGATTTTGGGCACAAAGAGACCACCAGACTTAGCCCGATCCGTGGGAGATTCTAGAAGGCTTATCCATCCAATTTGACCTATGTAAACTTGCCTTGTATACATAGGATTTATTACCATAGATAGAAGAGAATATTCCCATGATTGTACCATTTTGGTTGGTGGGCTTCGATCATAGCCATCGATGTAAATTTGTATAGACCGTCGGATTAGGGGGACTCAACTATAAATAGAGGTCTTCCACTCCTCATTTGATGTATCCAAGTTTTCAAGGAATAAAAGCATTTACTCTAAATTCTCTGAGTGCTCTTGCGTTCTTTTCTTTGTTCTTGAGCGTTCTTTCGAAATTCTTCTTCGCTCATCTCATTTGATCCGATTCCGCATAGAACGCTTTGCGTTTGTCGGTGCTTGGGAAGTTTGATCTTTAGAGAGGGTTGAAAAGGCTTACTTAGGCATTTGTCTTGAGTCACATCGCCTAAGGCCGTACGGTGGGCTGGTTGGAACTCTAGCCACGTGACAGTTGGTATCAGAGTCTTGTTCGAGCGACGTGAGCTAGTTCGAGGCACGAAGCATCGAGTTGAGATGGGACCAAAGAAGAGAGAGAATGCTGCTGCGAGCCAAAAGGGTGTGGAAACCCAGTCTAACAAAGGAAGCCGAGCAAACTCGAGGGACAAGTTATCGGCGCTCGAGGAGAGGGTCACCAGGCTTGAGGGATCTGTGAAAGGTTCTGTAGAGCGCCTCGACATAGTGGATACACGGCTCGAGGAGATGGATGACCAGGGTGATCAGTCAGAGGGAAAGAGAGATGCTCTCGAAGCCATGCTGAAGGCCTTGAGGGTGGAAATGGTGGATCTGAAGGCAGAAGTGATGGTTTATCAGGCTGCCACGCGGAACGATGTGTTAACCACTACGACACCTAGACCAATGAAGGACATTTCGAAGCCAAAAGAGTTCAAGGGGAACCGGTCGGCGAAAGATGTTGAGAACTTCATTTGGTGCATAGAGCAATACTTTCGGGCAATGAGCATCACATATGATGTCGATAAGGTAAATACTACTGTTGTTTACTTGACTGACGTTGCTTTGTTATGGTGGTGACGTAGGTGCCTTGATAAGAATAGTAGGGGCATGGGCGTTGGAACCTGGGAGGAGTTCTAAGCGGAGTTCAAGCAGTAGTTTAGCCCGAGTAACACGGAGAGAAAAACCAGGACCAAGTTTAGGAGGCTTCGACACGAGGGATCCATTGCGGATTACATTCAGGAGTTTAGTGAACTACAACTCCTAATCCCCAGCTTGTGTGAGAAATATGCACTTTTCACGTTTATGGATGGACTAAAGCCATGGGCCAGGATCAAGTTAGAGCGGAGGGATGTGCAGGAAGTTTCCAAAGCCCTAGCCATTGTGGATTCCTTGACCGACTATAGTGCTTACAAGTCCATGGAGTCTAAGTGTTCCAAGCCCCGTGGCAAGGGCAATGGTGGGAGAGACGAGGATGAGTCCGGAGATAGCAGCGATGATGGTAATGAGAGGCCATCGTCCAAGCCCAACCGGTATGCGAAGCTAGATGATCGGAAGGATCGAGGATCCATAAGGTGCTACCATTGTGATGATCCACACGTGGTGAAAGATTGTCCCAATAAGAGGAGCCGCCTCGATGCCATTGTCCATGAGGACGACGAGTTATATAGAGAACCCGGAAGAGTTGGTGCAATCGCCAGCGTCAATGGAGGGAAGTCGAGGGTAGAAAAAGTACATCGAAAGTGTTACTGATGTAAGGGGCCGCATTTAGTGTGAGCGTGCCCGAATCGAGTCAAGAAGTCCAAGGAGGACGAGCCTGAGAGTGATGAGGCTGTGAAGCTTGGCTCGATGATCTTGAATTTTGCCAAGGCGAGGAAGGGTTGATGTTTGTCGACATCAACGTGGCGGGATGATCGAGGAGTGCTTTGGTAGACACCGGGGTAAGCGATCTATTCATGTCTAAGAAGGCTGCTGAGAAGCTTGGTCTTAAAGTTGTGGATTCAACCGGTAAGATCAAGGCTGTGAATTCAAGGGAAGTTCCAGTTGTGGGAATAGTGCGGAAGATTGAGTTACAGATTGGGGATTGGAAGGCCAAGGAGGATTTCAAGGTAATCGAGTTAGATAACTTTGATTTTATTTTGGGACTAAACTTCCTTGACCGTATTGAAGCTCTCATCATTCTGTTTGCCGACGTCGTGTGCATCTTAGATCTGAGACAATGGTGAGTTGTGCCTGTGTGCCGAGATAACGGGCGAGGAACCAAGAAGCTGACAACCATTCAGCTTGTCGAAGATGCTCCAAGCCAAGGAGACATCGAGTTGGAGGCGACAGTTGGGGACACTACCTTGGATGGGTGAGAGTTGCCTGAGGCAGTTGGCGTGAAGGCCGTCGGGGAGCCACCCATGAGCGAGGTGGTCGAGGCATCGAACTTCAATGAGAGAGAAATGTCGATGGGTTTTGCATTACCGAGGAGCAGTGAGGCATCAAACTTTAGGGACGAGGGATTGATGCGTAGAGTAAATGGCAGGAAAATGAGTGAGGTACATCTTGAACACAGTGATAGTGTTTTACAGTTTAATTTGCCGGGTTTGTTGAGTGTAGGACGCAGAAAACCTAACCCATCAGATGGAGTTACCAAGACTTGGTACGGGCTGAAGCAACCTTTTAGAGTTTCGAGGGTTCGCTCGGTGTTCAACGTGAAGGCATCCAAGTTTGTGCACAAGGATCGGGAGAGTCCAGATCGGGGCAAGTCAGAACTGGTACGAAAGAGTTCATATGATCAAGATGTGCTTGGGACGGGTAATTTTGCATGGCGGTGCGAGCCAAGGCGAGCAGTCCTTATGGGGGGACAACTGAATCAGAGTCCGGTGCTCTTTATGGGGAGAGCGGTCCTTATGGGGGGACAATCAAGCCAGATTCTAAGTTGAGAGCAAGCCAAGGTGCGCGGAATAAAGCTCCAGGATCGATCTCAACTTTGTTCGAGAGGCGCAACGAGGGCGACGCCAAGTTTGGTGGGGGAGATTGTCACGAGCCGCGAGCCAAGGTTCGAGTCATTGGCACCACAGGGTGCACGCTAGGTTTCTCAAGAGGTTCTAATAGAGATTTTGGGCCCAAAAAGACCACCAGACTTAGCCCGATTCGTGGGAGATTCTAGAAGGCTTATCTATCCACTTTGACCTATGTAAACTTGCCTTGTATACATAGGATTTGTTACCATAGATAGAAGGGGTTATTCCCAGGATTGTACCATTGTGGTTGGTGGGCTTCGATCATAGCCGTCAATGTAAATTTGTATAGACCGTTGGATTAGGGGGAACTCAACTATAAATAGGGGTCTTCCCCTCCTTATTTGATGTATCCAAGTTTCCAAGGAATAAAGGCATTTACTCTAAATCCTCTGAGTGTTCTTGCGTTCTTTTCTTTATTCTTGAGCATTCTTTCGAAGTTCTTCTTCGCTCATCTCGTTTGATCCGATTCCGCGTAGAACGCTTTGCGTTTGTCAGTGCTTGGGAAGTTTGATCTTCTGAGAGGGTTGAAAAGGCTTACTTAAGCGTTTGTCTTGAGTCACATCGCCTAAGGCCGCACGGTGGGCTGGTTGGAACTCTAGCCACGTGACAGTAGTCACCCTTATTAATTAAAAGACTAATTAATTCAAACTCACCAACTGTTAAAGGCCGGTTAATTAAAGATTATATTTAATTGAGAAATTTAATTAAATTCAATTTAAATTTCAATGATTTTCATGGACAAAAAAGCAACATATGATTTGGTACCAATTTCGGGCGTTGTGGGGATGCTAATTCTTTCCCACACGTAACCAACTCCTGAATCTATATTTTAACGAATCTTTGATTTTATGGTATTCGGCCTATCTTATCCAAGTGACCGGTGGTGACTCCAAGTTTTATTCAAAAAATGCTATTTTTAAAAGAAATCCCCCCAAAATTCGATTTTTAAAAAAACGTGGGGATACTTCATCGTAAGTTTTAGTCACTACAAATGTCAACATAAAACAAGGCATGCTAGAGAGACAAGATTTAGCGTGGTTCAACCTTGCCTACCTCCACGGATGAGAGAAATAAAATATCCACTATAAATATAGAGATAAAAAAGAGTACAAATACATAATATTTCATGTATCTCAAAACCTGATATACATCTCAAACTTGGTGTATCCAAAACACCCTTTCGACATCTTTACAATATTCATCTCTACAACATAGCCACAATAGTTACAGAGATTCTAAAAAGGTTACATCTCTTGTGATAATTTTCTCTCATAATTTTAAAGGTTAAGACCCATTATATATTTACAGAGTTAAATATTTGGTTACCAAGAAATCTTATGGAATATTCCTTAATATAAATATTTAGGTAGTTGTTGAACTAATATTTTGATATAACAAATTAAGTAAAAAATATTTTGGACTTGATCAAATATTCATAGTCCACAAAACTTAAAAAATCATCTAAAAATATTTTCTAACTTAGCCAAACTTTTTCAAAATTAGTATGATCTTTTTTGCACTTAAAAATAATTTTTTCAAGTTTTAAGACAAAAAGGATCGATCCTCAAGATTCAAGCTACCAAACAGTTTAGAGATTTGAAGTACTTTCTGCTGTAACATTTTGTATGGCTCAGAATAATGAAGATTTGGGGCCTTATCGAAAAGAATGAAACTTTGGGGACTTGGGGGCACGATGTTCACCCCAATGTCAAGATAGAAGAAGGCTTGTTGTGGAGAGTTTTGGAAGAAATAACACTTGAGCCCAAGCTAATTAAGGGCGATATCACAGTATGGAAAATTTTGTATGACTAGTGTAAGACAGCAATTGCCTTTTAGAATAAGACGAAAGTTGAAGATTCAGTAAAGAAAGATAACACTTTGTTTGGTTCAGAAAATTGAAAATGAAACCCGGTCGAAGTACGAAAAGATTGGAAGCTTATAGGGCGTGTGTTCATCCCTATGCCGAGGTAGAATGAGGCCCATCATAAAAAATCATAGAAGAAAAATAACAATCGAGTGGGGTGATGTTATGAACTTGGACTTCAGTAAATGATAAATTTGATTCCGATCGGGGCAAGTCAGTAATCCTTTTAAGAGGAAACAAGGGAGAAAGATCCAGTAAAGAAATAAGAAATGCTTTGTTGGTTCAGGAAAGTGAAGATTGGACCTCACAGAAGAAGGGAAATTTTTGAGACGTGGGGGCATGTGTTCGTCATAATGCTAAAGATAAGGAAGACTCGTTATGAAGTATCATTGAAGAGACAACATTAATCCTACGGGAAGTGGAGGGAAGTGTTCCAAAGTTGAACTCCAAGAAAGGATAGATTTTATTCCGACCAATGCAAATTAGCAGCACATTTCCAAGAAGGGACAAAAGGTGAAGAATCTGCCAAATAAAAAATGGCCCGTGGAAGCTAAGGGTGACTGACCTAAAAGCAAGGGTTTTCCCCAACAATTCTAAAAATGACTCCACTCATGCATCATCCTTAGTTAGACGTAACCTAAGTTAGGAGCATGCTAACTCATCTTATCATAGCATTTCATCTATCACAGGTATTTAATGGTTAGACCGGTTACTTCCTGAGAAGAGGAGTAGATAACACAGTGAAGACACGAAAGAGACTGCAAGCGGGGAATTTCAGACTCGCAAATTAGGATTTTAGAAACAAATGAGGAAAATACCTATAGTTCAAGAATTTTCAGACAAGAAAGTCAAAAAGCCTATCCGTCCAGGCTCATAAGAAATGAACACCTTCATTTGGAGAATAGTTATCTGGTCTATCCATTGCCACTTCGAAAGGATATGCCATTGTGTTTTCGCCACTCTAGGAAAGCAAGTTATCTAGTCTGTCCACTGCCACTTCAGAAGGATATTCCATTCTGTTTTCGCCACTTCGGGAAAACAAGTTATCTGGTCTGTCCATTGCCATTTTGGAAGGATATGCCATTGTGTTTTTGCCACTTCGGGAAAGCAAGTTATATGGTCTGTCCATTGCCACCTCGGAAGGATATGCTATTGTGTTTTCGCCACTTCGGGAAAACAAGTTATATGGTCTGTCCATTGCCACTTCGAAAGGATATGCCATTGTGTTTTCGCCACTCCAGGAAAGCAAGTTAACTAGTCTATCCATTGCCACTTCAGAAGGATATGCCATTGTGTTTTTGCCACTCCGGGAGAACAAGTTATCTGGTCTGTCCTTTGCCACTTCAAAAGGATATACCATTATGTTTTTGTTACTCTGGGAAAACAAGTTATCGGAAGGACATGCCATTTTGTTTTTGCCACTCTGGGAAAGCAAGTTGTTTGGCCTGTCTATTGCCACTTCAGAAGGACACGCCATTCTATTTTCGCCACTTCGAGAAAGCAAGTTATCTGGTCTATTCATTGCCACTTCGGAAGGATATGCCATTGTGCTTTCTCCACTCCGAGAGAGCAAGTTATCTGGTCTGTCCGTTGCCACTTCAGAATGATATGCCATTGTGTTTTCGCCACTCCAGGAAAGCGAGTTATCTAGTCTGTCCATTGCCACTTCGGAAGGATATGCCATTTTGATTTCGCCACTCTGGAAAAACAAGTTATATGGTCTATCCGTTGCCACTTCAGAAGGATATGCCAGTTTGTTTCGCCACTTCGGGAAAACAAGATATTTGGATTTGTTCATTGTCGCTTCGGAGGAGCAAATCGTCTAACAGGGAAGTTGGATAAAATTAGTGCTTATGGTCTTTGCTTTATTCTTGTTTTACAAGGATAAGCAAAGAGGGGCAGCTACAATCACTGATTTTATCTGGGGTGTTAACCTATTTTTTATTTAAAATAACGGGCTTAAATTTTTATTACCCTTTTATATATTATTTATTAATGAAGAAAATGCAAAAAATATTATCATTAAAAAATGCCAAAACATTATAATTTTATAAGTGTTATATTACCTTTTTATATATGTTGCTATATGTTATTTTAATTTATAAGAAAAACACACAAAAACATTATTTGTTCTTGGTTATTATTATGCTATTACTTATTATAATTTGGTATTATTATATTATCCTAGTGTTATTGTTATTGTGTTGTTGTTTGCGTATTATTATTATTATTATTATTATTATTATTATTATTATTATTATTATTATTATTATTATTATTATTATTATTATTATTATAGCTACGTCATTATTAGTTTAAAACAAAATTAAAACACAAACATATTAAGTATCAAACAATAAGGCACAAATAAATATATAAATATAAGACAGTCTATTTTAATTAAACAGTCCAAGTTACATATTAAAACCCCAAAAAACAAATATACAGATCAGCCGACCTACTAAGGCCCAAGCCTAAAACCCTAAATCTGCCCTAATGCCCATGTTGTTTTCTTGTGCAGCCTGATGGGGACCGTTACATCTAATCTCAATATAACGGCCCGGATTGAAGGCGGAAGAAAACTCCAGAAGATCTACGCGTCCACGCCCCGACCTATCGCGCTCCTTCACGTGCGCGTGTGTCGCACGCGCGACTTTTGAACATCTTCGTGACTCTTTCTCTGTTGCACTTGCCAGCCGTTGACGATGCAGCTACTCCTCCATGCCACCCTCTGGTCCCCTTCTCCTTTTAAGAAGCCACGTCATTCCATGCATCCAAAAAAACAAGCATTAGTAAAAGGCACAAAAGAACGATCGAGAAAAAATAACCAATTTTTAGAAGAAATTCAGCGGATTTCAGACGATTATAACAATGAATTTCTTTTTCTTATGTAACTCTCGGTTATAAGACCGAACAAACACACATATTGTAGGAAAGTTCAAAAAAAGAGGAATACAAGAAAACAATGAACTCTTTGAGGTATATACTTTTTTGGCATGCATAATATTAGGGAGTTAGTTTCTTTACCTTTCGAACTGTGACCGTTCGTTTTCCCGGTTGTTCGTCTCCCCTTTCTGTTGGTAATAATCCCAGGCCGGACAGTCTTTTATAAGTTTTTAAAACTGGGCTTATAACCCTTTAGGTCCCTCCGCGTCAGGGTAATTGTGCCCGAAAACCATTTTGTCTTTCATAATCACGTTTTTGGTCCCTATAGGTTTTCAAAAGCTCACAATTTCACCCCTAAACTCGTCCAAATTGAACTTTTCAAAATGGTTTTATCCCTATGAGGTCCTTTCGCGTTATTGTTTAAACTTTCCGGCCATTCCGTCTTTTCAAATCCCGTCCGCAGTCCCTGAAAGAATGTCCAAAATTGCAATCTCATCCCCTATCCAGTTTTATTTCGAATTTAAGGGGTTTAATACCACTTTTAGTCCCTAAAATCTCCTTCTGTGTTTAAGTTGGTCCAAAATCCAGTGTTCAGTCTCCCTTCTTTTTGTTTTATTTTCATTTTGACCCCGGTTTACATTTCATGTTTAATTTTTAGTCTTGCATTTTATTATTCTTTAATTTAGTCCTTATGTTTAAATGCCCATATGGCTATTTGATATGCATGGGTTTTTGCCTACTCAAATTGATGCTTTGTTCGTATTTCATGCCGATGTACTAGTTATGTTGTGCGTGTAACTTATATTCATACATGGTACATGTTATCATACGTGTTACATACGAATAAATATTCTACATTTTTGAAAGTATACGTATATAGCTTCTAAAAGAATAATAAAATAAAACCTTTTTATATATTATAAAGTATATATATTATAAGCTTTTACATATATTATAAGTTTTTTCATTAAAATATTGTTTATTAAGGTTCTATTTTATATGTGTAGTTAATATAATATCTAGCTCTTATCTATGTTACCCTTTTAAATTTAAGACGTGTATATTATATGTGGTGTGTGTTTTTTAGTTTTCTTGTATGGTATTTGTTTTAATGTTCACCTTTTTTTTTCGTTCCCTCTTGTGGTGTTTGGACGGACTAGGCCTTTCAGGTTAGTTAGGGTTAATATAATTAATTTAAAACATGTGCTCGTTTTATTAGGACATGATTTTAAATTAATTAAATTAAATTTAGGGTTAGAGCCTTAGTTAGATCATAGGTTTGAAACAATTTAATCCATTTAAATTTGTGTAGACTCTCTAAGTGAATGCTGGCAAAATGGGAAAAGATATGTGTTAGAAAAATATAAAATAATGCAAAGATGAGTCTTTTGCGTGCAAGTATACACGGTCTGCAAGTAATACAGCTGGTAAGCTGAGTATCGATCCCACGGAGATTGACAGGGAATTCAATTGCTTTGATTGTTACTTGCCTTGAGGAAATGTTGTTTGTTTGAAGTGGTTTTGGAAATAATTGAAATAAAATAAAAGAAAGAAAATAAAGTAAAGACGTTGGCAAGGAAGGTGGTTTAATGAATTATGAGCGTTGGCAGGGAATTCCTGATTTTCACGCTATTCATGCCGTGCCATCCTTTAATAACAACCTGTCTTGGCATTGTTTGCCGAGCATATTCAAAATTAGCAAAACCTCTCTCGATGGTCATTGCCCTAAATTGATCATGTAAAAACCTCTATATCTCTATAGTGCATGCTTTTAAATAAACCAATTTGATTAAGATCCAATCTATAATCCTAAGGGGTAGATTTCACTCCCGAAGTAACTTCATCTACTAGAACAACTTCTCTCGAAGCTTCTCTCCTTAGTATTCAACAACTCAATCGTTGCCACCCCAAGTCTGTTGAGATATTGAGGAGCAATAGGCCAACAGTGCCAGCTCTCGCTTGGCATAGTATTTAGAAAACATTAAAGTATGCCGAATAGATAAAACATTGTCAAGGCATATTTATTATTAAAAACGAAAACATAAATTAGCGTTCAATGCAAACATCCCCCACCAACTATGAAATTAGTTCATAGTGAGGGACTTAACCAAAAAACCACAAACGTTTCCCAAGTACATCATCATTTAAAACAAAATAAAATAACTTGAAATAGAAAATGGGCTAGAAAGGGGTCTCTCGATTCAGCCCTTCAAGATCCAGGCTTCTCGGCCAAGCTGGTCGAACCAACCTTCCAAGGTGCAGCCAGTTGTCAATCGTTGCACACCAACTCCTCACTCTGATCATCTATCAACTCCTTATTTTTTCAAAGTCCTCCTCGGTTGGTGTTTAAATAGGCGTGTAAGGAATGGATAGAATGAGCTCCTCATTTGAATTTTAAATACTGAAGAGATAAGAGATAATCATCTTATCCAAGTTTGAATAAGAGCTGATCAGGCTAGGGCTGAAGTCATACTACCGACGCTGTCTTGGCATCCAAGCTTGGCATAAATCTGCCAACCAGTCTTGGCACTATTTTATCCGCTATTTTTTCAGAGATTGATCCAATTGCTATCTTTTCAGAGCCTGATCATGTCCTATTTTTTCGGGGTCCAACGGCTTCTTGGCATGGCATCAAGTTCACTTCTCTGCCAACCGGTGCTTGGCATTGTCTGGTCCATCTGTGCCAACAACACTCGGCATTTTCTCTGGCATTCCTTCATGTGTTGCTTTTCTGGGCCAAATCATATGCTAAACCTGCAAACCTGCCAATAAAACAACCCTTCACACCAGCATAGACAGAATTCTAAACTCCTTATGCAAATGCATGGTTTTAACATCCTAATGCAACTAAATGTACCTAAAAACAAGCAAAAGCATTGTAAGATTGGCATTAAAAATAGTACTTTTCGAGAGGTAACACCCCCCCAAACCTAACTCATTGTTTGTCCTCAAGTAATGCAAACAAAATAAAAACAAAAACTGTGAAAATGTTACCTCGACAAAATTTTGGTTGAATGCCAACACATACTGGCAAGCAGAATTTGACTCTATCTCTGTCCTCAGTATCTTAGTGCAATAATGCCAAACAAGTAGTAATTCAAGTGCATCAATATAACTCTAGTCTAAGTTCATGAAGAGTGCATAATGTGAAGGCAATATGCATCAAGTATCCTTTCACTCCCTTAGTCAATTTTACTTCCTAAACTCATATTTTTTTCCATTTTTTCTTTGCCAAGGGTTTCTGTTGGCATTAATTTAAGCTTGCTTCGTGACACTATTTAGCATGAAAGATTAGAGGAAGCATACCATGAATCCTCACCTTAATCTAGACATCACTAGGCTTTCTCTTCAACTCATACTCTAAGGTTTTGGACTTGAGAACTAAGAGGGAGCAAACCACGAAGCCCCAAGTAGCTTATTATCCCTAAGTAGAAGAGAGTTCATTTTTATTGCCCTAGCAGAACATTGTTGCCTTATTATTTTCTTTAACCCTGGCATCATTTTTTTTAAATCTGAGCATAGTTTCAAAAGGTCTAAGTTTGCTAAGGAACTAGATACATACTACGTGTTAAGTGTAAGTTCAATTCCCTAAACTAGAGATCAATTACCAAGCTAACCTGGCACACTACTCTGCTGGCATGGCATGACAACTAAAGATTAAAATTTCCTCATTGGACAGACACCTAGATCAAATTAAACTTGCCTAACAAATGTTAACATTTTTCAAAATTAAAGCGAGGTAAAATTTTCTTTTTTTCTTTTTTAAGTGGTTCGGTATGCATCTATCATAAATGACCTAAATGGCATGGCAAGATGGCATGGCAATAGAATTTAAACATGAAATGTATGGCATGGCATAAATGTGAGGAAACGCACACCCCCAAACCCAAGATGTGCATTGTCCTCAATGCATGAAACAATACATATATACAAGAAAAATAGAAAACATAAAAATGCATGATCATGTAAATGCAATGAAATGTAAATGAGTTTAGATAAAAGATGACTCCCCTTCGGAGACTATTTATCGTGCGGCACGGGTCTTTCTTCTCACAAATGGCCCACGATCAGGGGCCATGTGCTTCTTTCTTTTCAGGCTTGGTTTTGAAGTGGCAGTGGAGGCTCCAACTTCCACATTTTTCTTGGCAAGCTCTGATGCGGCAGGTGCATCAGTGGCATCAGATGGCGTATGTACAGCAGGTGTCACTGGCGATTTAGCTTTGGTAGAATTGGCTTTGGTTTCCTTTAATTTAGATGAAGAATCAGAACTGGTAGACTTGAGTTGAACCAGAGACAATGGGACTGTGTCATCGGATGGGGTATGAACTGGACTAGCTGCCATGGCATTGTCACTAGCAGAGGGCTCGGCAGGGAATTCTGGAAATTATGGCACAAAATCAGTTGATAATTTTGTAAGATCCTCCTTGATTACAATATCCCTAGCCTGGATGTAATGTCGCATCTTGACATTGAACTCCTCAGCTTTTTCTAGCTTTTAGAGAATGATCTTCTGGCGATGGTGAATTTATGACAGCATTGCCATGGAACTGGCTGGCATGGTTTCTGGCATGGTTGTTGGCTTGGCCTTTGACATTTTTGGCCTTGGCGTGGGTGCCTTTGCCATCCCCTTGCCCTTGTCTTTTGGCTCGACAGCAACGAGATTTCTCCCTATATCAGCTGTAATTTTTGTTCCCTTGATTGTTTGTCCCTTATTTGTATCAAGCTTTGGCACACCATGGAGCATGCAAATGTTGGAAATCAACAAAGGAAAGAACAAACTGCCATTACCTTTCGCTGAGCACTTGTAAGTTTCCTCAGTAATAAGCTTGCCAACATTGATCTTGCGCCCTATGACAATAGAGTACAAAAGGATCATCCTCTCTTTCGACACAGTCTCGTTATGGGATGTGAGCATCAAATTCGCCTTCACAAAGTGATTCCAACCTCTCTATTGGGGTTTCAATGCCAACCTCTTCACCATACGGTGCCCTTTGGATGACACTGTCCATGCCATGCCAGGCTCACACAGATCTGCCAGCAGCCTCTTTCTCATGGCAGCATTCATCGAGTCTGCGTACTCGAAATACTCATCCCCCGCACTGTCCAACTCAAACATATCGTTAAAATACCCTTCATCAAAATGTACACACTTACCTCTAATCATCAAGAAGGGCGAATCCTTGGTCACAAGATGCGCATAGAGTTCTTGGACGATGGTGGCATAAATCTCCCCTTTTTGCTGGAAGAACTGAGTCCATTTGTACAAGTTAATCATAGACATAACTTCTGTAGGAAACCATTGGTTGCATTTGTTTTGAACTCGAAGTGTTTCTCGTAGCAAAAACTTCTCGAGGCAAAGTTGGTTTCAAACTTTTTCTGAATCTCCTCGTTGAAGAATCGCTTAAAAGGGGTGGAGGAAGAAGCCATTGAAAATCGTTGAAGGAATTTGAAACGATGTTGAACAAGATGAAGAAAAAGACGATTAGGAATTTTCGGTACTTCCTTGAAAAGAAAAATAAAAAGTGAGAAAGATGTTTTGGTTATTTAACCGGTTAGGGTGAGAAAGTGAAAAGTTTGAATCAGTTGAGTGTTTTAATGGGAGTAGTAATTAGGGATAATGATGAAAAAATAAAAAGAATTAATTTAAAAGGGGTGAAGTGATAAGGATGACGTGATAAGGTGATAGGATAGGGTAAGGATTGGAGTGATAAGGTAATTGATTTGAATTTAAATTTCAACCCAAATTTTGGGCGGCTAGGGTTTAAGGTTAAAAGAAAAATACTATCTCTTATTGAATAGGCCGGTTAAGCTAGGGTTTTCTCATCCTTCCATATTTAACATCGCCGCATGCCAAGCTGTTCTAGCACTATGCCTGGCAGATTTCTCTATTGGGACATCACCTCCTGCCAATAATCCTGACATCGTTTCTGGCATTGCTCCTAACATCGTTCCTGGCATAGTTCATGGCATACTGACTCTGTATAACTCAAAAGGAAACCTTTCAACACAGTAAAGGAATAAAAACTTGAAATTTAAAAGAAAGAAAAACTACTAAAAACCTTAAAACCTAAAAACAAAGAAAAACTCTAACCTAATATTTACAAAAGTTCAAACCTGATGGTGTTTTCATGTTACCTCTGCCAAGAGGATCACCTCTCTAGCATTGTTCTGATCACCTTCCATGTAATGCTTTAAACATTGGCTATTCACTTTAGAGATTTCGCATGTCTGTAAATTCTTAATGTCCACAGCTCCATGGGCATATGGCTTCACAACTTCAAAAGGGCCCATCCATCTTGATCTTAGTTTTCCTAGAAACAACTTAAGTCGTGAGTTAAATAACAAAACACGTTGGCCTACCTCAAACTGTCTTGTCATTATCCTACTGTCATGCCAGCGTTTTGCCTTTTTCCTTATAGATCCTAGCGTTTTTATAGGTTTGCGTTCTGAATTCCTCTAACTCATTTAGGTCTAGTAACCTATTTTCTCCAGCAACTCTCCTTACTATGCCAAGTGTTCTGATGGCCCAGTATGCTTTATGTTTAAGCTCCACTAGTAGATGGCATGGTTTCCCGAAAACAAGTCTAAATGGTGAAGTACCCAAAGGAGTTTTGAATGTCGTTCTGTATGCCCACAAAGACTCTTCTAGTCTCAAGGACCAGTCTTTCCTTGATGGATCCATAGTTTTCTCTAGAATATTTTTAATCTTCTTATTTAAAATCTCGACTTGCCCATTCGTTTGTGGATGATATGCCGTGGCAATTCTCTGCTGTACACCATACCTTCACAAAGCTTTAAAAATTAGACTACATTTAAAATGGGTTCCCTCATCATGAATAATCACTCTAGGAGTGCCAAATCTAGTAAAGATATACTTATGTAAGAACTTGGCAACAGCCTTGGCGTTGTTTGTTGACAGAGCAACAGCTTTTACCCACTTAGATACGTAGTCATCAGCCACAAGAATGTATACATTACCAAATGAGGGTGGAAAATGACCCATGAAGTCTATCCCTCATACATCAAATAAATCCACAGGCATAACATTTTGAAGTGGTAGTTGATGTCTTCCAGAGATGTTCCATGTCCGTTGGCATCGATCACATGCCTTGGCATACTTGTGGGCATCCTTATATAGTGTGGGCCAAAAGAATTCTGACTGTAGCACCTTGGCAGCAGTCTTTACCCTACAAAGTGACCTTCATACGGTGCGACATGGCATAGATGCAATATGTTATGTTGTTCTTCTTTGGGCACACACCGGATGATCACTTGGTCGGCACATTGCTTGAACAAAATTGGCTCGTCCCAATAGTATTGACTGACTTCCCGCAAGAACCTTTTCTTGGCATTGTACGCCAAGTCTAGTGGCAGAATGTTACTTACCAGGTAGTTGACAATGTCGGCATACCACGGCATGGTATTAACTGCAAGTAAAAACTCGTCAGGGAATTCATCTCTTATAAAATTAGTTTTACCATCTTCAAGATGATGCTCTAAACGTGAGAGATGGTCAGCTACTAGGTTTTTACTTCCGTTTTTGTCTCGGGTCTCAAGATCAAATTCTTGAAGTAAGAGCGTCCACCAGATTAGTCTGGGATTGACATCCTTCTTTTCCAAGAGATACTTCAATGCTGAATGATCTGAAAAACCACAACTTTGTTACCAATTAAATAAGATCTAAATTTGTCAAAAGCAAATACAACCACAAGAAATTCTTTCTCGGTCGTAGAGTAATTTAGTTGTGCTTCGTTCAAGGTTCGGCTGGCATAGTAGATGGCATGAAAAACCTTGCCATGCCTTTGTCCCAAGACTGCTCCAACGGCATAGTCGTTGGCATCGCACATGAGCTCAAAGGGCTCATTCCAGTCTAGTGCCACAACTATAGGGGTATTGATCAACTTCTCTTTAAGCTCTTGAAATGCTCTCAAACAAGAATCGTCAAATGCAAAAGTAGCATTATGTTCTAATAACAAGCATAAAGGTTTGGCAATTTTTGAAAAATCTTTAATAAACCGTGTAAAAACCGGAATGTCCTAAAAGCTCTTTATTCCTTTGACACTTGTTGGTGGTGGCAATTGCTTAATTACCTCAACTTTTGCTTGATAAACTTCTAGTCCTCTCTCAGTTACCTTGTACCCGAGAACAATGCTCTCCTTCACCATGAAGTGGCATTTTCCCAGTTCAACACTAGATTTGTCTCTATGCATATCTTCAAGACTTGCTCGAAACTCTGAATACATTCCTCAAATGTTTTGCCAAACACTGAGAAATCATCCATGAATACCTCCATGTTGTGCTCGATCATATCAGAAAAATGGACATCATGTAATGTTAGAATGTTGTTGGTACATTACATAGGTCGAATGGCATCCTCCTAAACGCAAACGTCCCATATGGGCACATGAACATGGTCTTCTCTTGATCATCAGGGGCGATGGCATTCTGATTATAACCTAAATAACCATCCAAAGAATAGTAGAAAGCTTTACCTACCAACCTGTCTAACATCTTATCAATGAATGGCAATGGGAAGTGGTCCTTCCTCGTTGCATTGTTCAGCCTCTTATAGTCCATGCACACTCTCCATCCTGTGATAGCTCTAGATGGAATCAATTCAGCTTCACTATTTTGTACTATGGTCATGCCACCCTTCTTTGGCACACATTGAACCGGGCTAACCCAAGAGCTATCGGACATGGGATAAATAATCCTAACATCAAGCCATTTTATAATCTCTTTTTCACTACCTCTTTCATGCTTGGGTTTAGCCTTCTCTGGCCTTCAATGGTCTTGCCGTGGTACTCATCCAAGATAATCTAGTGCATGCAAATGGTCGGGCTAATCCCTCGGATGTCTGCCAAGGTCCATCCTAATGCTTGCTTATAATTGCGTAATGTTGCCAACAATCTCTCTTCCTAATCATTAGTGAGATCAGTGGAAATGATCACTGGCAGAGTCTAGTGGTTACCTAAATAAGCATACCTCAAGTAATTTGGCAGTGGTTTTAGTTCCAACAATAGTGGCTCCTCAATTGATAATCTAAGTGCCTTGATCTCTCTGTCGGCCAACTGTAGTGACTTAAAATAACTCGCCTCCTCAGCCTCAAAGACTGATTCTTCTAGTTCCTCAAACAATTCAGCTATGCCGTCTAAGTCGCTGGCATCGAATTTTGTATCTTGGCATAGTTGTGCCATGTCCAAAGTGTAAATGGACTCCATCATCTTCTCTTCTTGGCACTCATCAGGTTCATCTGCACATTTCAAAGCTTGAAACATATTAAATGTAACATGCTGGTCATTCATGTGCATTGTTAGTTCCCATTTATGAACGTCAATCAAAGCCCTTCCCGTGGTAAGAAAAGGTCTACCCAAAATAATCGAGACATTAATATCAGCCTCATAATCCAAAATGACAAAATCAGCTGAAAAAATAAATTTGTCTACCTTTACCAACACATTCTCAATCTTACCCTTGGAATGTGCATAGGATCAGTCTGCCAGCTGAAGTGTCACCATGGTAGCTCTGGCTTCTATGCCAAGCTTCCTGAAAGCTGACATTGGCATCAAGTTGATGCTGGCTCCTAAGTCACATAGTGTTTTCCCCATGAATTTGTTGCCAATAGTACAGGGAATAGTGAAACTTCTCAGATCTTTCAGCTTTGGTGGCAATCAGTTTAGGATCATGGCATTGTATCCTTCGGTCAAAGCAACAGTTTCAAAGTCTCCCAACTTTCTCTTCTTGGACAGGATGTTCTGCATGAATTTAACATAGTTGGGCATCTGCTCAAGGGCTTCTACCAATAGAATGTTGATTTGCAATTACTTAAGAAACTCTAAAAAATGCTTGAATTGCTGGTCTTGCTTATGCTTTTGAAGTCTCACTGGATATGGTGGTGGCGGATAAACATATGCTGACGTTGTTGGCTTTGTCGAAGCAGTGCTGGCATCAGTCTGTTTGGCATCAATTCTGGCATCTATTTTGGCATTAGTGCTGGCATCGGTATGCTATCTAGCATTAGTTCTGGCATCATCTGCTTTTGTTTCCTTCCCTAGGATTATCTGCTGGCACAAGCTTCTCAACTTGGCAATTAATTGGCTGTTTAGTAACCTTCTCCATCTCGCACTGCTTTCCGCTCTAAAGAGTTATAGCTTTGCATTGCTCATTGTCTTTGTGCCGAGCATCCCCTATGTCACTTGGCAATGTTTCTTGGGGTCGATTGTTGAGCGCATTCATCCACATGATGATCCTCTCCACAAGCTGAAAATTGTTTTAAGCTTTCTGTGGCGTGGCATTCTGATAGAATGCTGGCATGCCATTGTTGTTGAAAACTGGCATGGCATTGTTATTCTGCCTCTAGGTATTCTGGCGCTGGGCATTGTACTAGTTACCTCCTTGATTTCCCCATGATAAGTTAGGGTGTTATCTCCAACCTGTATTATAAGTATTGGAGTTAGGATTATAGTAACGATTAACATTGCCAACAAAATTTACCGATTTAGGGTTGGCAGGGCATTCATCCACATGATGATTCTCTCCACAAATTGTACAGAATGAGTCTAATGTTTTGACTTTTTGGGACTCGTTGTTCTTTTGCAACGTTCTCACCATGCTAGTAAGGTTGGAAATCTCAGCATGAATGGACGTTAGTTCATCAACCTGAAATTTCCCAGTGGTTTTAATTCTGGTCCCAAGTCTCATAATAGGATATTCAAAATCATTGATTGCAATCCTCTCTAAAATGTCAACAGTTTCGGTATATGTCTTGTCAAGCAACGAACCAGCTGTTGAAGCATCAATAACAGTCCTGGTTTGTACATTTAATACATCGTAAAAGGTTTGTATCTGGGTCCAATTCGGGAATCCATGCATAGAAAGCCTCTTTAACAGGTCTTTAAATCGTTACCAGACATCATATAAGGTCTCATCCTCAGCCTGCCTGAATGTAATGATCTCACCTCGCAACTTGGCAATGAGTGTTGGCGGCTGGAATCTTGTCAATAACTTCTGGCATAGGTCTACCCATGAAGTAACTGAGCCAGGTGGCAAGGAATTAAGCCAAGCCTTCGTTTTGTCTCTTAAAGAAAAAGTAAATAACTTCAGCTTCACAGTTTCTTCAGGTACTTCATTTTGTTGGAATAACTGGCAAATCTCCATGAACTGCTTCAGATGTTGCCTCAGATCTCTAGTAAGAGCTTCATCAAACTGACCTACATTCAAAAGAGTTTGAATCACTACCGACTTAAGTTCAACATTGACAGCGTTTACCTTTGTGTCAACAAGTCCCGGCACCAAATTGTCAATGGTTGGTGTCGAATGTTCTCTAATAGGTCTCTCATTAATAACTGGGACAGCAGGTGGTGGTAGTATCTCATTGTTCAGTGGATTTCCTCCATTGTTCACCACACCATTCCCTCCATTACCTTGGTTTTGTATCTCTTGAAATCTTCTTTTTAACCTCCGCAAGGTTTTCTCAATTTCCAGATCGCATGGCCACTCGTCCACCACAGGATGGCTTCTGGTCATACACCGACAAAAATAAAAGGTGAAAACAAAAATAAAAATAAAAGAAAGACAAGTAAAAATTTAAAAATAATGAATTTCGTTGTAATCCCCGGCAACGGTGCCAAAAACTTGTAGACTCTCTAATTGAATGGTGGCAAAAGGGGCAAAAGATATGTGTTAGAAAAATATAAAATAGTGCCAAGATGAGTCTTTTGCGTGCAAGTATACACGGTCTGCAAGTAATACAACTGGTAAGCTGAGTATCGATCCTACATAGATTGACTTGGAATTCAATTACTTTGATTGTTACTTGCCTTGAGGAAAATTTGTTTGTTTGAAGTGGTTTTGGAAATAACTGAAATAAAATAAAAGAAAGAAAATAAAGTAAAGACGTTGACAAGGAATGTGCTTTAATGAATAATGAGCGTTGGCAAGGAATGTCTGGTTTTCACGCTATTCATGTCGTGCCAGCCTTTAATAACAACCTGTCTTGGCATTGTTTGCCGAGCAGATTCAGAATTAGCAAAGCCACTCTCTATGGTCATTGCCCTAAATTGATCATGTAAAAACACCTATATCTCTATAGTGCATGCTTTTAAATAAACCAATTTGATTAAGATCCAATCTATACTCCTAAGGGGTAGATTTCACTCCCGAAGTAAGTTCATCTACTTGAACGACTTCTCTCGAAGCTTCTCTCCTTAGTATTCAACAACTCAATCGTTGCCACCCCAAGTCTGTTAAGATATTGAGGAGCAATAGGCCAACAGTGCCAGCTCTCGCTTGGCATAGTATTTAGAAAACATTAAAGTATGCCGAATAGATAAAATATTGCCAAGGCAGATTTATTATTAAAAACTAAAACATAAATTAGCGTTCAACCAAACATCCCCCACCAACTATGAAATTAGTTCATGGTGAGGGACTTAACCAAAAAATCACAAACGTTTCCCAAGTACATCATCATTTAAAACAAAATAACTTGAAAGAGAAAATGAGCTAGAAGGGGTCTCTTGATTCAGCCCTTCAAGATCCAGGCTTCTCGGCCAAGCTGTTCGAACCACCCTTCCAAGGTGCTGCAAGTTGTCAATCGTTGCACACCAACTCCCCACTCTGATCGTCTATCAACTCCTCATGTTTTCAAAGTCCTCCTCGGTTGGTGTTTAAATAGGCGTGTAAGGAAGGAATAGAATGAGCTCCTCATTTGAATTTTAAATACTAAAGAGATAAGAGATAATCATCTTATCCAAGTTTGAATGAGATCTGATCAGGCTAGAGCTGGTGTCATACTGCCGACGCTGCCTTGGCATCCAAGCTTGGCATGAATCTGCCAACCAGTCTTGGCACCATCTTATCCGCTATTTTTTCGTAGATTGATCCAATTGCTATCTTTTCGAAGATTGATCATGTCTTATTTTTTCAGGATCCAACAACTTCTTGGCACGGCATCAAGTTCATTTCTCCACCAACCGGTGCTTGGCATTTTCTGGTCCATCTGTGCCAACAGCACCCAGCATTTTCTCTGGCATTCCTTCCTATGTTGCTTTTCTGGGCCAAATCCTATGTCAAACCTGCAAAACTGCCAACAAAACAACCCTTCACACTGGCATAGACATAATTCTAATGCATGGTTTTAACATCCTAATGCAATTAAATGTACCTAAAAACAAGCAAAAGCATTGTAAGATTGGCATTAAAAACAATACTTTTGGAGAGGTAACAATTTACCCTTGGCTCATTGGGGTAAATGTTAAATGCATTAAATTGGTTGAACAACTCTTAATTATTTTTAAGGATAAAATTGATATTTAACGTAGCTCACCTAATTGAAATCATAATTAATTAATTCGAATAGTTTTAAATAGAATACATGGCTCATTGGGATTCTAGTTTAAAATTAATGAAATTAATTATTATGGTTCAAGATAACCAATAAAATGTTAGTTTTTTAAAAAAATTTAGGATTAAATTAATTTAGGGTTAATATTTAGTCTAACTTAGTTAATAATTAGACCACTAATTGAATAGGTTAGAGCTTTAGTGGGCCTTAGGTTTTAATTTTGTGTCTTTCTATGTCATTCATTAGACTTTTTATTTTAATTAGTTAAGCATGTAATTGATCAATTTAAATCTTAAAAAGAAGATATTTATTAATTCCGATATTTGTGTCGTAATAGTCTTGGCTCAATGGATGTTGACCAAATATTCGAATTAATCCTTATCGTCTAAAGGTAATTTAAAACGAATTAAAATTTTGACAAGTCATTCCATCATGTTTAACTGCTTGCATCATGCATAAAGGTGATGAACAGAGTTCGAACCATAAATTAACACGGCAGTCAGGCTTATTCGATGTCGGTTTAATTTATGGTTCGAGGTTTCGTCACCCTTATTAATAAATGTTTAATTAATGCGAATTCACCAATTTGACAAAGCCCGTTTAATTAAAGTTTGTCTTCAACCACGAACCATTTAATTAAATTCAATTTAAATTTCAATAATTTCCATCAATTAAAGGCTACATATATTTTGGTACCGATTTTCAGGCGCGATGGGGGTGCTAATCCTTCCCCATGCGTAATAAACTCCCGAACCCATTTTTGAACGAATCTCTGGCTTCACGGTATCTGGCCTACCTTAGTGGCCGGTGGCGACTCCAAGTCTTTTATTTTTAAAAACAAAATTTTTAAAGGACTTTCCCACATTTTCAAATATTTTCCAAAAGACGAAAGAAAATCCAATTACGTACTTTTTAGCGACTTGCAAAAAATTTTAGTCGCTACAATACCCATATATGATAACCTAATTTTATCTTTTTCTTTTTTGTCCAGCCTCATCAGAGCCGTTGGATCAGATTTGATCCAACAACCCAGATCAAAAGAAGATCAACCCTTCGTCTGTCGCATGGAGTCACGCGCTGGCCATTGTTGCACGCACGAGATTGTTCTACTGCCACCCGCTACGTGACACGATCCATTACTTCCACATCACCTTCCAAATCACATCCAGGCCGTTCATCTTCGAGCGAACTCAGTCGTTGGATCAGATCTGATCCAACGGCCAAAATTTCATTGGGCCGATTGCTTGTCATCTCCTCAGTCACGTCTCTTGGCCGTCGGATTTTCTGTAACCACCGTACACCTCCCTCACCAACCGGACATGCAAAACACAAAAAAACAAAGATATCATATCAAAATCATCATCAACAATGTAGGTTAGGTTTGTTTCATTATTATTTTGCATGTAAGATCTTGTATAAAACCGGTTGAAAATCAGTGTAAACGGGGGGATTATCGGTAATAAAAAAAAGAAAATCCTCATTTGACAGAGGTAAAATTTCTTCCCTCTTTTTATTTTCGAACAAAAAATAAAATAAAAATAATAACAAAGAAAATAAAGGAGGTTAGAGGTTTTTACCAGCCCCGATTTCGGGCCGCCTTGATCCTCAACAGTTGAGGGTGGTGCACCGATGAACTGCACCGGTTCTTTTTTGTCTTTTTTTTAGTTTAGGGTTAGGTTTTTGGGTTTTGACTTTTGGTTTAAAAAGATTAAGGCCGGGGTTCTGTGTTAAAAAAAATTCTGAGTTTTTTTTCTAGATTTCAGGGCCGATGTACGGCGGCACTCGACCGAAATCTAGAAAATGCACGGTGGCGAGATGCGGTTATGATGAACATCGGCACTGGTGTTCATCTTGTTTCAGAAGAAATTTTTAATTTTTGGCTTTTTTTTTGAGTTTTGGGTTTCAAATGATTTTAAAAAAATAATTGACTTATATACCAGCCTTTTAAAAGAAAGTGGGTTAATCACTTCATTTAAATCCCTCCGCCCTAATTTCTTTTGCGCCGCTTTCCCTCTTATTTTCATTTCTTGCATTTCGGTCACCATTTTCGAATCAGAGTTATTTCTTTTTTAAATTCGACCCTAAATTCTATTTTTGTTTCAATTAAATCCCGAGACCAGTGGGTAAAATCCCTCTCCGGTCCCTGCCTTTTTATCTCAGTTAATTATAGCCCTTTATTTTGTATATTTTGTTTATATGCTTTATGTTTGATATGTTATTTATGTTAGTAGATATTAATTTGTTTGATACATGTGCTTTATCATGTTTTTTATTTAATTTGTTAATTTGTTGCCATTCATTTATGTATATTTTTATGTATGTATATATTTATATGTAGTATGCATATCATTTTGTGTTACATATATGTATATTTATACGTTTATATATAGGAATATATATATGTTTAGTATCTTTCGCATATATTTTATTATACATATATCTATATTATGTACTATCCATATTAAGTCTTGTAAAATTATTTTAGGTAATGTATTTTATTTAATGTACATTCTATAAATATGTATATTATATTATAATGTTTATATTAGTTTTTTTTTACACCTAATATTCATATTATATATATATATATTAGTGTTTCTCATAAATATTTATATTATGGCAAATATTTTATACATGTATATGTATATAATGTGTATTTTCTATTCCATGTTATCTGTCATCCATATTATAATATATGTATCGTTTAGTTTCTGTTGTATTTTATTTTTAATTATGTTATTATTTGCTCATATTTTTTTTTATTTCATGTATTTATCTTGCTTTTTACATTGTCTTTTTAAATTGCATATTCGACATATTCAATTGCCAATGCGGCGCTCCTTTTTTTACGGTAAACTTGGCTACTAGTCTAAGACGTAGATGATAGTTTTTGTTTATCCCTTGAACATTGAAGCCCTTAAAATATGCTCGCATATATAACCAAATTTTAATTTAATGGTCACTTTAACCCGTAAAATTTGATATTAATAAAGTGGTAACAATTTAGTACCAATTTTAGGCGGTGTGGGGGTGCTAATCCTTCCCCATCCGTAATCAACTCCCGAACCCAATTTTAAAGGAATTTCTGCTTTGTTTTCGGTGTCCGGTAGCAATTCCATATTTTCTAAAATATGATTTTTTCCGAATTCACCTTTTACATATTTTTTTTCAAATAAAAGCGGGACCCCCTTTAATATAACTTAAATAATTAAATATTTTTCGTAGCGGCGGCACGGACAACATAGTTGCTACAATCAAATATTTCAAAAATAATTCATTGTCCATAAAACTTAAAAACTCATTTAAAAATATTTTCTAACTTAGCCAAACTTTTTCAAAATTAGTATGATCGTTTTTCACTTAAAAAATAATATTTTTCAAGGTTTAAGGCAAAAATGATCGATCTCCAATACATATGGATCAATCTCTTTTTGGACAATAAGCTCTTATTCTTTGCTCCAGCCATTTAGTGTAAAAGGATAGGTCATGCTAAAAGGATGGATCCGTTCAGAAAAGGATCGATCCCTTGAAAAAAAGATTCATCCTTTTTTTGTCCACCAGTCATATTTTTGAAAAAGGATCGCAAAAAAAAAGGATCGATCCCCTTAGTTATAAATCCTGAAATTTTTGTAGGTAATAACTATTTTGCATCTCCAACAGCTATAACTCATCCCCAACGGCCATAAACGGCTAGAAACTCATTACACACTATATAAACACCACAATGACACTTAAAAAGGTTATTACACCTATCCAAGCTTAATGATCAAGATAAAGAGTATTTATTTCTTTATTTTTCTTGTACATAGTGCATTTGTTTATCATTTGTACTCTTTATTTGTGAGCTTAATTCTTGTAAATACTCACATTAAGAGGTATTCGTTGTTTACACAAACAAACCTTGTAAGAATGGAGAAATTCTAGTTTAGCCTTAGAAAACTAGAATGATTTTATCTTAGCCATTGTAAGAGATATCGATTGTTAGGTTACGTCTTGTCCTCAAAGCCAAGAAATTCAAGATAGTGAATTTGAGAAATTCTTAAGGGTTCTAAGATAAGGAAGTTGATGTAGACTTGGTTTAGAAGTCGAACCACTATAATCGATCGTACAAAATTGTTTATCTTTTACGGTTCTCACCAAATTCATCAAGAAGCCAATTCACCGCTTCTTGGCGATTTTCGGTTAATCGAATCGAACCTAACAATATTAAATAAATCTAATTACCAAATATTCTTTAAACAACTAAAATTATAATAAAAATTAACTTAATTACCAATTAAAATTTAAGAACTAATATCAAGAAATCGCAGCTCAATAATTTATTCCCTTGAAAATAAAAATATATAATTCATTTTTTATTAATTAACAATTTTTTAGTTGATAAATAAAATTGTGCCGTTGTTTTTTTGAGTGTGGGGTTAGTGCAAGTTGGAAATATTTATGGACCTCATCGTTTTGTCTCTTGAAAGCTAAACGGTGGGAAAGTTTTGATGTTAGAACCCCCTAACGCAGACAAGTAATTCCTGGCAGCGACAACTGCGTTATTGGGAAGAGAAAAAGTTTAGGCTCAATTTGGTTTTAAAAAATAGTTTTTATTTTTATTTTTTAAAAGTAAAATTAAATTTAAAAAATAACAACTCATTATTCAACTATCTTTTTATTTTTATTTTATTCACTCAACTTTAATTTTTTTTAATTTAATAATTAAACTTTTAGTTTGTTTATGTTTTAATCACTTTAAATTATTTATTATTATTTAGTACAACATGACATTTTTTTACATAAGACCCAAATCTTGATGAAGCTTTATTTTTACACAAGTTGTTTTTCTACATCGGCAACAAGAATTTGAACATTTAAAAAGACAAGACATTTGACAACTGATTTGCTTTTCTCCAACGATTTCAAGTGACAGAAATAGTTAGAGATTACAAAGGTTTGGGTTTCATTGAAATTTAAGTTTTTGCAAGGTAATTGAAAAGGACTGAGGTGTACCAAGTAGCAACAGAAAAATATTGAAGAACAATAAACGATTTGGCTTTAACGAAGAATTGAACAAACGAAAAGTTGAGAAAAAATTGTCTCATCTCATCGTCCAAATCAGACCAACTTTTTAAACTAAAGCTTATACTCATTATAATTTCCTGCATAATATAACCATAAAAAATCGTTAATAATATGCCCCATATATCCAATAATATAATGATAAATAGGGGTGATTAAAACTCGACTCGGCTTGAAAAAATTGAATTTTTTGACTCGACTCAAGGCGAAAAAACTCGACTCGAATTTTTTTATAAAGTTTGAGTTGTAAAATAGAAATTTTAATAACTCGAAATTTTTAGCAATTAGTGGATTGATTTTTAAGGTAGAGTCGAGTCCCTTAATTTTTCTGATATATATATGCCACATGAAAAAACATGAAGATATATATATATATATATATATATAATTAGAGAAAACCATTTATATTGGAATCAAATTGTACTATAACATGTTAAATATTTACAATTAAATTTGTATAGGAACTCGAAAACTCGACTCGACTCAAATTTCATAAACTTTACTCGAATAAAAAAATTCAAATAAAGTGTGAGTTGTAAAATATAGCACGTCAACTCGAATAACTCAAAAAATTTTGACTCGACTTTATCGAACACTCGTCCCTAATGATAAAATGTCATTGAATACTTCAAATAACAAAATAATAGTTTAAAATATTATTACAACTATTTAAAATTAATCAAGACTATCCATCCAATTTTTTCGCCTTGCATCAGACATTCTAACAAAAATTTATCTTTATTTTGTCTATATGAACTTTTTAATTATCAGGCTTCTAACAAAAATTCATAATCTTCACAATAATATTTTTTAAGCTTTTTGAACTCTTTATTTTTCTGCAGCAGAAGAAAAATATGCATTAAAACAATAATATTAACTCTATTATAAAATAACAACGAAAAATAAAAGTAATCTTACCTAAAAAAAATTCTCAAATGTCTTGTGATGCATGAACAATATTCGACGTCACATCCCATTTAACTAAAAAAAATGGTGATACATTGTACGTAAATGATTAAATTTACCCATCAATCTATAAATACCATAATCTACTCCAATTGCATCACACATCTCACCATTGATTTCAGCCCATACTTCTATTTAAAAATAGACTATTGCAACTTTCCTTTTTTAACTTTTCTAACTAAAAGTTGAATCAATGATATCGCATTCGCTTTCGGCCAATCCTTAATATCATCGATATATTTACTCTTTCCTCTCATTTAAATTACTATTTAACAAACAAGTAAAATATAAAATTATTCAAAATAAATATTATTTTAGAGGACAAGAAAAAAAACTTTATTTCTTTTGTAAAGGAGAAGCAAACAGTAATAGTATATGCATGTCTTTACATATAATCCTAACCAAGTTCCACAATTCTTCAAAACAAACAACACATTACTTTTCTTTATTCTCATTGTTTCAACCACTAAAGATCACACCAACACAACTCTACTTTTTTTTACAGATCTCATGGTTTATTTCCAAAACTGACCTCTTCTGGGCATCGGCATCATAAGACTAAGCCTTGTCTTTCTTCTCAAGTGAAGAAGACCAGAATGAATAGAATAATGAATAAAACTAACATGGTGCATCAACTGTTTATCCTAGATTCTGAATTTTGGAAAGTGGAAATGCTGTGATTTGAGGAAAGAGATTAACGGAGTAGGAAAGCTTGAATAGTAACTTTAAGCAGAAGAGTTGATATTAATTAATCGATCATTTAAAGAAACAAATAATTGAAATTTTGCTGACATTTAAAAGTTCAAAGTTGGAGTTTTAAATTATAATGTACTAAAAACTAAGTCATTAATGAATCACATCAAAAATACATGAAAAATATCCTTAAAGATGCAATCTCTTTCTTAAATTCACACACTTTAGACTAGACAATCGACTTAATCTACTTAACATTTTAATTTCGTAAGAAATATGATACTCACAAATTCAAAACACAAATTAAAATATACGAACAAGTCAAAATAATTAGGTTTTAAAAAATAATTAATCTAAACAATAAATACACATATTTACAAATATTAATAATAAATTTGAGAAATAAAGTTAGGTTCAATTGTTTACCTGACAAAGGAAAAGAAAAATTCAAAATCTTGATGAGAGATAAAAGTGGTGATTGATGTTTGAAAACTAAAAAAAAACTGATATTTAAAGATTGAAAAAGTGTTAAAAGACGTTAAAAATTGTTATTACTAGGATTTGAACCCGAGTTAAATAAATTTAAAATAAAAAATTCTTTATTTTTATCTTTTTCTATTTTTCTAAAATATGTGCAATGAAAGTAGTGAAAATATCTTTTTAATTTTTTCAATTTTTTACTCATTTTTGTTTTTATTTTCTATAAATCATTTTTTAATTTTACAACCAAATGTATTTTCGGTATTGTTTTCTGTTTTCGGTAAAACACTTTGATTTAAAATATAGTGAATTGTTTGTTGAGTCGCTGAAAATTTTATTATTCATTTAAAAGACATTAAAAATAATAGTATCTATAATATTAATGGTGTCAAACAGTGTGTATCAGTCATTCTAAACTTATCCTTATATAACATAATAAATCAGATGCTTATGATTATAATAATAATAATAATAAGAAGAAGAAGAAGAAGAAGAATGATAAGTCTAAAACGGGCGACGCACACTGCTGAACACTATTAATTTTTTGATGACTTTTAAATAATTATTAAAAATCTCAAAGGCTCGACTTGCAATTAATCATATTTCAAAACAAAATTAGAAAAAATTATTCTATGAATCATTCTCACCACCTCATCCATGGTTTTACCCAATTAAATAAAAACAAATCATTTTTATTTTTCATATAATATTTTCTTATAAATTAAAATCTACAAACCTTCATCTTTTTCCTCATACCTCATATATTAATTTTAATATGTTAATGAATAAAATTGTTAAAATAAAAAAAACACCTTACAAACTTAACCCACAAATTAAAAGAGACAAAAATAAAATTAATAATTTAGAAAACTGAGATGAAAACTTTTTAAAGCTGAAATTCAAACATTGTCCTGTATGAAAGTTAATTGGTAAAAGCACATCCAGTAGTCCATTCTTCAAGAGGTTGTTCTTTCTGGTTACCTGCAATTGTAGATTGTTATATAAACAAGCAAATCTAGTAGAGTTTAATTAACATGGAGCTCCATGAAGTATTCAGATCCCGTAGGGATGATACTTTTATGCATGCTTTACTCATAGCCTACTTACTAATCTGTGTGATTTCATGGCCTTTTTTGCAGAAGAATCGAAGGCTTCTCTGCAATCCAAATTTGCAGAAGAATCGAAGGTTTCTCTGCAATCCAAATTCCAAGGTGTACTAATTTACCGAACTTACTATCTTCTTGGCTTAATTGGTAAAATGTTTAGGGTTTATCAATCCAATCACCATATCATGAAGCTGTTTTTATTCAAAATTTGACTACTTAAGTTTGTATTTCTGTAATTAAACCTATTTTGGCTTTGAGAATATTGCAGAAAGTTTATTAGCCTATCGAAATCTGGTGAGATGCAAAAAATTATTCATTAATATATTATAATTAATTTTTGTTTCTCTTTTGATTCGTGAGTTGAGTTTTTAGGTTTTTTATTTTTAACAATTTTATTCATTAATATATTAGAATTAATATATGAGGTGTGTGGAAGAAGACGATGCTTTGTAAATTTTAATTTATAAGAAAATATTATGCAAAAAAATAAACATAATGTGATTTTATTTAATTGAGTAGGATCATGAATGAAGTGGTGAGAATGATTCATAGAATAATTTCTTCTAATTTTATTTTAAAATATAATTAATTGTATGTCGAGCCTTTGAGATTTTTAATAATTATTTAAAAATTATTAAAAAAATTAATAGTACTCAGTAATGTATCGCGTTAGTGATGTTCGGCGACTTTACAATAAAAAGAAAACCCTTCATTCCCTCCGCGACTTTCCAAAATTAAAGGTGTGGAAAAATTATATCAAAATATTTATGATACCATAGCTTACTCTACTTCCTAGACTCTATTCTATAGTTTTGGTCTATAGAATTTGAGATGGACTACCTAATCAGAAGGTACAAGGCATCTTAGCTCAACCTATCTTCCCTTATTAATTCCGCTTAATCAAAAGGCACATTGTTTACTATCTTGAAGTCTATATAAACCTCTCATCCAATAGAAAGAATCACAAAGACATCAATATTTCTTCTTAGTACTGCAAAAAGAAATGGGCAAAAGTAGAGTTCCATGGGTGTTAATGATTTGTTTAGTGTTGGGTGTATTCATAAAACAATCAACAGCAGCGCAGCTTCCAACCGTGGCGTTTGGACTTTGCTACGGGCCTTGCTATGCTCTTTGCAGCACCCGAACCGGAACCACAACCACCTATTGCGCTCTCAAATGTTTCAACAGTTGTCTAATTACAGAGTCCACGGTCACAGATACCCAATCTTTTTGCGAGCTCGGCTGTGCATCCACCGTCTGTTCGAACATAAGTTCTACACAAAATCCTGGTGATTCCTCTTGTTTTATTTTTACCCTCTTAAATACACATTATATGAAAGCGTTTGTACTTATATTCTGTTTTGGTTTAAATTTGCTAGCTACAAACGAAGTTGAAAGCTGTGTGGGTGGTTGCACTGTGACATGCGCCGAAAACAACTGATTAAAGGCGATGGTGGATGAATAATTAAAAGCCCTGTTACGTGGGTTCATCTTTTTAAATGTTTATTTTTTTGAATTGAAATCCATTAGTTTTATTGAATAAGGATATATCTAAAATTTCAATGCAAAGTTACATCTTAGTAAACAAAAACATATAATCCGAATATATTCCTGCAACCATTCAAACAAAAAACTAGCATTTTAAGATCATAACATGACCATACAAGGAAAAGGTAAAAATCTAACCCAAAGACTCGAAACAAAGATAGATACTAACATCACCAAAGAACGACGATTAAACCATCAACGAACAACATAAAAATGCATATTACAATAAGGCACGTTAACAACACGGATATTATCAAGAAAGACGATTGTGAGTACGTATCCAAATCCAGTTTGAGGTCCAAAACAGGGAGATCAACAAGATAACTAAAAGAGCATCATCTTGGTCAGTCGTGGCGACGTCAAATCCAACCCTGATAGAAAATCAAATAAAAGAACGGCCAAACGATCGATAAGAAAAGAAAAGCGTATTAAAGGCAGAAAAAAGTGTCAAAAGACGGAGAAAAGACGTACCAAAAGATAGAGTAAAACGTGTTACAATGACAAAGTTATTTATTCAAAACTAAAAAAATAAGACAAACGATGAGAAATAAGAAAACAAAGGAAACGATGGATCCCGATGGTTGACAACCAGCATCAAAGCTGGTGTCGTCTTTTTATATAAACCTAATCATGATGAAATATTCGATATTTTAGAATGACTTATATTTGATATATTGATGGATTTATTCAAATCAGGTATCACAGAGGTCCATTATAAGTAACCCTTCAAAGTTTTAACCTAATTTTTTGTTGTTGACAATGTTAGAATTTAAACTCTAACATTGTTTAAATGACTTCACTACTTATCCTACTAAATCAATTATCAACCGGTGAATAATAAACTATTTTTAATGACATTTCAGTTATAAAAAATGGAGGGGTTGATCTTTCATAGGGGTGTTCATTGTTCGATTAAAATCAAATTAACAGACCGAATTAAAATTTAATTCGATTAATCAGTCGGTTAACTCTTAAAATTTTTTCAGAGTACGGTTATCGATTAATTAGGTTCAAAAATTATTAATTAACCAAATTAACCAATATTTTAATATATATTTAATATATTTTTAATTTTAAAACTAAATCCCAACAATTACACATAATATTTAAAATCAAATATTTATATTTTAATCCTAATTATAAAAGTTCAACCCAAAAGGGAGAAAAATAAAGTCCAAAAATAAAAATATCTAACAAAAAAAGTTTATCCCAGCAACTTCCGTACACAGATATAGATTCATTCTTCGTACCTGGTCCAACCTCACAACCCTTCGCGGGTTGGTCAGAAGTCAGTCTTGGTTGGTAAGACCACAACCTATTTCTTTGGGTTTTTCCTCGGTAGATTAGGGCCCCAAGCCATTTAAATGGTTTGATTTCTGGGCTGATGAAAAGGGCTACGAGAAGGTCATCTCCTCAGCTTGCTCTAACGCTCGCGGCCAAGGCATCGATCCTCTTCTAAGATTATGCAAATCAGAGTCTAAGTCTTAGTTGAACATAAGAAGCAACACGCAAGAGTCTGTCAAGTCCTTGGAACGGCAATGCTCAGAATTAGAAAAAATCATTCAGGAAGGCCGGACCGATGCCACGACAACAGTGAAACTTTCATCTATTAGAGCAAAATTATGGGAGCAATATAGGAGAGAGGAGTGTGAGTGGTTGCAAAAATCAAGGCTGAAATGGTTTGTGGCAGGTAACCGTGGCTCAAAATATTTTCATATTATTGCTTCTTCAAGGCGTCGAGCTAACACTATTACTTCTCTTAATGCGAGAAATTCTGTCTTAAAGAGTTCGAAAGATATTAAAGCAGCTCTGGAAACTCATTTTAAGGCTATCTATAATTCGATTCACACTCTTCCTGTGGATAGGCTAGACTGCAATCTTAAATCTCTTGACTCCAGCTGTGCGAGTTTTATTGAACGTGAATTTTCTATAGAAGAAATTCACTCTGCTCTTCTATCGATGGATAGCTCTAGGGCCCCTGGGCCGGATGGCTTTAATATTGGCTCTTGAAAGAGGATATCATGAGTTTCTTTTCGTGTTTTTATAATGGGTCCTTCCCTGATAATTCACTGAATCACTATTGTACTGATTCCCAAAAATTCGAATCCATTTGCAATTGAAGACTAGAGGCCAATTAGTCTGGTCGATACATTTACAAGTTCTTAGCAAAGGTCCTATCAATCTGACTCAGTAGTGTGCTATACAACATTTTAGGGGAGACACAATTTGCTTTCAGTCCTGGGAAACAAATTCTCGACTGCACCTTAATTGCCAATGAGATTGTCGACCTTGTCAAAAGAAGAGGGACCGAGAGTGTGGTGTTTAAAGTGAACTTCAGTAAGGCGTACGATACAGTGGATTGGGACTTCTTACTACTAGTTTTAAGAAAGATGGGATTTGGAACTAAATGGTGCAACTGGATTAATTTGTGTATTTCCACTGCATTGATCTCGATATTGGTGAATGGCTTCCCCTCAAATCCCTTTGAGATTGGCAGGAGCCTCCGAAAAAGTTGCCCGCTTTCTCCACTACTTTTCAACATAGTTGCCGAATCCCTCAGTTCTTTCTTCTACAAGGCAGTGGAAATGGGTTTCTTTCAGGGAGTTTCGGTTGGTAATGGACCTATCTTGATCTCGCACTTACAATTCGCCGATGACCTTTTTGTCTTTTGCGGCAATAGTGAGACTCAAGTTAAAAATGTCGTCAAAATTCTAAGGGGCTTTGAGATTGCATCAGGACAAAAGCTGAATCTTAGGAAATCGAAGTTACTTGGCATTAATATAGAAGATAATGTGATCAATGGATGGGCGGGAACCTTCAATTGTAGTAGTGAGAAGCTCTTGAGTCTTTACCTTGGCCTTCCTTTGGGGAGTTTTAAAAACTCCTACTCTTTGTGGAATCCCATCTTTGAGAAATTTAAATCAAGACTGTCAGGGTGGAGGGCAAAGTTGCTATCTTTCGGTGGCCAGTTAACGTTGGTTAAGTCTATTCTCTCAAATTTGCCGGTGTACTACCTATCCCTCTTTAAAATGACAGCCTCAGTTAGTTCAAAACTGAATCGCCTCATTGCAACTTTTTTATGGGGATTTGTAGATAGGGAAAAAATCCACTGGGTTAAATAGGATAAGTTGTGCAAGCCTAAAGAGCAAGGAGGCCTAGGTATTTATGATCTCAAATGGGAAAATAGGGGATTACTCAATAAATGGGTGTGGCGATATGGAGCGGAACCAAATAGCCTATGGCGCAAGGTTATTCAGGCCAAAAATGAAGCTAATTCCCAGTGCCTACTGCCGTCTTCCATCAACCCCTACAGAAAATCATGGATATGGAGGAATATTACTTCCCCTTTCGCCTTGCGGCAAGATGATTTTACACACAACATCCATTTCTTTTTAGGAAATGGCCTTCGTATTAAATTTTGGGATGACTGCTGGATAGGCCCTTTTACTTTGAAAGCGTCTTTTCTGAGAATTTATGCTCTATCGACAAACAAGCATGGTGTGGTTTCAGATTACGGATCTCTGGTAGATGGGATGTGGAATTGGGCAGTCCCATTACGTCGTAACTTATTCAACTGGGAACGCGGTATTTAAACTTCTTTCTTTTCTTTGTTGGAAGGTTTTCACCCTGATCCCCTAGTAGAAGATAGTATCCGCTGGTCAGGCTGTTCGAGTGGGGTGTATAGTTCTTCTGGTTATTGCAAAGCTCTGTCTTCCCAAAATTTAGCTCCTTTACACATTTGGCAGGTGGTTTGGTCCAATTTGGCCCCTCTTAATGTGGAGTGTTTTGTGTGGAAGTTAGTCCTTGGTCGCATCCCGACTTTGGTTGAACTCTCAAAGCGGGGGAATAATCCTCAAACAGCCAAGGTTACCTTTGTGCTCTTCCCCATTAGGATAATTAATCATTTGTTTTGCGAATGTTCGTTTCGTGGAGCATCTGGCAACGGAGGTGCGTCACTTGGGGTGTTCAAATTGCTCTTCCAAACAATCCAGAATCCCTGATGCTCGTTTGGGAAGATCTTGGTCTTGGTTTCTCAACTAAACCCATTTGGGTGATGATTTTCTTTGGATCAGTATTGTCAATTTCGCTTTGCAGGAATGACATTCTCTTTAGAGGGGTGAGATTGGATGTGAACTAGCTGTTTGATACTGTTGTTGCAAGATTTAGTTGGTGGGCTAAAGGCAAATGGCCTAGCATACCCTATAGTATATGTGATTTTATCTATTCCCCCTCAAGACTAAAATTAGTGAGCGTCTTGGTTCCTAAATTGAGTCCTTGTAGGTGGTCTCCCCCGTGGTCGGGATCACTAAAAATCAATGTAGATGGGGATGTGTCCGGGAGCTTCGATGCAGCTGGTATTGGGGGAGTCTTAAGAGATCACTGAGGTCGGTCTCTAATATCTTTTTCAAAAGCAGTGGGTCTTAGAGATGTTTCATCTGCTGAGATGTTAGCAATTAGAGAGGCATGCCTACTGTTTAGGGTCGACCTTGATTTTAGGGTTTAGTGGTTATAGATTTAGGTTTAGTGATTAAAATTAATAAGTTGCAGTTCGACCTAATCTCCAATCATATTACTCTAAAATCTAAACTCTAACTCCTAAACTCTAAATCATGACCTTAAACTCTAAATTTTAACCATAAAACTAAAGCGTTTGTCAAAACTTTTTGTTTCCACTGTGCATGGGATAATAATCTATAAAATAATAATTTGAAACGGCTAAATATGAAAGCTAAATCAATTCGTAAGTTATCAGGTAAATTATTCTCTTTAAATATCATTAAAAATAAAATAGAACTTCTACATTTTTTAATATTAAAAAAAATGGAAGTTAAGACGAAAAATAAATACCATTGTAAGAAAAGGAAATCTTTGTAAGTACTCCTATATTTTATGTCTACAAGAAACTAAGTACAATACATAGGGACAAAGGTACAACAACTCTTGAGATCGTGTTAGGAGTGAACAAAACTCGACTCGACTTAAAAAATGATTTTTTTTAATTTTAAGTTATTCAAGTTAACTCGAATAACTTGTAAAAACTTCAAGTTCGAGTTGAGTTCGAGTTTGCCCAACTCGAAAAACTGAAAAATCAAATTTTACGATTTAGTCCATGATTTTCCTTTTCTTCAATTTCTCCTTCATTTTAAGTCCATTTTGACCAAATTTGAACACATGTTCCTAAACCACTATAGAATACCTATTTAGCTTCAATTCATATTTTTGAAAATAAATTTCTTCTTTTTACAATTTAGCCCCTCAACTTTGTATGATTTATTCATTTCTTCAATTCCTCCGTTTTAAGTCCATTTTAACCAAATTTAAACCAAATGCTCATAAACAACTGTAGAATATAAATTTATCTTCTATTCATATTTTATAAAACAATTTTCCTTTTTTTGCAATCCAGCCCTTCAACTTTGTATGGTTTTCTCAAATTTTCAATTCATCCTTCGTTTCAAGTCTATTTTTGACCAATTTTAAACCACATGCTCCACTACCACTATATAATACCTACATCACTTCAACTCATATTTTTAACAAAAATTATTCTTTTTGCAATTTAGTCTCTTAGTTTTGCATTTTATTCAATTTGGTCATTCAACTGTAATTTTTTTTGTAAATTATTTCTTCTCGTCGATTCCTTGACTCCTTTATACTCCTATCAATACTTTATTCTCAAAAGTTCCTTACTTAAAAATAACATTATAAATATATTTTAGAATGTTAGATTATATTTTTTATTAAAAAATTACAAATCTTACTCACACACGTGAAAAAGAATATGAAGATATATATATATATATATACACACACACGCACCTTATATGATTAGAGAAAGTCGTTTAAATTAGAATCAATACGTACTATAGCATCATAAATAATTATAATTGAATTTGTATAGAAACTCGATAACGCGACTCGAATTTCATAAATTCGACTTGAATCGGAAAAAATTCAAATAAAGTTTGAGTCATAAAATAGGATTCGTCAACTCGAATAAGTTGAAATTTTTTGACTTGACTCGATCGAAATCTCACCCCTAGGTTGTCTTAAATTTTTTATACTAAAAAATATAATTAGACTTTTACTTATTTAAACACCCGATTTCAATTAATTTAAACTTTACCCCTCATTTTTATAGTCAATTATACTTTACTCCTTAATCCTAATTTCTGAGTCCGTCACTGACTATAAATACTTATGATGTATGAGTAAATGTTATATATATATATATATATATATATATATATGGATTGATTTGAGGGTGGTGTATATATAGACACATGTCCCCTAATCTTTACAACCTCAATCATATTAATAAATTCCATTTTACAACTCATAAAGGACATTCACTTCTTTTTCAATCACAAGTAGTGGGTTAAGGTATTGGGTAGTTGGGTAGGTTTATATTTGTTAATTGGATTAAATGGGTTTGATATATTGGGCTGGGTTGTAACAGGTCATTGGATATCATATTTTTTTAGGTAAACAGTTAATGGGTCTTCTAAAAGGATCTGAATTGTTTTTTTTTATATATATAAATGGATATTGTAAATGCAAATGGGGTGGTTAATGCACCAGATAAAATATAGAGTTTACACAGAATATAGCGTGACCAATAGTGAGAGTTCGATGCTCCTTGAGCAACATATTTGGATTTTGTAGATAAAAAAATAAAAATGTCTCGTGTTTAAAAATTCAACATGAATCAATTTAAAATATAATCAAAATTTAATATAAGTGTCAAACACAAAGGATCTCCAGAAAAAAAGACTTAATTTTTTAAATAGTCTTAAGGTACATAATTACAAGGTAGTATATGTTCATACATATTCTTAATTCTTTGACAATGCACACACATCTTTTAGACAAAGCGATTTGAATTCGAGTCTCTTAGGATGAACATCATCCACATTTCCACTAGGACCACTTGTTGGGTTCAAGACATCATTGATTATTTGTAATAGTGGTAGGTGGCACATTATCTCATTATAACTAGTCAACAGAGCAAATTAGCTTTTAGGGGTGAGCATTCAATCGAGTCGAGTCAAAAAAATTTGAGTTATTCGAGATGACACGTCATATTTTTAAACTTTATTTGAATTTTTTTTCAATTTGAGTCGAGTTTAAGAAATCCGAGTCGAGTCGAGTCAAGTCGAGTTTTTGAGTTCCTATAAAAATTTAATTGTAATTATTTATCATGTTATAGTACGATTTGATTCCAGTTTAAACGACTTTCTCTAATCATATAAGATATGCATATATATTTCTTCATATTTTTTCATATGTGGCAACATTTCTTCATATTTTTATATATCGGTATATATATATATCATAAAAAATTGAGGGACTCGTCTCGAACTTAAAAATAAATTCACTAAATGCTAAAAAATTCAAGTTATTCGAGTTATTTGAATTTCTATTTTACAACCCAAACTTTATTTGAATTTTTTTTAGCGAGTCGAGTTTATGAAATTTTGAGTTGAAGCAAGACGAATCGAGTATTTTCACCTCAAGTGGAGTTATTCAAGTTTTACGAGTCAAATTTTGCTCACCCCTATTAGCTTTAACAAAAATGTACAAAACTTATCAGTTCAACTTTAATGTATTCATAGTGTGCCCTTAGAGTTACAAATGCAGGTGGTGGCATATTTTGGAATCTGATTCAACAATCAATCGTATTCTTGCCAACCCACCCAAGGAGGCACCAAGCATTGATGTGCGCCTAGTTTAATGGCCGAATTCTTAAAGTGTCACGACAAGTCGGCCTTCATCACATCTTTTATCCAAGGACTTAACACGGGCGTCGATCCATCGGGCGCTTCAAATACCGTATCGTCAGCGAATGGCACTTGAAAGAGACTCATCCTAGACAAGTCAGCCTTCATCACATCTTTTATCCAAGGACTTAACACGGGTTGTCTTCTCCCAAATGAGGACACTTTACGCCCCTCATTGCCTTCTCAAAGATCCATCGTATCCTTGACTTGGCAACATCCACCTTCGCGCCCAAATACAATTAGAGAGACAGATCCTCTCACACTTCCTCTTATCGATGTCCACATCGATGAAGCGAATGCTAGTTGCCAACTTCTTCTTGACGTTTTCATTGTTGACACTATTTCGACAAGCGACGATGTGGGCTCTCTTTGGTCCCCAAATCCATCCCTAGGAGATCCTCCTAGAGAGATATTGTTCCATCGCTTGGCCTCAATGCCCGCACACCTAGGCCCCACTTGAGCCTAGGAGAATGTCACTTACACCAAGGCAACTCGGCTGCTAGCACATGGCGAGGGGGATGGTGCGTGACCACCGCATCTCATTATAGACAGTTCCATCAATGTCGGTGAGGAGACCCAACACCAGATCACTTCCCCCTAAAGAGCTAAATAAACTTACCAAGTATGACGCGAGTAGACGTTGCTTCGTCCCAAACGAGGATACTTCTTGGACAGGGCTCTCATTGCCTTCTCAAAGCATCTCGACTTGCATCCTTGACTTGGTAGCTCCTTAGGGATTACCCATATTATCGCTCAGTCCACCTTCGGTCGGTCCCGAACGGCTTGTCAAGGCAGGACCGCAATACAATAAGAGACAACCTTGACACTTAGCATAGCTTCAATTGCATATATTTCCATGTGGTCCATACCATAACCATTACCACCCTCGGAGAAAGAAGCCAGGACCAAGTTTAGGAGGCTTCGACACGATGGATCCATTGCAGATTACATCCAAGAGTTTAGTGAGCTACAACTCCTTATCCCCGGCTTGTGTGAGAATGATGCGCTTTTCACGTTTATGGATGGATTGAAGCCATAGGCCAGGACCGAGTTAGAGCGGAGGGATGTGCAGAAACTTTCCAAAGCCCTAGCCATCGCGGAGTCCTTGACCGATTATAGTGCTTACAAGTCCATGGAGTCCAAGTCTTCCAAGCCCTATGGCAAGGGTATTGGTGGGAGAGACGAGGACGTGTCCGGAGATAGCAGCGATGATGGCAAGGAAAGGCCATCGACCAAGCACTTACACCAAGGCAACTCCTAAGCTGCTAAACCGGCGATAATCGGAAGGATCGAGGATCCATAAGGTGCTACCATTGTGATGGTCCACACGTAGTGAAAGAGGATACTTCTTGGATCCCAAGAAGAGGAGCCGCCTCGATGCCATTGTCCGAGGAGGACGCAATACAATCGAGATGGAGAACCTTCAGAGAGTTGGTGCAATACGCCATTAGCATCAAAGGAGGGACCAAGGGGTAGTAAAATTGTACATCCAAGAGTTTAGTGAGTGTTATCCCCGGCTTGTGAGAATGATGCGCTTTTCACGTATGGGAAGCCATAGCATTTAGCCATCGGCGGAGATGAATGCCCGTGTCCAGATAGCGCGATGGCAAGGAAAGGCCATCGAGTCCTTGATAATCGGAAGGATCGATCCATAGAATGCCCTGATCGAGTTAAGAAGTCCAAGGAGGACGAGCCCAAGAGTGATGAGGCTGCGAAGCTTGGCTCAATGATATTGGATTCTGTCAAGGCGAGGAAAGGCCAGAAGCAGAATGGGTTGATGTTTGTCGACATCAATGTGGCAGTACGATCGAGGAGTACTTTGGTGGACACCGGGGTAAGCGATTTGGAGGCGACAGTTGGGGACACTACCTTGGATGGGCGAGAGTTGCCCGAGGCAGTTGGCATGAAGGCCATCGAGGAGCCATCCATGAGTGAGGTGGCCGAGGCATCGAACTTCAATGGGAGAGAAGTGTCGATGGGATTTGCATTGCCGATGAGCAATGGGGCATCAAACTTCAGGGAAGAATGATTGATGTGTAGAGTAAATACCGAGAAAAGGAGTGAGGTACGTCTTGAGCACGGTGATAGTGTTTTACAGTTTGATTTGCCGGATTTGTTGGGTGTAGGGCACAGAAAACCTAACCCATCAGATGGAGTTGCCAATACTTGGTGCGGGCCGAAGCAACCATTCAGAGTTCTGAAGGTTCGTTCGGTGTTCAACGTGAAGGCATCCAAGTTTGTGCACAAGGATCGGGGGAGTCCAGATCCGGGCAAGTCAGAACTGGTAGGAAAGAGTTCCTACGATCAAGATGTACTTGGGACGGGAAATTTTGCATGGCGGTGCGAGCCAAGGCGAGCAATCCTTATGGGGGGACATCCGAATCAGAGTCCGATGCTCTTTATGGGGAGATCGGTCCTTGTGGGGAGACAATCAAGCCAGATTCCGAGTTGGGAGCAAGCCAAGGCACGCGGAAGAAAGCTCCAGGATCGATCTCAACTTTGTTCGAGAGGCGCGACGAGGGCGTCTCCAAGTTTGGTGGGGGAGATTGTCACGGGCCGTCAGCCGGGGCCCGAGTCATTGGCACCACGGGGTGCACACCAGGGTTCCCAAGAGGTTCAGATAGAGATCTTGGGCCCAAAGAGACCACCAGACCTAGCCCGATCCGTGGAGGATTCAGGAGGGTAATTCGGTCAAAGCATCATCTATTTATTTGAAATATAATATGTAGATAATGTTTGTGATAATTAGAGATTTGAAATTGAGATTTGATTAGATAAGATCAATCTCGACCGTCGATGTAAATTTGTATAGACCGTCGGATTAGGGGGAACTCAACTATAAATAGAGGCCTTCCCCTCCTCATTTGATGTATCCAAGTTTCCAAGGAATAAAGGCATTTACTCTAAATCCTCTGAGTGTTCTTGTGTTCTTTCTTTGTTCTTGAGCGTTCTTTCGAAGTTCTTCTTCGCTCATCTCTTTTGATCCGATTCCGCGTAGAACGCTTTGCGTTTGTCGGTGCTTGGGAAGTTTGATCTTCCAAGAGGGTTGAAAAGGCTTACTTAGGCGTTTGTCTTGAGTCACATCGCCTTAGGCCGCACGGTGGGCTGGTTTGAACTCTAGCCACGTGACATTTGGCGTTGGTTAATAGTTATGCAGAAAAGGGTGTAAATTAATACAAAATAAGAAAAAAATTTATATTATAAACCCTTCTCATATCTTTTTTTTTCATGTCAATTGTTTTACCGAGTGAGTCTCCATTCATCTTTTTCATATCAAAATTTAAAAAATATGTTTTCTAAACATTACCAATGATATGAAAAAAATTAATGAAATGGGTAATTTATATTGGTTAAGATCATGATTGATGTGGTAAGGAATGTACATGATATAATTTCTCGTAAAGTACAATTCGTCTAACCGTTCACTGCATTTTAACATTTACGTCTACTATAGTTTGGTATAATCAGTTTGTCTCTAAAATTGATATTCTATTAATTTGGTCATAATTTGAAAAAAAAATAATAAATTTAACATTTTAATTTAAAAGCTTAATTAGTGAAGTAACTACGTCTAGTAGTAGGTCGCGTTATAGTCATAATGGGTATTTGTCAGTTGTCTAGTAGTGAAGTGACTGTATTTGTCAGGCTATCTCATATGTTGATTATCGAGCTGGTAAACAATAGCAAATAATATGACGAGTGGTCGGAGGGTATGTCAGGAGAATTTTTAAATATGGAGGATTAAGTTTATTGAATTGTTTTGAATTAGGACTAAATTTATCAAAATATATAAGTTTTGAACTAAAATTGTTAGCATACTATGTCATATTTCAATTCTAATGGTGGAGTGACATGTTTGTAATAAAAATTTAATTCAACAATTAAATTGCAAATTTATAACCGAACACATGATTGGATGACTTGGAATTAATCTTACCTGATATAAAAATGTGCAATTTCTGATTAAGTGAATAAGTGGAAATTATTGTTAAATGTTTTATTTTAAGTTCTTTCGTGAGTGAGTGTAAAGTGTATGTTTTTCAATTCTCCACCCGAGTAAATATCGATTAATTCATCAATTTTACACAGAAAGATCATCATTCAATTAATCAATACATCGTCAATAAATAATACGTATTTTATACAATTTAGCAAACTATACACTAACAATATAAAATGCTAAATTGTATATATTATTATCTTATGCGCCGTCAATAAATTATATGTATTATTATTTGATTGAATTAAATCTCAAATTAACTTAGTAGTTACTATTTGATATTTCATGAGTATATAATAATCAGTAAATTATATAACAATAAGTATAATTTATTGATGGTGCATCCAAATGTGTTTTTGGGTATAGCATAACTAAGCAGCACCTCAACCTCAAACAAATTAAGATTATACTCTTAATTAATTTAGCACCAAAATTGGGAATTTTAATCAGGTTTCTTAAGGTGAAATGATTTGATATTAAAGAAGAAAGATTCTGCAATTTCTTAAACCAAAAAAAAAAAAAAAATCCTGGTGTTCATTTCTCCATAGAAAAATAAGAGGGCAATGGCCTACGCAACATTTATAGGTGAACAATTAGATTGAGGAATTTGAGCATGTTGCCTTCCCACCATCCAATCAAACAAGTTAAAAAAAGAATACATATTTTTAGGCATAATGCTAAAAAATGCCTCTAACGTTTGACTGAATTGTCATTTTGGCCCCTATTCTTTTTTGAAGCAAATTTAGCTTTTAACGTTTTATTTTTTGTCAAAATAGTCTCTCTACGGATGAAAATTGTTAGTCAACTGGCGATAAACAGCTTGAAATGATTTGGCAGAATGACACGTCAGAAGAAAAAAATATTTTATATTTTATACAATTTTATAAAATTATTTTTTGATTGATTTGTCATTCTATAAAGTCAGCAAATTTGCCTATATGACACTGCTATCGCGGCGTGCACTGCCATGTAGGTTTGTCATATCATTTTAAGTCATTTACCGTTGGTTGACTAACGGTTTTCATCCGCAGAGGGGCCATTTTGACAAAAAAATGAAACATTGAGGGCTAAATTGCTTCAAAAAAAGGAACCAAAATGACGATTCAGTATAACGTTAGGGGCATTTTTGACATTATGCCTATTTTTTATTTAAGAAAATTTTTCGTATTTTAAAGTATTTGTAAACAATCAATAATAATAGGGTGAACTACCGTAATGGTCATTTTTGTTTTAGTTTTGTTCACTTTTCGTCACCAATTTAAGAAAACTAATGTTTTGGTCATTTACGTTTTCGTTTTTAAAACTTTTGGTCATCGTAACATTTATTGTCGTTAACCTTTAACTGAAAGTTGACTTGGCATGGGTAAAAAATGGAAAAGACCATTTAATTCTACATATAATACACGCGAACTGACTGTTTAATTCCTCTCAGCAATGTTTGATTAACCACCTATTTGGTTCATGAGATTGGGAATGGAACCTATCGATGGGTTGCCAAACCCAAGACTCTCAAATATGAATTCAAGACTAATATCCATGTCCCTAAACTAGGGTCTGAATCTATACATCCCAACATTTCTTTTGTGTTTTTTTTTAGGTTTTTCTTTTCTAGGTTTGTTTTAAAATCTTTGTTAATGTTTCAAGGTGATGCTTGTTGGATGGGGAGGAAACAATGGCGCAATCCTAACTGGTGGTGTTATAGCCAAGGACAAGGTGCAGCAAGCTAATTACTTTGGCTCACTGACTCAGGCATCAACGATCCAAGTTGGATCTTACAATGGAGAGGAGATTTATGCCCATTCAAGAGTCTTCTCCCTATGGTATGCACTAGATGAACTGAGATTTCATTGTTGATTCTATATGGTGTTGTTTGTTTTAATTAGGAAATTCTGAATAGAGAGGAGATTCCGTTTTGATTCTATATGATTTTAGAATAGGTTAATCAAATGTTGTTGGAATGAGTTAAACAGTCAGTGCACATGTATTGCATGTGGAATTGACTGGTCTTTTCTTTTATTTTTTACCCCTGCCATTAAAGGTTAATGGCAATAAACGTTTCAGTGACCAAAATTTTAAAAATAAAAACGTAATTGACCAAAACGTTAATCTTTTAAAAACGATGACCAAAACTGAACAAAGGTGAAACAAAAGTGACCATTACTGTAATTTACCAATAATAATAATACTTTTTCTTATAATATATATAATGCACTTTGGTTGGCACCCACTAACATCCTCCTTTCTAAAGGATTGAAAACTTTTTAAAAGCATTTTCTCCTTACCATAAAGATTCCTAATGTCACAATTAAGAATATACAAATATTCAAGAAATCACATGCATGCAAGAGAAACATATATAATGTAACAAGTGTTCATGCATTTTGATTTCCATGTTTAATAATTTTTTAATAGACTTAAGGTGATTATAAGATAGTACGTGTTCATACTTTTTTAACCCTTTAATAACGCGCGCACATATCTTGCAGTTAAAGATGAATGAACTTGGATCTCCTAGGGTGAACACCATCTTTTTTTTTTCACTGAGACCACTCATTAAATTTCATGTTTAATACTGTTAAAGATGGTATCCAATAAAACTCGAATCTTTTAACATTTAGATTATTTTTTTCTATCATGCAATAAAAATGTACTTGAGGCTAAAAAAAAGTGAATGCACAAGCAGCAAAGCCACGGTGTATTATCTAACAGCTGAAATAAAGATAGGGGAGAATCTAAGAAATTAAGATCAAAATTATACTATAAATTTTGGGAGTTAAAAATACAATTTTACAAAGTTAAAGTACAATTTTAATATTGTATAAATATAAAAAAAATATTATTTTTGAAGGCACTATAAGGTAAATAGGGTTGATATTTTTAACAAAATATTAATTTTATTAAAAAATAAGAAAGAGACAATAAAATGCATACCCTAATAAACAGGCAAAATTAGAATCATGACCAAGAAAACTTAAAAACACAATGAGAATCTCAATGGGCATGAAATTCTAAATAGAAAATATCATCTCTTACGGTAATATCTTCATTAACGTTCATAAAATTCAGTAGCATGGCTTAAAACTCGGAGTTCTCACTGTAAAGAGCTCAGACAACAGAATTACCTCCAAAAAATAATAGGAGATGAAATGCCTTCTTCAACAGAAGACTCCAACAATCTTACACAAAGTCCTGTCATCGGTTTCAACTGCATCAGGACTTCTTTAAATCATTATCTAAGCATGACATACCGGCAATCATCCCAAAACAGAATGTGTACTATGTTGCTTTCTTCGTAAACGTCAACATACCATAAAATAGTTAAAAAATGTGCCAAAACAACAGACGAAGAGCGTGCCTAAATAATAGATAAACTAAACACACAAAAAATAATAAACAAACAAAATAAAAGTAAAAACAATTCAACCGGCAGTATTAAGGCCGCCGGAGTTAACATTGAAATTCAAAAACCACCAAAAACCTTTATAAACGGCTTCCAAACACTACCCTAAAAACTAAACTAGGACAAACTGCCGCAGAGCAAATATCGGTAATAGGGTTGATTTTTTATATATAAAAAAGCAGCAAATGTTGGCTTGCTTTGGGAATGGATAGGCTGGAACTGGAACCTAACTCCAAGCTTTGTGTTTTTCTGAGCACTTCCGTGAATTACGTGAACACAAATGAATGTCTTTTTAGACCCCTACTGTCAGGGACGGAGCCGTGTAGACATTTGGCGGGACTCTTGCCTCTCTCAAATTTTTTTATATAATTACATTTAAAGTTCTTTTAATTTATATAATAATAAAATAAAATTTTTATCTCTTAATTTTTATATTTAAAAATGTAATAAATCTTTGTCCCTTTTTAATATTTGATCTTAGTTCCGTCGCTGCCTACTGTCCTATAATTTTATGGGTTGTAATTATAATTGAAATCAAATTAGGTCATATCTTTAAATGAGATTTTGGCCCAAAAAATCTTTAAATGAGAAATTAAATTCTTTCAAAAATATATATACTAAATTTAAGATTTAGATTTTGGACTACACAAGTAAAGAGTGTTAATCCCTTGTGTAGGTTTGACCCTATCCGGCTAATGAATTCCTCTTATTACATGTTTAAGAGGACACGAGTTCAAGATCTCAAACTGTTTAAGGACATTATCCTTTGATTTTATGAGTATAATGAAGTTTTGATAGTTTAGACATAGTATTCAATATATACTCGCTAAACAAATTATATAATGGAAAATCCTAGAACGGGCGACGTATTGTTGAACACCACTAATGCAATACATTGCTAAACACTATTAATATTTTAATTTTTTAAATAATCATTAAAAACCTCAAAGGCTTGATGTGCAATTAATCACATTTCAAAATAAAATTAGAAGAAATTATTCCATGAATCATTCTCACAACTCATCTATGGTCCTACTCAATTAGATAAACTCGCATCATCTTTATTTTTCACACAATATTTTCTTATAAATTAAAATTTACAAATCATCATCTTTTTCCTCATAACTCGTATATTTAATCTAATATATTAATGAATAAATTCGATAAAAAAAACTAAAAATACATAAAAAATTTAACCCACGAATTTAAAGAAACAAAAATAAAATAATTAATTTTAATATATTAAAAACTTTAAGATTCGTGAATTTTAATTTACAAGAAGATGACTTTTTATACTATATTAAATTTAATTAACCGACGAACTTGTTCCGGTAGCAGTGTCGAATAACTTGGTCCCGTTTTACTTCTTCGTGAACCCTAGCCCAGCTATCGAAGTAACATTCTTAAACAAGTTGCCATATGATTTAACTTGCGGCGATGGGAAATCAAGCCATGAAGTTGCGAATTACATCCAAAGAACCTAGGGTTTTTAACATATTAGAATTAATTATTTTACTTTTATCTCTTTTGATTTGTGGGTTAATTTTGGGGTGTTTTTTATTTTAACAATTTTATTCTTTAACATATTAGAATAAATATATGAGGTACGAGGAAGAATATGATGATTTGTAAATTTTAATTTATAAGAAAATATTATGTAAAAATAAAGATGATGTGTGTTTATTTAATTAGGTAGGACCATGGATGAGATTGTGAGAATAATTCATGGAATAATTTCTTCTAATTTTATTTTAAAATATGATTAATTGCATGTCGAACCTTTGAGATTTTTAATAATTATTTAAAAGTCGATAAAAATTAATAGTGTTCAACGATGTGCGTTGCTCGTTCTAGACTCATCCTATTGCAATACTAAAATTAAAGCTATCATTATTTATCTAGAAAACTTGTAATGAATTGAAATCATATGATTCGAACCTTGCTTTCCTCCATTCTAACGAAATCCCCCATTTGGTCCCCGAACATTGCGCCTTCTTTCTACAAACACTAATATTTCAACTTTCAATGTTTATACAAGAAATTATGAACCCAAAACACTAGTTAGGTGAACCTATCTTCAATGTGGAATGAGTTGGACATCTTTAGCATAAATTTTAGTTACTAAATTTGTACACTACTTAGGTAGTGTTTCATTTATGTGGGTAGTTATATTTTTCAAAAATAAAAGGTATGTGTAAATAATTTTAAATTCTTTAAATTACTTCACATATATAGAGGTGAATACTTGACCGAGTTGAGTCAAAAAAAATTCTAGTTACTCAAGTTGACGAGTATTATTTTATAACTCAAACTTTATTTAAATTTTTTTGAGTCGAGTCAAAAGAAATTACGATTTGAGCCAAATTGAGTCGAATTTTTTCGCTTCGAGTCAAAAGTTTTGCTTACCCCTACATATATGTACTCACCCCTACATATATGTATAGGACTCCATCGACCATCTCTGTTTTGGTAAAATTAAATTATTAGATCTCTATTTAGAGAGGGAGAAAGGTGATGGGTTATGTTTTCCCTTGTTTGATACAAATTTGGATTAAAATGGTAATGGTTGATGGTGTTCTATGGAAGCTAGGTTTAACCTAGGTAGGTGAAGGGTTGGGCGGCTATAAAGCAGAAACAGCAAAAACAACAGTGGTGAAAAGGGAGTGGGATTGGCACTTGGGGATGCACGTTCATACCTAAAGTAAGAAAAGGATTTAAGGTAGGCAAATAGTAAATGAGGCAGTTGGAAGGAAGGTAAACCTAAAAAGATTGATATATAGAATGCAAGTCATAGCTTCAAATTCAATAGAATGTCTATTATGCATGTGAGGGTTAAAGGTGTGAAAAAAATTCGATCAAATCCGTTTATCTTTTGATTCGATCCGAAATTTTGGATATTCGATCTATTTTTTATTTTTCGGATAATTCAGATCGAATATTCGATTATCCGAAATCAGAAATTTAAATTTTTATAGATATCTTGTTATAATCAATATTTTTACTTGTTATATATAAAATATTAAAATTTACATGGATACAAATCTTGTTATATTTAATAATTTGTTGATTGTTATATTCGAAAATCCAAAATTTACATTGATAGGACCGCCAAATTAAAAAAAATACTTAAATCAAGTCATAAATTCGAATATTCGAATATCCGATCCGAAAAATCTGAATATCCAAAAAATCGGATACTGAAAATCCGATTTTTTCATATCGAATACGAATCGCTAAATTGTGGTGAATGCCAATTGCCAATACTCTAATCAACTTTGTCACCTCATCCTTATATCCAATACTCAAAGCTTTGTAATATTTTGTTTTTGGATAAAGTTCACAAATGGTAATTGAACTTTAGTAAATTATTTAATTTAGTAATCAAACTTCAATTGCTTTAATGTTATCATTAAACTTTTAGTTTTAATTCAATGTTACCACTGCCCCGTTAACAGACGCTAACAACAGTTAAAATATTTTGTATAATAACACATTTAGTCCTCTGCGTTTGTACATTCAAATAATTTAGTCATAATTTGAAAAAATAATAAATTTAACCCTCATTATTTAAACATTATTTAAATTTGTTCCTATTTTTATTAAAAATAATTTAACCCTAAACCATCAATCCTAAACCCTAAATTCAGAATCCTAAACCTTGAAAATATACTTTTGGACAACGATTTCGAGCAAAAAAACTTCAGATTTTGGACTAGCAAAGGGATTCAAACCTTCCGATCACAGCAAAAGTCGATGTGTACAGCTATGGGTCGTGATCATGGAGTTGGCGAAAGGCGTTCGACTCTCTAATTAGGTATTGGAGGATGGCGAGGAGCAGGAAACTGAGTTGACCAAGTTTATCAGGGTATTCAAAAGGAAAATTCAGAGTTACAAGGCGTCTTGGATAGAGGATGCAGTGGACACGAAATTGAATGGAGACTTCAGTAGAGTCCAGGCTGAGAAAATGGTCAAAATTGGAATCTCTTGTGTAGAAGAAGATAAAAGCAAGAGACCAACCATGGATTCTACAGTCCAAGCTCTACTGGAATGTGAAGAGGGTGCTAAAGTCCAGACCAATCCTGACACTGGTAGCAGCACTTAAGCTACAAATTACTTATCTACTTTCATGCAATCTGATGTCTGATCCCCACAAATTTAACTCATTCTCTAATCTAATCCTTGGAATAATTCTTCATGATGCTTATTCAGTTATTCCTACTTACCATGCTTCATATGATTCAAATTATTGTCCGTGTTTTTCAAAATATGCTGCTTAACCATATGTTTTCAACTATTACACCTAAGAGATCCAGTAGTTTTAGTTGAAGAATTTAAAAACAAAACCTTAACTTCTACTGTAAAATCAATTCAATGTCCAAATTCCACGTCAAGAAGCTACTAGAAATCATTATGATATATATCTAGAGAATAGGGTAAAGGGTTTTGAGTTTAGGGTCTAGGGTTTAAGAGTTTAAGCATTTTTGGTTGAGGGTTGAGGGTTAAATTATTTTTAATAAAAAGAGGGCCAAATTGAAATAATGTTTAAATAATGAGGATTAAATTTATTATTTTTTGAATTATGACTAAATTGTTTGAATGTACAAACGTGGAGTACTAAATGTATTATTATGCAAAATGTTTTAATTGTTGTTAACGTTAGTTGACGGGACAGTAGTAACATTGAATCAAAACTAAAAGTTTAATAGTAACATTGAAGCAATTGAAAATTTAGTTACCAAATTGAATAATTTATCAAAGTTCAGTTACCATTTAATATTGATTTTTTTAAAAATAGATATATAAAACATAATTTTAAATATACAAGCAATATTAAACAAATAAATTTTCAAAAAAATATGTTTGAAAAATATTTTTCAATCAAAACACAAAAATTATACTTTATAATTGTTGCGTTTGAAAAGTGTTTTTTGAATTCAAAACCACATTCTCAACCTTTGTTTATCATTCAACTATGAATTATTTTACTATTTATTATTTTTTTATTAAGACACTTATATGTTTAATCAGAAAATTGTTTTTGTGCATGTCTTATCATGTGTTTATCTCGTATCGTTTATTTTTCGCACATATGTTCTGAATATATTTAACAAATTATTTATCATTTTAGAAATTGTATATCTCCTTATATCAATTTTATTTTAGGCTTAACCAACAGAAAAGCGTCTAAACTATATCTTTTTTTTCAGATAGAAGCCTAAACTATTTTTTAGCCCAAATAGGTGACTAATGTTTTATTTCGTAACCATTGTTAGGTTTTTTTGTCAACTATCATTAAAAATCCCACCATCTAGTCATTGTATAACACATGGCCTATTTATTAATTTTCACTTAATTTTTGTTTAAAAAATCATAAAATCATTAACTTCTTCCAAAAAAACTCAAAACTTTAATATTTTTTTAACTAAACCCAAATCCTTAAATCTCCACTCTACCATCGTCGAACACTACGCCGTTATCATATCAGTGAGGTCTCTTTCTCTCGTCGCACGATTCGCATGGCCCAGTTCGTCATTCGCCCATCCAACGTTCGACGTTCGTCATTCGATTGGAGATTTTACGTTCGACGTTTTATGGCTTGTTTGGCCGCTCATTCGTTGATTTCTAACGACGTAAGGTTGGAGTTATTGGTTGTGGTAGGTCGACGAATAAATGAGTGGCTGGTGGTGATTGAATCGACGGTCAGAGGAGAGGAATTCAGGAGTCTATGAATTTATGGTTAGGAATTGAGGGCTTTTTTGAAAAATTAAAGATTTTAAGGGTAATTTTATAAACTTAAAGATTCTCTAATTTTTAAAAAATAAAAATCAAAGAAAATTATAGAAATGAGGCACATGTCCGTCTATAATTGGATAACGGAAAAAAATTTAACGTCGGTGACGGAGAAACCTTACAATGGTTACGGAATTAAACGCTACACACCTATTTGGACCAAAAAATAGTTTAGGGACTTATATGAAAAAAGTTAGTTTGGACATTTTTTATGGTTAAGCCTTTATTTTAATTTCGTAGAGAAAAATTATTTAAATTTGTATATATACATGGAGAATTATAACACGTACAATTGTCACAAATTTCTTTCTAACAATTAGTATGTTTAATTCAACAATAAGTTCTTAAACTATATATTTTTTGAGTTTGATTCTTAAGCTAATTTTGGTAAATTAGATGTTTAAACTATACATTTTTTAGTTAGGTACCTAATTATATGTGTCACAACTAGAGAATATCACGCGACAAAAAATAACAATTTTAAAATAATTTCAATATTTTTAAAAACATAGCTATAAGAAAAACATATACTTCAATTTCGTATGTAAAAATATGTTTGAATACAAATATGAAATTTTAAAAATATAAATTATGTTAAAAAATTTAATTCAGTAACTATATATAATTATAAAAACTAAAGGAGATAAAGAAAAAAAATATTAAATTTAGTTTAAAACATAAAAAAACTTGTATCAATAACAATTTAACCCAAAAATATAGTTTTCTCAACCATATAAATATTACTTAACTTGGTGTAATGGTTAATTGTTAACCTAAGTTCATGGTGTTAGCTTATCTTAGATCTCGGGTTCGATCCCTTCCCAACTCTTGCATACTTTCCTCATTTTTCACCATGTCGGCATCTTATGAGGATTAAAATTTATTAAATTATTTCTAATTAAAAGTACAAATATATTGATTAAATGTATAAGTGATGAGTACTAATGTTTTATTTTTCCGATTAAAAACAAGTCATGCTATCAAATGACAAAAAAATTAACAGCTAATAACTTAATTGGCAACAAATTAAAAGTTAAGTGATTTAATTGACCAAATAATTTAAGAGAAAAAGTTTGATACACAGTCCGTGTAAATTAAAGTTTACACATGCTTTTCAAATTTAGGGTTAAGAGTTTAATTTAGGGTTTAAAGTTTAGGGATTTTGGTTGTAAGGTTTAGAATTTAAGGTTTGGAGTTAGAGTTTAGGGTTTAGGCTTTATGGTTTATAATCTAAGGTGTTAAGGTTAGAGTTTTAGATTTTGGATTTTATGGAAAGATTGTATAAAAATATTTTATACGGACTGTTTATTAAAATAAAACCCATAATTTAATGCCTCAATTGATAATTTACCCAATATTCGTATACTACAAATATTTTTAAAATGCCAAGTGGAACCCAATAGAATAAGATAAATGGATGTCGAATCTGACAAAAGTTTGTCAGGCAACTACAGCTAGCGCAAATTAGGTAAGGAGTAAAGACCACGCACCAAAATTCAGTTTCCAAACTACTCCATGCTCCATACTTTTTATTTTTTTTTAACAAAGAAACACTGACATTTATAAAAAAAAATACATACAAAACAAATACAAGAATACATGGGAATAGGGAAGAAAACATCTAACAAGCCGAGAGAAAAATAGCCCACCAAACTAGAACAGAAATAACGGTCAAATACAACAAAAAAAATAAGCACAACAAAAACACAAACAAAAAACAAAGAAACGAAATAGAGGAGAACAACAAAGGACAAATAGAAAAGTCATCATCCATGAGCCTGCATTGCATGTTCTTTTGGTGGTCACTGGAGCATTTAGGCGGTGAACGTAATGTAGATAGAGCAGCCAATAGAGACGACGCAATCAGATCTGAAATTTGCGACGACTGAAAGGGCGAAGTGGAGCCAGTACGACGACCGAACCACCAAGGGAATAAATCTGCTCCGGCACGACCTTTTCTGCTAAAATAGACGGCCAAAAGACCAAAAAACCAGAAAAAAGGAAAAAAAATAATAAAACCGAATAAAGGAGGCTCTTCCAGGCTTCTAGTCACCGAAAGATAAACACCCAAACAAGCATCGAAACACCAATCGAACGTTAGATCCCCAAAAAAAATTAGAGTAAAGATTAAAGAAAGAAGCACGAACGGCCCTGCTTTCAACCATCGAAAGAAGTCAAGCGACCCATTAACGATGGCCGAAAAGTTATTCTGCCAAAGGAGACTATGTCTGGTCACTGGTGGTGGTGTCCGACAAAAAACAATGCTTAAAGCTAGAATTTTTTGTTTAGAAAAAAGCAGAAAGTTTTAGCAGAGAGTTTTGATAGAGAGAACTTAAGGGAAATAATTCCCACATCTATACTTTTAATTTTTTTTAAATATGAAAACACCGCACAAATTATTTTTTAAATTTAAAGAACTTTCACTTTTACTAAATTACTGAATTGTACTTTTTCATATTTAGCTTTAATGTCCTGTTTTTAATTGATTAAGTTTATTACTAAAAAAAATATTGTGTGCTTAAATTTTCTCATAAATGTTAGGCATGCTTTCAAAAAAGGAAACATGTTGACATATACTATACACTGTCAGATCTGTAAACTGTTTTTTAAGACAACCTTATTAAAGAACAATGAAAAACATTATAAATGGCAACTTTACCAAAATATGTTATCAATTTTTTTAGAAATATAGTACCTCAAATTATTTCAAAAAATATTATACTTTTTACAGTAGAAGTGAAGTCGGATTAAAAGGATTTTGACTTTGAACAGTGCTTGTATTTTTTTATTAAAAAATTGAAGTCAGACTGAAAGGGTTTCAACTTTGAACAATATTTTATACTGAAGTCGGATTGTATTCCCATTGTCTTTAACATTTTTCAATTAAAAAATAGCATGAATAGTGAAGTCGGATTGTATTCTCACCGACTTCACTTTTACTATAGCAAATGCTATAGATTTGAAAATAAAAGTAAGGGTACCATATTTCTGGAAAAAAGTTTTCATCTGCCATATTCATGCCACTTCCCCATTATAAATATAATGCATCAAAAAATAGGGACTGTCTACCAAAAAATTAATACAAAAATAAAATATGAAATCTAAATTTGCAAAGAAAAATAAACTATTCCCTTGAGATTGGCAAACATCGTCAAAAAATCTAGAAACCTTTATGAATCTCCTTGTCCCTATCCAAACAAGCTTTGCGATGTAAAAAAGAAATGGTGAGCAAACCAAACTATCAGGCAGATTGATCTGCTACATAGTTCTGATTACATCAGCAAACGACCATAAAAGAGATCAAACTTCCTATGATCACCGACAAATTTAAATCAGAAAACAAGCATTCTGAGGATCTCTGTACAAACACCAAACGATCGCTAAAATAGAAAGTATTTTACTATACCTTCATATATCAAAAATTTTAAAACAAATATCCTTAATTGAATCGAGTTTGAGCAAATGTCTGCACGTTGTGTTATTAAATAGTTAAAATTAATGAACATATATTATCTTGTAATCACATTATGCAATTTAAAAAATTAAAATTAGTTGTCTTTTAATAGAGTTCAAATTTAACTATTACTCCTATATGCATTGACATATAATATCAATATTTTTTAACTGTAACTAATGACAATGACCATAATAATAGTGAATTAAAAGTTTAGTTACTGTAATATAAGTTTTAATTTGTTAGGATATTTGTTTTGATATAATAATTGAAAAATGTTTTTGGACTAAATTGAAAATATTGCAAAATTGATTTTAAGTCCAAACAACTTGAGAAATATGTTGGAATGATTTTAGAACGTTTTTAAGTCAAAAACATAATTTTTATAGGTTCAAAATATCAAAAACAAGCCCCTGGTATCGATGCCCTATCTTCGGTATCGATACCCTAAGGCTAGTATAGATACCCCTTTGTTTTCCATTTTTCCAGAATCAAAGATGGGTACCGATACTGCCCTAGCAATATCGATACCACCATGCAGGTACCGATACCACCCCATGGGTATCGATACCCTCGCACAGTTTTCAACGGCTATTTCCAAATTAGGACGGTATCGATACCCCTACCCGAGTATCGATACACTATGCTGCAAAATTGCAGGTTTGCTTGGAAAATGTTCCCCAACGGCTCCAATTCATCCCCAGCGGTCACCAACGGCTAGGAACTCATTTGGGAGGATAAAAGGACCCCTCAAGCACCTTGAACAACTAATGATCTTATTTACAACAACATTATGATGAAAATTTGTCTTAGTGCCTAATTTTTCATTTCTTGTATAGACAACACTTGTGAGCTTAAATGTTTATATATGCTCAAGTGTTTTAGAATTTGGGTGAGTGCCTTAGAGTGCAAACACATACCTTAAGAGAGGGATTTTAGTTTGCTTTGAATTTTCTCTTTGTAAAGAGAGTTTACTCAAGCTTTGGGGTAGAAGTTTTGAGTGTTGTAAAAGATTGCCTCTTAAGCCTAGAAAAGGGGAAGAATTCTTAGTAAATTGGTTGAAATCCTTAGTTGATAAGCTAAGGTAGTGGATGTAGGCTTTGGTTAGAAAGCCGAACCACTCTAAATCTTGTGTCTATTTTTCTTATCTTTTGCTTCCACCACCAACACCCAAAAATCAACCTCTCCACCACTTGGCAGACAATTCGGTTGAAGGAATTCAAGCTTAATCCATCTTAACAATTGGTATCAGAGCGAGGCTCAATCGAGAAGGTTTAACCACCTATTGAGGCGATCCAGCAAGCTCGACCAACAAACAAGTCAACCGACTTCCATGACGTTATCCATCGACAAATTTCCATTCTTCAATGGTGATCACTATGCTTGTTGGAAGCATAGAATGATGTTCTTCATGAAGAGCAAAGACTATCTTCTTTGGGACATAGTTGAAGATGGACCATTCGTGCTAAATCGAAGCAAAGCAGAATGGAGCGCGGAAGATCGCAAGAAGATAGAGCCCAATTGCAAGGCTTTGCACATTCTATTTTGTGCATTAGGCCTGGATGAGTATGCCAAAGTATCTTCTTGTGAGAGTGCCAAAGAGTTATGGGACAAACTTGAAGCAATCTATGAAGGTACAAATGAGGTGAAGAAGACAAAGATTGGTCTACTCAACCTCTAATATGAAAACTTCAAGATAGACCCATATGAAGACATCAAGAGCATGTTCAACTGGTTCTCTACAATCGCCAATCAACTCAAAAGTCTTGGAGAGGAGATTCTAGAGGAAAAGCTCATTCGAAAGTTGATTTACTCATTTCTCGAATCATGGGAGAGCAAGAAGACGACCATCATTAAAACTAAAGACTTAAAGAAACTCAAGCTTGACGAGCTCATAGGACATCTTCTTACCCATGAGATGGTTTCCAAACCATTGAGAGAGGAGAGGGAAAAGAAAATCAAAGAGCTTCGAATCGAAGATCTCAATATTGTAGCTCTTAAATCATCCACAAGCCACCAAGAAGAATCAAGTGAGGAGGAAAGTGAAGATGAAGAGATGGCCTATCTCTTTAAGGAATTTACTCGGTTCATGAAGAGCAACAAAGAAGAATCCAAGCATGAATCGAAGAAGAAGATGGTGGATTCCTCCAACTTTTCCATGTACAAGAAAACGAGGCACAACAAATTCGATTGCCCTTGCTTTAACAAAAAGAGATCATCATCAAAGAAAGCATATGTGGCTAATGGAGTGATGAAAACTCCACCGATGAAGATGAGATAGCTCACCTATACTTGATAACCCTCCAAGAGGGGGAGGTAACTTCTAACTCATCCTATTCAAATTCAAACTTATATACGTTTGATGAATTACAAGAAGCCTATGACAAATTGGTTCTTGAGTTCAAGGCTTCATTTTTGAAAAATAAAAAGACGATTTCAAAATTGAAAATCGAAAATGATTTGCTTTTAAAAACTAATTTGGAATTTGAAGCAAAAATCAAAGATTTTGAACTTAAAGTTTTAAATTTACAAAATTTGCTTCAAAGTTTAGAAAAATGTCATCAAAAGGAAGTTGATGATCTTAAGAAATAAAAAGATTTAATTTCTAATGAGCTTGAAAAGAAAAATGTTGGGCTCGAATTCTTTCAACCAAGTTGCTTGCCATGTGGTGGATAAGTCAATTTTGGATGTTAATGGTGGGAAGTAAAAGGATAGACAATGGACATAAGGATTTATAGTGGTTCAAGCTTCTAACAAGCTCTACATCCACTACCTTAGCTCTCACTAAGGATTTCCCAAATCAACTAATATTTCTTCCCCTTTTAACAAGGCTTAGGAGGCAACCTTTACAATCTAGACTCAATTACCAAGTCTAGCATCCAAAGCTTACAACCCAAGCTTTGGGAATCCTCTCAGACAAAGAAATAAAACAAAAAAAGAATCATCTCTACAAGGTAGATGTTTGCACTCTTTTAAGCACTCACCCAAACCTAAAACACTTGAGCAAATCTAACAATTAAAGCTCACAAGTGTTGTCTATACAAAGAATGAGAATTTAAAGCCCTAAGACAATTTTGGCATCATAATGTTGTTGACAATAAGATCATTAGTTGTTGCTGAAGCTTGAAGGGTCCTTAAATACTCTCAATCAAGTTTCTATTCGTTGGAGACCGATGGGATTGAATTGGAGCCGTTGGAGGTTTTATTTCCCGCAATAAATGCAGTTCTAGTGATGCCCGTATCGATACGCGTGTACTCGTATCGGTACAGCTACTAGACGTTACACTCAGAATTGCTAACTGTATCGAAACACCTTGAGCCATATCGGTATGCCATGTCGATACGCCTTGGTCTATTTGGAAAACTGTATCGGTACGCCCTGCAATTCAAATAATCGTTGGGAAATAGTCGTTGAGGAGGTTGAAAATAGGATAGGTATGCCACGTGGCGTATCGAAACGATCCTACCCGTATCGGTACGCCTAGGGTCATATCGGTATAGTTTTTGGCTACTGGAAAAATACTGTAGCTGAAACCCTTGGACCGTATCGATACGGGGTATACCGTATCGGTATGCCTGTGTTGAAAACGTTAGTTTAACTACTTTAAAATGGTTAAAACATTTCCAAAACCTCTCAAAAACTTCTCAAACTTATTTTCAAGTTATTTGGACCTAAAACCATTTTTGAAATCTTTTCAATTTAGTCCAAAACTAATTTTCAATTATTATATCAAAACATAAATCCTAACAATCTTCCTCTTTTTGATATAATAAAACCAACTTGAAAAGTTGGTTTTGAGATTCTCCTCCTTAGTATAAATAAAAATTGAATAAGAGATTAAATGTTGAAAATCTTATAAGCTCCCCCTTATTCATTTGAAAAATTAATTTTTTAAAAACGTTTTCCCCTTTTTGTTATATCAAAAATGGTTCAAACTTTAAAGTTCAATAACAATAGAGAGAAAAAAATGACAAAATAAGTTTTGTTCAAAAATTGCCCCCCTTACTCAAGCATCAATCAAATGTTAATCCAACATATATGATAAACTAGTTGAATTAAAATAAATCAAATTAAAATTATTCAACTAATTTTTACCACACTTGAACCAAAAGGGAGGATGTGAAGCATTCCTTCTTCAAGTGTTCTTCGTTGTGTGTATAGAGCTCCCATTCAATTTCATCACTTGTTAATCATGGCTCCATCACACCTACAAAAGACAATCGTTTGATTTTTGGTATCCAAATTGCTTTGGATCCATTGGCATTAGTAGCACATAATTTAGTCCCTTTAGGAATCCATTTTTCAATTTCATCCCCTTTAGTTGAAGTATTTAGTCCTTTTGGGACCTAAATACTTCTAAAAACTTTTCCATTAAAAATCTAGGGGCACTAGATTATCTTTGATCAAAATTTGATTTTCCTAAATTGATTTTCTTTTCAAGCTCTTTGGAAATCAAATCTTTTTCTTTCTTAAGATCATCTGTTTCAATTTGATGATCTTTTTCTTTCTTTTGAAGCAAGTTTTGTAAATCTAAAACTTTAAGTTCAAAATCCTTTAATTTTGCTTCAAATTCCAAATTGGTTTTTAAAACCAAATCATTTTCAATTTTGAAATCATCTTTTTATTTTTCAAAAATTAAGCCTTGAACTCAAAAACCAATTTGTCATAGGCTTTTTGTAACTCATCAAATGTATAAGAATTTGAACAAGATGAGTTAGAAGTAACCTTCTCCTCTTGGAGGGCCATCATGCATAGGTGGGCTATCTTATCTTCATCGGTAGAGTCTTCATCACTTCATGTAGCCACATATGCTTTCTTTGATGATAATCCTTTCGTGTTGAAGCGAGGGCAATCGGATTTGAAGTGCCACGTCTTCTTGCATTTTGAGCACTTGGGGGAATCTACCATCTTCTTTTTCGATTCATGCTTAGATTCTTCTTTGTTGCTCTTTATGAATCAGGCCAATTCTTTGAAGAGATAGGCCATCTCTTCATCCTCACTTTATTCTATTTGTTGGCTTGGGGAGGATTGCAGAGCAATGATGTTGACATCGATTCCTTCCTCTTGAATTATCTTCTTCTTCTCTCTTTTCAAGGGTAGAGACATAATCTCATTGGTGAGAAGAGACCCTACGAGCTCTTCAAGCTTAAGTTTTTTCAAGTCTTTGACTTCAATAATGGCCTTCTTCTTGCTCTCTCATGATTCAGGAAGTGAATAATCAACTTCCGAACGAGCTTTTCTTCCGAAATCTCTTCTCTAAAACTTTTGAGTTGATTGATGATTGTAGAGAACCGATTGAACATGCTCTTGATGTCTTCATATGGGTTCATCTTGAAGTTTTCGTATTCGAGGTTGAGTAGACCAATCTTTACCTCCTTCACCTCATTTGTCCCTTCATGGATTCCTTTAAGTTTGTCCCATAACTCATTGGCACTCTCACAAGAAGATACTTTTACATACTCTTTCGGGCCCAATGCACAAAGTAGAATATACAAAGCTTTGTAATTGAGCTCCATCTTCTTGCGATCTTCTGCGTTCCACTCTGCCTTGCTCCAATTTGGCACGAACGGTCCATCTTCAACGATGTCCCAAAGATGGTAGTCTTTGCTCTTCATAAAGAACATCATTCTATGCATCCAAAAAGCATAGTTGCCACCATTGAAGAATGGTGGTTTGTCGATAGATAACGCCATGAAAGTCGGTTGACTTGTTTACTGGTCGAGCTAGCGGAATCGCCTCAATAGGTGGTTAAACCTTCTCGATTGAGCCTCACTCTGATACCAATTGTTGGGCTCGAATTCCTTCAACCGAGTTGTTTTCCAAGTGGTGGAGAAGTTGATTTTGGGTGTTAATGGTGGGAAGTAAAAAAATAGACAATGGACACAAGGATTTATAGTGGTTCAAGCTTCTAACAAGCTCTACATCCACTACCTTAGTTCCCACTAAGGATTTCCCAAATCAACTAAGATTTTTTCCTCTTTTAACAAAGCTTAGGAGGCAACATTTACAACCTAGACTCAATTACCGAGTCTAGCATCCAAAGCTTTCAACCCAAGCTTTGGGAATCCTCTTAGACAAAGAAATAAAGCAAACAAAGAATCCTCTATACAAGGTAGATGTTTGTACTCTTTTAAGAACTCACCCAAACCTAAAACACTTGAGCAAATCTAACAATTAAAGCTCACAAGTGTTGTCTATACAAAGAATGAAAATTTAAAGCCCTAAAACAATTTTGGCATCATAATGTTGTTGACAATAAGATCATTAGTTTTTGCTGAAGCTTGAAGGGTCCTTAAATACTCACAATTGAGTTTCTAGCCGTTAGAGACCGCTGGGATTGAATTGGAGCCGTTGGAGGCTTTATTTCCCGCAATAAATACAATTATGGTGTTGTTCGTATCGGTACGTGTGTACTCGTATCGGTACAACTACTAGCCGTTACGCTCAGAATTGCTAACCGTATCGAAACACCTTGAGCCGTATCGGTACGCCATGTCGATACGCCTTGGTCTGTTTGGCAAATCTTATCGGTATACATTGGTCCGTTTCGGTACGCCCTGCAATTCAAATAACCGTTGGGAAATAGTCGTTAGGGAGGTTGAAAATAGGATCGTTACGCCACGTGGTGTATCGAAACGATCATACCCGTATCGATACGCCTAGGGGCGTGTCGGTACAGTTTTTGGTTACTAGAAAAATACTATAGCTGAAACCCTTGGACCGTATCGATACGGGGTATACCGTATCGGTACGTCTGTGTTAAAAGCGTTAGTTTAGCTACTTTAAAATGGTTAAAACATTTCCAAAACCTCTCAAAAACTTCTCAAACTTATTTTCAAGTTGTTTGGACCTAAAACTATTTTTAAAATCTTTTCAATTTAGTCCAAAACTATTTTTCAATTATTATATCAAAACATAAATCCTAACAAAAAACAATTTAGGAAAATCAAATTTTTATCAAAGACAATCTAGTGCCCGTAGATTTTTGAATGGAAAAGTTTTTAGAATTATTTGGGTCCCAAAAGGACTAATTACTTCAACTAAAAAAGATAAAATTGAAAAATGGATTCCTAAGGGGACTAAATTATGTGGTACTAATGTCTATGGATCCAAAGCAATTTGGATACCAAAAATCAAATGATTGTCTTTTGTAGGTGTGATGGAGCTTTGATCAACAAGTGATAAGATTGAGGGGGAGCTCTATACACACAAAGGATTAACACTTGAAGAAGGAAGGCTTCACATCATACCTTTGGTTCAAGTGTGGTAAAAATTAGTTGAATTTTAGTTGTTTTTATTTGATTTATTTAATTTTAATTCAACTAGTTTATCATATATGTTGGACTAACATTTGAATGATGCTTGAGTAAAGGGGAGCCAATTTTAAAATAAAACTTATTTTGTCAAATTTTTTAACTCTCCATTGTTATTGGTCTTTAAAGTTTGAAGCATTTTTGATATAACAAAAAAGGGGAGAATGTTTTGAAAAATTGAATTTTCAAATGAATAAGGGGGAGCTTATAAGATTTTCAACTTTTAATCTCTTATTCAATTCTTAATTTTACTAAGGGGGAGAATCTCAAAAATAATTTTTCAAGTTAGTTTTATTATATCAAAAAGGGGGAGATTGTTAGGATATTTGTTTTGATATGATAATTGAAAAATGTTTTTGGACTAAATTGAAAATATTGCAAAATTGATTTTAAGTCCAAATAACTTGAGAAATTTATTGAAATGATTTTGGAACGTTTTTAAGTCAAAAACATAATTTTTATAGGTTCAAAATGCCAAAAACAAGCCCCTGGTATCGATACCCTAACTTAGGTATCAATACCCTAAGGTCAGTATCGATACCCCTTTGCCTAGTATTGATACCCCTTTTGTTTTCCATTTTTCCAGAATCAAAGATGGGTACCGATATTGCCCTAGCAGTACCGTTACCACCATGCAGGTACCGATACCACCCCATGGGTATCGGTACCCCCACACAGTTTTCAACGACTATTTCCAAATTAGGACGGTATCGATACCCTTACCCGAGTATCGATACCCTATGCTGCAAAATTGCAGGTTTGCTTGGAAAATGTTCCCCAACGCTCCAATTCATCCCCAATGGTCACTAACGGCTAGGAACTCATTTGGGAGAATAAAAGGACCCTTCAAGCTCCTGGAACAACTAATGATCTTATTGTCAACAACATTATGATGAAAATTTGTCTTAGTGCTTAATTTTTCAATTCTTGTATAGACAACACTTATGAGCTTAAATGTTTATATATGCTCAAGTGTTTTAGGATTTGGGTGAGTGCCTTAGAGTGCAAACACATACCTTATGAGAGGGATTTTAGTTTGCTTTGAATTTTCTCTTTGTAAAGAGGGTTTACTCAAGCTTTGAGGTAGAAGCTTTGAGTGTTGTAAAAGGTTGCCTCTTGAGCCTAGAAAAATGGGAGAATTCTTAGTGAATTGGTTGAAATCCTTAGTGGGGAAGCTAAGGTAGTGGATGTAAGTTTTGGTTAAAAAGCCGAACCACTCTAAATCTTGTGTCTATTTTTCTTATCTTTTGCTTCCAACACCCAAAAATTAACCTATCCACCACTTGGCAAGCAATTCGGTTGAAGGAATTTGAGCTTAATCCATCTTAACATAATTGTTCAATGACTGTAGTTTACTCTTTTTAAAATATAATAAATTAGAAGTTAGTTGTGGAATTCAAAATTATTTGTTCAAGATACCATTTAAAACTATTTAAATTTACAGTGTGTACACTAATTTATATATATTTTTAGACGATAAAACGTAATTTTACAATTATATCAATTTAAAATTTTTAAATTTTAAGAATCATAATATCTAGTAATTCCTTTAACATTTTATTGATCATTTAGAGTTCTAAATCGAGAATTTACACATAATATTTAACACTAATATAAACGGAATTCAAATCTAAAAATCCAGCATTACCAACGGCGTGATTAAGTTGCAGAAGGCCGTCTCATGCGTGGGCAGGAGCTAGGAGGGGCGCAGCTCATTTTTTTAATATTTGATATTAAAATTTAATTTTTAAATATTTATAATTAAGGGTTCAATTTTAAAATTTAATTTTTTTATTATTTATTATAAAGGTCTGATTTTTTACAATACTTATTATTATGGCTCAATTTTTTAACACTTGTTATTAGATGTTTAATTTTTTTTTAATTTTTTTATTAAGGCTCTAATTTTTTTCAATAGTTGTTATTAGAGGTCCAATTTTTTCAATACTTGTTATTAGAGCCCATTTTTTTTTCAATATTTGTTATTAAGGTTCAATTTTTTCCAATATTTGTTATTAGGTGTCTATTATTAAAATTTATATTTTCTCAATATTTGTTAGGGGCCCAATTTTTTTCCCAATACTTGTTATTATGAGCCTATTTTTTTGTAACATTTGATTTAGGGACATACTCTTAAAATTTATCATTTTTCAATACTTGTTATTAGAAGCCATGTTGTTTTCTAATACCTGTTACTAGGGGCATACTCTTAAAATTTAATAGTAGGGTCCAATTTTTTCACAATATTTATTATTAGGGTTTTACTCCTAAAATTTAACTTTTTTTTAAATATTTTGTTATTAAGTGTCCAATTTATTTTCTAACATTTGTTATTAGAGCCTATTTTTTCATAATATTTATTATTAAGGACGTATTCTTAAAAAATTTAATACTTATTATTATATAACAATTTTTTTATAATACTATCCTACTTTTAAAATTCAATTTTTTTCAATATTTATTAATAGAAGCGTAATTTTTAAATTCACCCTAAGACCACCAAAATCTCATGAATGAAAATGTTAAGTTGCATACCTTGTTCGTTCGACAATCCAATATATTAAGTTAAAGTTGTAATAAATTTTAAAATACTCAAACGTAACAATTCATATTTTCCTATCGTAATAGTATTTATAATATTTTATGTTTATATGTTAATACACTTAAAATTATAAACTTATTAAAAAAATAAACAGATCCCTTCACGACATTTACGACAAGAATGAACAAAGATATTTTAGATTGGTTTTACTATTTTGTTTTAAATATAAACCACAAAAGCAAAAGTAAAAGCAGTGGAAAAGTGGTGAAAGTGTAAGAAAAAGAGTCTTAACATATAATTAACCAAATTACATGCAAATTACACAGAGTCGCACTAAAATCTAAACCCTCTAATAAACACATTACACTACTTCCCCCCATATACCAACTAAAAATAACCCTAAAACGTCAATTGGTAGACAACTAAACGACACCGAAAAATTTTAGTTAAAAAAAAAGAAGCCTAGCTAAGGCCGGGAGGTGAAGCAGGGACGATATCTCCTCCTTTGATTAAACTTCACTACTTTACTGAAAACCCAACTACGGTTGCACTTTTGGCGGTCGGCCACGGCCTCGCTTAACGCCTGGAGGTGGAGGAGGAGCAGTAACGGTGGCAGCAGCAGTCTTAGCTTTCTTAGGTGGACGTCCACGTGGCCTTCCAGTGCTGACGGGGGTTTTCGGCTTAGGAGGAGCTAATAAATCCTTGGGCTTCGGCGGACGACCACGTGGCCTCGGTGGCGACACGACGACGCCGGACGGAAGAGGAGCCTTGGGTTTGGGTGGGCGTCCACGTCCACCCTTGGGTAGGGCATTGGGGTCGGGTTTCATGTAATTGTTGCTGGACATTAGTATTTCGCCGCTCTGTTTCATCAAGTTGAGGTGGTGGGAAAGGAGAGTGGAGTGATTGTCCGGGAGATCCGAGTGAGTCGACTCCATGCGTTTCGAGATTGTCGTCATGTTGGACCCATCTTTCTCGTTCAATGCTTCTATGGCTTCTATAATCATCTACCCAGAAAAATAAGCTCAAACAAAATCACCATAACCAGGAAAAAAATGCCAAAATAAAAACAACGAAATGCAATCTACCTGAGGGTAGCCTGGAAGAGAAGATTGTTGAGAAGCGTGAAGGCCTTGAGTATGATTAACTTCTTCAGTCGCCATTAAAATTTTTACTGAAACTATTTTCTTTTTTATATTTTTTTCCTGAGAAGGACGAAGTAAAAAACTAAAATTGATGTTTTGTTGTGAGGGCTTTGGGGTTTAAAAGGGAAAAGGCTTGGGAGCGAAGGACAGGAAGAAGAACAATGGGTGGGAATTATAATCCAACGGCTAGGGATAGCTGATTTGAGGGTTTATCCAACGGCTTTTATTAATTTCATACGAGATTACGAGGATTGATGACGTGGGTTCCGAGGTTTTGAATTTTGGATTTGATGTGATGAATTCCGTTTTTTTAAATTTATTTTTTGATTTTGAATCCATCTCATCTGTTACTATAAATTAAGTATTTTGGTTTCCTTTTTTGGTGTCGAAGGAGTACTGGTTGTGCGAAAGTACAAAAGACAGAGGGGTTCTCAGATTCATTCAGATGAATAACAAAAGGCCACATGGATAGAGTCACGAGAGATTGAGAATTCCGAGGGAGGTGGGGCCCTGGTAGTGATATGGAGTGCGATTGAGCGTAGGGTGAAACCTTTGGTGAACAAATGGGTGGTCAATGGTCGGAGAAGACTTGACTTTAGTCTTCACTCATAGAGATGAAGAATTCCTATTTCCTACCTCGCCCCAATAAGTGCCATAGTACACAAATATAAGGTGTTCATCTTAAAATATAAGAATTTAAAAAACATAAGGTGTTCATCTTAAAATATAAGGTTAAAAAATATATAAATTAATACACCTTATAATTACCTTTAGACTATTCAAAAAAGAAAGAGTTTACTAGCATTTCGTGGATGAGATCTCGATACAATTATAAGGAGTATATTTTAACAACTTCAATATATTTTTATTATGAGTTTAACCAGATATGATGCTTGGTTTTATTTGTAATATTCAAATTTTATTATGATTATTTATATTGAATGTGATAATTCTTTTAAGGTTAAACTACACTAGATATGCCGCTAAATTATTACCACTTATTTGAAAATATCATCGAACTTCAAAGATGTTCAAATCTAATACTAAACTTTATTTTCTGACTCGTTTATGTTACCCCGCTGTTAACTCTTAACAAAAACGTTAACTCAAAACGGTGTCGTCGAAGTTGTTTTGTTGTAGGAAAAATAATAAAAAAAAAGTATGCCTTTTTTTGATAAAAAAAATTGTGCACTTGGGGTAGGGGTATGCATTTTCAGATACGGATAGTATCCTATCCAAAATTTTTGTATCTGAAATTTTGAATAGTCAAAATAACGATCCGTATCCGATCTAAAAAAATAGATATTTGAATATTTGAATCTGAAAATATTACTTAGTTTAACAAAAAAAATCAGATTTGAATTTTACAACTTCCACACTTTTTTAGATTAAAAACTCAAATATGTTCATAAGCATTAAAAATTCAAATATATATACATATATTACACATTACACAAATCTTTTGCTAAAAACAGAAGCATTAGAAAGCTCTCAACTAAACTCCATGTCCTTAAAATGAATTGGGACCACCAATGCAAGTGGTGTCATGAAGATCTCCTCTCCAGTCGGTCGACCACGAGCAAAAAAGGCTAACTTATCTACAACTAAATTCATCTCTCGTTGAACGTGCTTCACCTTTATAATCCTTTCTCAGGAAAGCAACTCCAATTTCAAATCCATAATAGAATTCCCTACAAGGCCTACAGAGTCACGATTAAGAATTCTAACAACCTCAACATTGTTAGTCTCTAATTCAGTATGACGAAAACCCAAGTTCCAAGCATGCTTCAACATTGTTAGACTCCAATTCAGTACGACGAAAACCCAAGTTCCAAGCATGCTTCAATACAACATGGACTGCCCAAAATTCGACAATAAGACATGAACATTACACACAATTTCATAACACATTACACACATTTTTCATACACAAACAGTGTATAAACTGTCAATTACGAACAATAAAAGAAACAATAAAAACTAAACTGTCCTAACCTTAATATTTTTTTATAAACCAACCTTAATATCATATTGAAAGAAAAAGAAACTAAGCAGTGAGCAAACTGAGCAGTTCACTAACCTAACATTTTTCATACCACATCACACACATAACACATTACACTTGAACAAACTGAGCAGCGAGAAGGTGTTGTTGAACTTTTTCTTCGTCTTCCCTAAAATTGTAGTCCCTTGCTGTTGGAATTTTCTAAAATAAATCTAACCAAACGCATATAGGATACACACCCCATCCAACACTTACACCATATTTGAGTAACATAGGACTTAAATAAGTGATTCGGAGGAAATTATATTGAGCGATCTACTGCAATTTGGGAAAACATATACCACAACTTTGATTGAATTCTTAAAAGCTATTTACATGAACAAAACAACTAAAAGAACATATTTTGCATATTGAAAGCTCAAAATTCTCTAAAAAAAGATGTCAATTCTCCATCTAATTTATTAGATTACAGACTTAATTGGTCCAAAAACAATATAAGCTCAAAATTTATACAATTTTTCATAGAAATGTTCTAATTCAACACTGTCAGTAGCTTACAAGGAAAACTTACTCGGTGCCTTTTTGTCTCAAAATTCGAAACTGCTCAGGGAGAGAATAGCATGCCACTCTTCCTCTGATTTCTGGGCGACCCAGAAGCAGCCATGGCGACGACCACAATTCCATGGTACCTATGCTTGCTCTGATGAACAAACACGGTGGACCCAGATGGAGAAACGAAGCAGTTAACAACCTTTGGCGAAGAAAATAGAAATATCAAGCAAGTATTACAAGGAAAAACAAAATTAGAAGAATTTATCAAGCACCGAGCAGTCGAGCACGATAAGCAGTGAAAATTTTAGAAGACCTGAAGGATGGGACTTGGGAGAAAATTTTGTTCATGAATCGTGAGAGACAGAGAGTGATTTGGACTTTGGAATTGAAGGGTAAACTTCATATTTGGGACGGGCTTCACCTTTTAGACTAGGCTAGGGCTAAAGATCCATTTTTTTTTTGTATTTTCGGATAAATTGAAATCAAGTTTAGTCTGATCCGTATCCGATCTTATTATCCAAAAAAAAAAAAAATTAGATACCTGAGAATTATCCAAAATTTTAAAACCAGATTGGATATTCTCATTTTCGAATTGGTTCGTCGAATAAACGGATCAGATCATCGGATAAACGGATCAGATCACTCGAATCGGATATAATGGGTAAACCTTAACTACTAAATCAACATGAAATTATTTAATGTTTTACCACAAACATAATATATATCAAACTACACTTGAGATTAATTTAAATTATTTTATAAAATAAATAATAATATAAATATTATTATATAATTAATATAAATATTATAAAATATATTATTTACATATATACTAATATATATAAATAAAAATATATTATTTTTACAATTTTATATATTATTTATAATATAAATATATAATTTGAAAATACTCCCAAAATATTCATAAAAATAATATATTTATATTATAAATAACATATAAAAAACATAAGCCCTAAACTCTAAACTACAACCCTAAACCCCTAACCTCAAACCATAAACTATAAACATTAAATCTTAGAATTTGGGGGTTTAGGGGTTTTATATATTATTTATAAAATAAATATATTATTGTCATGAATATTTTGAGTGTTTTTTTAAAAGTAATATATAAATACTATATTTTTATTTATATTATTGGTATATATGTAATAATATATTTTATATTATTTATATATTGATATTATTTATAGTATTCTTTATTTCATAAAATAATTTAAATTAATCTCAAGTGTAGTTTAACATATATTATATTTGTGGTAAAACACTTTATAACTCTATGTTGGTTCAGTGGTTAAAGCTTACCTTTTGTATATAAAGATCTTGGGTTTAAATACTCGCAATCCAATGAACTTTATTATTTTTCCTCCAGCAAAACGACGTCTTCTTTGGCTAAATTAGGCTTCAAAATAGTCGTATCAAAACGACGCTATTTTGAGTTAACGGTTCCGTTGAGAGTTAACAACAAAGTGTCATAAATGAGTGAAAAGTAAAGTTCAGTGTTAGATTTGAACATTTTTTAAGTTCGGTGATATTTTCAAGTCAGTGATAATAGTTTAGTGGCATCTGATGGAGTTTACCCTACATTTAAAAATGTTGACGTGAAAGTTTAATAAATTTTTTATAATTACATTTGAATTTCATTACTTACACATTCAATCTGTAGCACCCCGATCCCGCCCCGGATCCGGAGCATCATATTCGGGTCACCCAAAATCGACCCATCAAAATTTCGCATTTAAAACCACAAGTTTGGCAACTCTCAAGACAATCTATTTCCATAAATCCACATAGATAATAAGATTAAAAGGGGTTTACAAAATGTAAGTTTGAATTAAAATACACCGTTTGACCAATTAACCATAATCAAAATAAAATACAGACTCGACTGTGGTAAGGTCCTATGAATACATTCAGTCCAAACTAAACATCAAGTACTGTACTCTGAACTGGCTCGGTGCTGGGAAATCCTACTCGATGCGCTCCTCCAAAGCAACCTGTCAACCTAAGCATTGAAAAACCACAATTCCGCACGCTGAGCTAACAAAGCTCAGTGGTACATTTCTACTCGACCGCAATTCATGAATGTCATAAAACAAGCATGCATAGTAATATAATTAAGAGTGCACAGAAAGGCTTCTCTATATCTAAGTATCATCTTCTAGCTTATCCTAGCTAGAGTTTATAATTGTCTCAAGATACCACTACTTACAAGAAGACCACAAAGCCATCCTAGGCTTACCATACGCGAGGTCCCACCGACCATTGAGTTATGTCCCGTACCCTGATCACATAGCCCAAGGGTTATCTAGCTCATAGTCGAGATCACACAACCCATTGGGTTACTCGAGCTCACGCAGCCCGTCGAGTAACAAACCCTACCCTGATCACATAGCCCAAGGGTAACCTAGCCAACATCTATCATCCATACAACAACATAAATAACATACATTCCCTAATGGCCAACGAAGCCTTACCATTTTCCCATGCTCACACATTCGTCGGGTTACCCGTGATCACATAGCCGTCGAGTTAGGATCATATCCGGATCACTATAGCCACAAATACGTCCTACACATACTTGGATCACAATAGCCACAAGCAGTCTTTTCCTGAGGTCACTTAGCCAATCAGGTTACTCGAGATCACATAGCCATTTCGAGTTACTCGAGCTCACACAGCCCTCGAGTTGTATTTCCATATCTTGATCACATAGCCCAAGGATAGGTTTCGGACCGCATCCAGATCACATAGCTCGTAAATACGTCGGATATACTCGATCACATAGCCCGGAGTACCCATCCCCTTATTTAAGTGCCCTTGTACTAACTCTAGGACATCCGAATTCCTAACCAAGACACATACGATACTACATGCTCCCCTGAGCATCAATATATCTCACCGAGAGATAAAAAACATCCAGCCAACCATTACCAATGCCCCAAGGCATGACTCATTTGTTACACTAATTAATATATGTCTTTAGGATTTATTTACACTATTTCTCGATAGATTATCCTATTATTTGAGGCAACCAACCAACGTGGGCGTCCCTTTAACACACAGCAAGGACCCCGATCTTCCACTCAGCATTAACCGATCCACCACGGATCTCTATGGGTGATTAAACAAGTGATCCACTCAATAATTACCAAGAAATTAACCATTTATTTCTCACACGGGGTTTAACTCTACATTTCTCAGCTTTAATATTCATTTTACACCCTAATAGACCCCTAAGGCCCTTTACCTCGAATTATAGAACCCCCGAACGTGAACTCAACTTTCTTGGGCAGATTGCCCAGCGAGTATCGATACTCCAAGGTGAGTATCAGTACTGCCCTCTTGGTATCGATACTCCACCATGAGTACCGATACGTTAACTAGGTTCGAAAGAATTAGACCACAAGCCGTACTAATACGCTGCGTACCGGTACACTAAGCCTTTCTCAAGCAATGTAACAGTGTATACCGATACGCACAATGCGTACCGGTACGCAAAAGTGTTACTGAAATCATTATCAAGCAAGGGGTACCGATAAAAGGAAAGACATACTAGTACACCCTTCACAAACCGTCTCTCTTATAACGAAGGCGTACCGATACGCTACCACCCCGTATCGGTACTCGAGCCCAGATTTCAAAATCTAAAGCTCGGGATTTCCTCAATCCCACCCCTAACCTCCATAGTTAAGTCTCAAATCTTCCCTACAAGTTATTTAGAGTATAATAAGTGGTTTTCTATCCATTTTACGCATTATCAACATCTTATCTTTGATTCACCATTAATGGGGGTTTAAAGCTCTAAAGGCCTATCTCACGAACTATAGGAGTTAGAAATGTACTAACCTTTAGCAAAGATTCACGAACTAAGGCAACAACCAAGCTTCTTCCACCTCTTTTTCCTTGCTCCAAGCTTCAAACCCAACTTCCACCAATGTTGAAGATACTTAGGTCGAAATAAAGATCCTTTGATACTGATAAACTCTTCCTTGATGACCAATCTGAGATTCACACTCCACCTCAACAAGCTTTCATCTTTTCTTTTGGTTCTTGTGTAGGAGGAATGAGGGGGTTTTTGGGAGATAAGGACAAGGGAGCCAAGGTGATATCATCACCTAACTTTTCTGCAGAGTTATTAAGGCTCTATCAGCCTTTTTTCCTTCATTTATGGTTTTACCATAATACCCTTCTTCAAAACTCATCATAAACCAAGCCCAAAACCCCTAAACAAGCCCAACAACACATGAAAGCCCAAGAAGCCCAACCACAAGGCCTACATAACCTAAACATCTGACCTAACACGTCGATCCAAGACCCAGGTCAACGTTCAATGTTTACTCAAAAAGCCGGGTCGTTACAACTCTCCCATCTTTTAAGAAATTTCGTCATTGAAATTTAGATGGATAGAAATAGAGATGTAACCAGAACAGATTTAACCGCTTCACCATTCTAACATGATCACCTTGATTAGGGAGAGTTCTCCCTCTATCTACCTCAAACAAAACCATAGCATTAAGCCACACACTCCTAACACTTCTCCTGAGATTTTCAACGGCTCTTTTTCCAGCAACCAACGACACTTACGTCAAACCGCTAAGCATGATAACATAACCAACCTCGAGCCATGCTATTCAAACATTAACTTAAAGAACTCGCTTCAAAAGAATTCTATCCCGGTTAACCAACCTTTCTACAAGCACCCGCCAACCAAAAATCTAAACTTTGACTTCATCATTATCTAAAACGCCGCACCCATTCCACAAAGCATTGCCAAGAATGCATCACGCCAAACAACCATGTCCCGGTCAAACCATTAAAGGACAAGCAAAACCCTAACAATTGATCATTATCATCAATCTACCTTGAACTAGCAGCTCCTTTCTCCAGACTTGACCTACCAAGCCGGAACCTAAAACTTCGCTTATCCAAACTTGCTTTCAACAGGATCGAAAACCACTCTCGATCCTGACCACTTGGTTTCGAGAAATGACAACTGTCCCTTGGGAACTCACACAAGCAACTTAAAACTTAGCCATTCTACTTGCGAATGTCTAAACACCTTCTTCCTAACCTTTGCCTCGGTTCCTGCCATCAGATGGGGAAAACCATCTAACTATTCTGAAGGATTGCCAATTGGTCCATCTAATAATATTTCTTTGCAAAGCAACCACCCGATTACCCTTAACACAAATACGGATCCACATTTCCATTGCGCTACTCTGATAATTTCCACATTGTTTGCCTTAACCGATAATAACTTTGATCGAGCTCAATTGGGCAATCCTCTAACCCCACAAAATCTAGCTCAACAGGTGCCCAAGCCAAGCAACTATCCTCACGATTCTCCCTTAAGACCTCAACCATGTTCATCACAACCTTTATTTACCCCTTTTCTATGGTACCTTACTCCGACACACAACACGTGAAGCTCTCACATTCTATGGCCAAAACAAGGTCGCCGATCTTACAAAATCGACAGCGGTCTTCCACCATACAAGCTACTCCTATGCAAGCACGATCTCGGCGAAGAACTTGAAAATGACACCCAATTGATCGCTTGCACAGGTATGCCTCCTAGAAAGAGTTTGTTAAAAACCCTACCACAGAGCCATGGACACTAACAATGAACTCAACCTTACCCTTATTACGATTCTAAACCACAATTAACCGGTAAGATTGCTCACTCCTCAAGGGTACCTCTATACCCTTAAAACACCCACAACACAAAAACCAAGAACTCTTAACCCTCGCGTCACAACACAAGCTAAGAACATATTGCAACCTATAGAACCTTCCTCGAGCTAGCACTACGGAGTACAACGTCCACCTTAGAGAGGTTAAGATCCTACACAACTGACACTATCAACCAGATTCAAGCAATCTAAAACTTCACTGCTCATCACTCACATCTTACAACACATAAGCACTTTCAACAACCATCCACGGTAAGAACTTACCTAGCCAAGGATGTAATTCTAATTACCATCTAAAGCAACAACAAACCCAAGATTTACCAAGATGCCCATTACAAGAACTGGTCTATTACATAACCGAAGAGCTAAACAGCTAACACAAACAGCTAGAACCTACACAAAACTTATTTACCTGACACATCCCCGGTCGTAACACTATCATCTCTAACCTGAGTAGTAGGCTGTCTAGCAATGCCTCGCGGCCAACCCTGGAGGTGGATCTCACAGAACCTCCACCTCGATAACCTGACAGTGCCCTAGCTCCACTTTTAGCAAAACTCTGACCATGCTGGGAAACAGCCAACCTCTAAGATTGGGCCGGTGTATCCCTATCCATAACTAGACAGTCCTTTGCCATATGCCCTGGTGCCCGACACCGATAACAAGCCCTCCAAAGCAAAAAGCATACTCCAAGGTGATGTCGGCCATAATACTCACATGCTGATGGAAGCGATGCTCCAACAGAACCATCAACATTCCCTTCTGGTGTAGAAATCGAAGAGCCCCTACAACCCCTTGATCTAGATCTTGTGCCGACTCTCAGTAGCTGGTCCGATGCAATTCTCTTCGAACTCCTCACATCTTAGAACCTCTCATGCTGATAGGGAAAAGGATCTATGATATTCTGGGTTTCCATATCATGACCTCTAAAATCCTCGAACTGATTAGATGCTGAACTCTAAAGTCGTTCAAGTGCCTTCACACTATTGGCTAACTAGGAGAATGTCCCTAGCGGACTCGCTATCACATGCAACTGAAGGTCAACATTCAAGTCTTGTCTGAACCTCTTGCACCTCAACACTTCCGTGGTAACAAACTTTGGAGCATAATGACTCAAACGTAGAAACTCTTGCTCATAAGCAAATATCGTTCGATCTCCCTGAACTAGACACAAAAACTGGTCCCTCATCTCATCCATGTGTACCTCACTGATATACTTTTTCCTAAACTCATCCACAAAGATATCTCATATCGAGAGTGTAGGCTGTAGACGCAACTCTACGGTCTCCCACCATTCGTGTGCATTACCCTTCAGAAGGGAAACAATACAATCAAGATCATCTTCCGGGCTTCCTTTCATTCGTCTTAAGATTCTTTGTGTATCGCGCAACCACTGATTAGCCTTAATAGGGTCATCCTCACCTAAGCCTTCGAAACTCTTAGGCCTAAAATGATGAAGCCTCTCTACAGGGGTCTTGCGAGGCATATCAGCTTTCCTTGGGATATCTTGCGCAACATGCAAGAGGGCAGAGGTAAGGTCACGAAAGTGACCCGCCTCTCCACTGTTGGTTTCACCTTCCATCAACTCTTTTTCTGAAACACAACAAACAAGGTGGCACATCAGGATTCTCAGTCTTATAAAGTACACTTAAATTTAGGGACTGGTATTCACTAGACACCTTACCTTGACCTCTATACCACACCGGGGTTTTCTAGAACCGACCAAACCTAGGTTTTGATACCACTAAATATAATACCCCGATCCCGTCTCAAATCCGGAGCATCATATTTGGGCCACCCAAAACTGACCCATCAAAATTTTGCATTTAAAACTACAAGTTTGGCAACTCTCAAGACAATCTATTTTCATAAAACCACATAGATAATAAGATTAAAATGGGCTTACAAAATGTAAGTTCGAATTAAAATACACTGTTTGACCAAATAACCGTAATCAAAATAAAATACAGACTCGACTGTGGTAAGGTCCTATGAATACATTCAGTCCAAACTAAACATCAAGTATTGTACTCTGAATTGGCTCGGTGCTGGAAAATCCTCCTCGATGCGCTCCTTCAAAGCAACCTGTCAACCTACGCACGGAAAAACTATAATTTTGCACGCTGAGCTAACAAAGATCAGTGGTACATTTCTACTCGACCGCAATTCATGAATGTCATAAAATAAGCATGCATGATAATATAATTAAGAGTGCACAAAAATGTTTCTCTATATCTAAGGATCATCTTCTAACCTATCCTAGCTAGAGTTTACAACTGTCTCAAGATACCACTACTAACAAGAAGACCACAAAGCTATCACAAGCTTACCATACGTAAGGTCCCACCAACCATTGAGTTACGTCTCATACCCTAATCACATAGCCCAAGGGTTATCTAGCTCATAGTCGAGATCACACAGCCCATCAGGTTACTCGAGCTCACACAATCCGTCGAGTAATAAACCCTACCCTGATCACATAGCCAAAGGGTAACCTAGCCAATATCTATCATCCATACAACAACGTAAATAACATACATTCCCTAATGGCAACAAAGCCCTACCATTTTTTCCGTGCTCACACAGCCGTCGGGTTACCTGTGATCATATAGCCATCGGGTTAGGATCATATCCAGATCACTATAGCCATAGATACGTCCTAGACATACTTGGATCACAATAGCCACAAGCAACCTTTTTCTAAGGTCACTTAACCAATCAGGTTACTCGAGATCACATAGCCTTTTGAGTTACTCGAGATCACATAGCCTTTCGAGTTACTCGAGATCACACTGCCCCGAGTTGTATTTTCATATCCTGATTACATAGCCCAAAGATAGGTTTCGGATCACATCCAGATCACATAGCTCGTAGATACGTCGGATGTACTCAATCACATAGCCCAAAGTACCCATCCCCTTATTTAAGTGCCCTTGCACTGACTCTAGGACATCCGGATTCCTAATCAAGACACATACGATACTACATGCTCCCCTAAGCATCAATATATCTCATTGAGAGATAAAATACATCCATATAACCATTTCCAATACCCCAAGGCATGACACATTTGTTACACTAATTAATATGTCTTTAGGATTCATTTACGCTCTTTCTCGATAGATTATCCTATTATTTGAGGCAACCAGCCAATGTGGGCGTCCCTTCAGCACACAACAAGGACCCCGATCTTTCATGCAGCATTAACTGATCCACCATGGATCTCTATGGGTGATTAAACAAGCGATCCACTTATTAATTACCAAGCCATTAACCATTTATTTCTCACACGGGGTTTAACTCTATATTCCTCAGCTTTAATATTCATTTTACACCCTAACAGACCCCTAGGGCCCTTTACCTCGAACTATAGAACCCCCAAACGTAAACTTAAATTTCTTAGGCAGATTGCCTAGCGAGTATCGATACTCCAAGGTGAGTATCGGTACTGCTCTCTTGGTATCGATACTCCACCATGAGTACCGATACATTAACTAGGTTCGAAAAAATTAGACCACAAGCCATACTGATACGCTACGTACCGTACCGGCACGCTTTATCGATACTAGGATCTCTCTGTACTGATCCACCCTCGTACCGGTACTCCCACATAAGTGTACCAGTACGCTAAGCCTTTCTTAGGCAATGTAACAGTGCATACCTATACGCCTCATGCGTACCGGTACGCCAAAGTATTATTGGAATCCTTATTAAGCAAGGGGTACCGATACACAGAAAGGCGTGCCGATATGCCCTTCACAAACTGTCTCCCTTATAACGAAGGCGTACCGATATGCTACCACCCCGTATCGGTACGCGAACCCAGATTTCAAAATCTAGAGCTCATGATTTCCTCAATCCCACCCTTAACCTCTATGGTTAAGTCTCAAATCTTCCCTACAAGTTATTTAGAGTATAATAGGTGGTTTTATATCCATTTTACGCATGATCAACATTTTATCTTTGATTCACCATTAATAGGGGTTTAAAGCTCTAAAGACCTATCTCACACCCACAAACCATAAAACCAAGCAAGGCATACATTTTATGAGGCTCATGAACTATATAAGTCATAAATGTACTGACTTTTAGCAAATATTCACGAACTAAGGCAGCAATCAAGCTTCTTCCACCTCTTTTTCCTTGCTCAAAGCTTCAAACCCAACTTCCACCAATATTGAAGATACTTAGGTCGAAATGGAGATCTTTTGATGTTGATAAACTCTTCCTTGATGACCAATCCGAGATTCACACTCCACCTCAACAAGCTTTCATCTTTTCTTTTAGTCCTTGGGTAGGAGGAATGAGAGGGTTTTGGGGAGAGAAGGACAAGGGGGCCAAGGTGATATCATCACCTAACTTTTCTACAGAGTTATTAAGGCTCTCTCAGCCTTTGTCTTCCATTTATGCTTTTACCATAATACCCTTCTTCAAAACTCATCATAAGCCAAGCCCAAAACCCCTAAACAATCCCAACAACACATGAGAGCCCAAGAAGCCCAACCACAAGGCCTACATAACCCGAATATCTGACCCAACACGTCAGTCCAAGACCCGGGTTAATGCCCAATGTTGACTAAAAAATCTGGGTCGTTACACAATCAATTTAGTACTAACTTTCATTTAATTAACAAATTTAACGGATGGTAACATGTGTTTCCATCTAGTTGAAAGAAAATAAATGAATGTAATATGATGTTAGAGAGACTTAAACCTAGGCAAACAAGGTGAAAGTAAAACCTCATACAAGTTATAATATACAAACACACATATATATTACCATTTGGTTGAAAGAAAATAAATGAATAAAATAGATTATTTCCTCTCCATAGTGTCGCTTGCTCATTCTTTATCAGGGACTAGTTAGAATTGAACTATGAGGGGACAAACTGATTAGCTTTGAAATGAATATGTATTAAAAAGTAATTAAATCATAAAAGTTAAGGGAGTTTAGGTTTAATTTTACAAATTTTAAATTTGAAAGGTTTTAAAAAGTAATTAAACCAAAAAATAGGATCAAGGTTTAGTTTTCTTATTTTTAATTAACAAGGTCCTAAAAATAATAAACCATAAAATTTTTGGAGGTGCAAGAGCTTAATTGCAATGGTTTCAAAACTCTTAGGGCCTAAAATGCAATTAACCCATCAAATTTGGGTGGACCACCTATAAGGTGGCTCCGTCCCTGTTCTTTATCATTTTTATTTTGGTTGGCAGCTACACTTGTCCTAGTGTTGGTCACCGACCGCCAATACTCCTTATGTTTTCTTTGTTTTCTTATCTCTCATCTCCCATCTTTGATTTTATGTTGTTTTTTTAAAATTTTAATAAGAATAACTATGCTTTTATGTCACATTTTCTTCTGCCATACGTTTCCAATATTCTTTGTCAGTCACTTGGGCGTTATTTTTATTTGTCTTTTTTCTCAAAGTTAGATTTGATATCGTCTCGACTTATCAAGATGACGCTTATTATTTTTTTTATCTTCCTGATTTTCCTTGCTATGGACCCTTGGATTGGATTTGGGTACACGATTTGTGTTCATGGTAGTTTTCTCACGACTATCGGCTCTAATTTACAGTTGTAGGTGGTCTTTCAGTCATTTGATCCCTTTTGTGGTTTGTTTGCCGATGCAGACAGATCTATCTGTATATATTTTTTTGAGTCTTTTTGTTAGATTTTTTAACGTTTTCCTTGTAAGGTCTTTGTATGATCTAAAATGACTAGTTTCTTATGTCAATGGTTATATGAAAATGTCTAAATTATGTTTTTAATTTTCAATTGTGATTGTAAACTCTCGTTGTAATCTTGAATATTTTTTATTTTTAATAAAATTAGCTGCTTCTGTGAAAAAATAAATGAATGAAATATGGTGTTAGGGAAAAACCCATACTTGGATATAATAGATAATAAGTTTTATATATGTTAACTTTAGTTAATGCAAGGATATTAAAGGGAATAAAAAAGATAAAAAAGACTCGAAACCAGAGCATTTAACATGGTAAAGATGTGCCTAAACTGTTGCACTAAATTAACGAATTCATTTTTTTTACAAATCTTAATTCTAATCCTATTCTTACTTAGGGAGAAGATGAAGGAAGGATGAGTATTCCTAATGAGTCTAGAACTCATGATCTAAGAAAAAAGAATGAACAAAGATGACTAGTTTGGTCAACCGGTCAAATGTGCTTGCTCAACGAATGCAATTCTAATTTATAACTTTAATTATATATATATATATATATATTTCAAAATGTAGTTAATCCAAGATTTAAAATAAAATTGGATTTAATATTTTTATATTCTTAAACAAAAGTTAAAATTTTTTCTACTAAACTTTATATTTTTATAATTAAATATAATCATTAAATTATTTTTTAACTTAATTAATAACTTTTAAAATTTTATAAAACCTTTTTACTTTCTATTTTAATAATTGCATATTATTATGGTTTAAAGGTTCCAGAGTCCTTTTCTTTTTGAATAAAATTAATTAATTCATTCAATTTTTTTTACCCAATTAAGTTAATAAATTCATAAAATATATCATGTGGTCTTTTGACCGAAAGAAACTTTCGTTAACTGTTACAATGTTAACGTAGCGATTCACGATACTGACTGGTTACTAATATTGCTAATGTGGTAGTCCACATGTGAATGATGATATGGCATATGGGATTAATTGATTCTTTTAGAAGTTTTAATGGCTTAATTAATTTATTAAAAAATGATTTTTTGTTCACATGACATTATGTCATGTCATCATATATTTCACATGTGGACATGTCATCTAATCATTTTTGTCCAATTATATCTGCCTAGTTAGTGGAAAATGTTGATTGTTAGTCAACTAACGGATTTCATCCAAACATATACCGTTTTGTCACAAAATTAAACGTAGAGGGATTAAATGCTTTAAAAAAGAAAAAAAATATAAAATGATAAAATTGTGAAATGTTAGAGACAAATTTAGGCATTATGCAATTTCCCCCATGTATTAACAAAAACCATTTAACTAATTAAATCAATTGGCACTTCAAAAAAAATGATTAGGTAACTTTCAACGATAGAAGCCGCTAGTTTTATTAAAAATAGAAAACATCCTAAATTATAATAAGGGTTTACAACTTCATAAACTAAATACATAATTTGGATATTTTCTTATAATATTATACAAGAAACTAATCACTTTAGATCATACAATGACCATATATAAAAAAAGGTTAAAAACTCAACCAAAAGGCTCGAACAAAAAATAGATAAGAACAAATCTAATTGCATCGGCAATGTAATACCCCAAATTTTACTAAGTTGATTAAGGATCATTTAGTACTAAGATAATAGCTTAAAAGTTATCTTAGTGACTAAAATAACAAAAATGCAAAATTAGGATTTCTTCGATTATGGGTTATGGAAAAGGAATCTCTGAGATTTAAAAGTATCAGATGATAGAGGGAGAGTTAATTAGGGTAATTAAAAAGTTTGGTCGAAATTCGAGGAAAATTGGAATGGAATTTAAGTTTAACATTTAGTGACCAAAATGAAAATTTTAAAAGTTTTGTGGTTAAAGTCTAAACTTTGGAAAAGTTTAGGGACCAAAGTGTAATTTTCAAAAGTTATGTATTTTGATCCCGTAAATGAATAGTTCACCCCCAAGATTGAAATTTCCGTGTTACTCGGATTTTTTGTACAGAGTTTGTATTTTTGGCTATAAAACGATAAAGTTTGGAAGAATATTCGGATATTCGGATCGAATCGAATATCCAGGATATTTTGAAGGATGATAAGCCAAAGTTGATTATGTCATTTTAGTCACTAAGATAACTTTTAAGCTATTATCTTAGTACTAAATGATCCTTAATCAACTTAGTAAATTTTGGAGTATTACAGGCAAACTAACCACAAAAGGGGATTAAGCTATTGAAAGACCACCAAGAACCTCAAATCAAAGCCGAGCATCATGAGAAAGTATCCACGAACGTAAACCACGTATCCAAATACAATATGAGAGTCCAAAGCAATAAATATTATTAGGATTGCAAATAAGCTTCATCTTGATCAGTCGTGACGTCGTCAAATCTAACCATGAGAAAATATAAAATAAGAAAAACGACTAAACAACCGAGAAAGAAGATAAAAAACGTGTCAAAAGACATAGATAAACGTGACTGAAAGACAAAAAGTAACGTGCCACAAAAACAAAAATATTTTTATTTAAAATAAAAAATAAAAATGAGAACCGGCATCAAAGCCGGTGCCGCGTCGGCTAAACAAAGTTAAAGAAAAACTTGCGCTCTGTACTTCTGTAAAGAGAAAAAAAGGATTGCCGCGCTTTAGGGTTTTCAAGTGGTATACATTCATTTTGAAAAATATGATAAAATTTGAAATATAAACTAACTTATTTGTATAATTAATTTATTGAATTATTTTTATTAAATAAAGAGATATTATATTTCATTTGAACTCATAAAAGCTAAAATAACATGATCTTTTTAAATATTCGGACAATTAGTAAATCTAATTAATTTATCAAATTTTAATCTTTAAAGTATAAGGATTATTGGGTTATAAAAAAAACATCTTAGTAGAGACTTTTCGTAACTCTGGACTAAATCATTAGATATTTATTAATAAAAACCTAATTAATTTCAAATATTTTAAAATTTAATGCAATAATTTTATTGGAACGATTTTATTTTTCAGTTGGTGAAAAACATCAGCGATATTTGTAATGTCTAAATCTTTGATTTTAATTTTTTTAACTGTTTCTTTGATTTTTTGAAATGTCTAAATCTAAAACGATTACATTTCAAGAAATATTAATTATCCTAAATTCAGCGATATTTTTTGGGATATATTAATCAAAACAAGTTAAGAGCAATGGTCTTTTCCCAAGGTACTTATTACTAATTCTACATGTTTTGTTAATTTATATTGGAGTAGACTTTAGCCACAAATTTCAAATTGCTATATACTTAGGACGAAAATCAAACCCTTGTATTTAAAGCAGAAAAGACTCTCCCATCTCACATAAGTTTGTGGTTTAAGAGTAATAGTTTTTAATTTTTTTTCTCATTTTCTAGAATTATAATTATGTATCTATATAATAAAAATTGTTAATATAATGCACAAATAAAGCTATACTTTTATTATCTATGTAACTACCATCAAAATAATCAATACAATGCAAAAATAAACAACTGATAACTGGAATTTTTCATGAATATATTTGATCTTAAATTAGAATATTGGACAAAACTAAACAAAAAGAAATTTAAATCAGAAAAAAATATTAATTTTTTAACCACAAGTTTCTAGTATATTGGTTGACTAATCTAGATGAGTACTGCAGAAACCTATTAAGGGGGCGAACCTTCTAACTCAAATGTTCCATTCATAACGTCAGGATTTGAGCCCCGGGCATTGCTTAGAGATCTACTGCCCATCAGTTGTTGGGTGGAAAAAATATTGATTAAGAACCTGAGAAGCAGACTTTTTTTTTCGATAATAACCTGAGAAGCAGACTAACACAGGCCATCCTTAAACTTTGAAATATTGGCAATCACCAATCTAATGTAAAAGTCAAAATTGGTGAACTCATAAATCAGATGTACAAAGTGGAAGACTACCAAATGCCGTCCCATGCCATAATCACAAAGATTAATCTAAATCAACAAAATCAATATTCAATTGTGAATAACAGGGAATATTTTTCTTGAAACATTTGTCCCAACGCATACCAAAACATATAGAATATGAAAAATGACCCTACAAAGTCTATACAAGACACGAAAATATAATATACAAATCTATATAAAATACACATTTATATCATACAACCACATTTGAATTCAATTTTGGATTACAATCTGATCCATGTGGACAACAACAGTAGCATGTAAAGTTTTGTACAAGGAAACAGGGTTTAGTCAGAACATTGCCTCTCATTTAGTTCACCAAACATCTTATTTGTCAAAAGATGTGCAAAAATGTATCTATGAATCAGCCTCCTAAATGGTCCACTATTAACCCTGGAGACAAGTAAATCCAAAATTGGTTTGAATTTACCCACCTAACAAGATTCAATTCCCAAGCACAGCATTGATCAGATAACAAATATATGTAAATTCTTATTAAGGTAAAAACACTCCAGGTCTTTTCTCACTTGAACGAAAATATAAGGTAAAAACATAAGCAAGATTGTAACAAGACAAGGAACTGGGAATCAACTAGTACTGGGAAGAAATCTTAAGATTGAGGGACTTGTTGATCCATGCCTTCCAATTCCTGTTTCCTTTCCTGGTAGTCGCTTCGGCTGGCTTTACATCATCTTCCCTTTTCTCACTTCTTGGCTTCTTGCACAACATGAAATTACGTGCCCCAGGTGATCCAATTGTCTCCCATGGATTCAGTGCTGCAAACAGAACACAAACAAACATAAAATGACCCAACAAGATTTTCACCAACATAATTTTATTACTTCAAAAACCCAAAAGAATATTGAAAACAAATCCTGGGAAACTTTCATTCGGGTTATTGAAGCGAAAACAATTCAGCAGACTTACCATCTGAGCCAGCACTGGGGCAATAAAGGAAGAAATCATCGATGCCGGATCCGAGAACCGGGCGCCGACCCTCACGAGCATACGCTTTCAGAGCAGTATATATAACGGAAGAAACAAGTTCTTCTTCGTTAACAACGAAACGGATCGGCCCAGCACTACCCAAAACAGTGATGCTAACCAAGATCCTGACACCCTTAGGACCCTGAGTCTTCTTCTGCTTGTAAAGCACCATTTTTTTCAACAAAAAGATTCCAAAATTAAAAAAAAAACGAGCGGATATTTCACCAAAAACCGAGATTTGAAAAAAGAACAACGAGTTTATTTTGTTTTTCTGAGATTCGAACGAAATGTGGGTGATCGGCGGAGGTTAAAAGGGATTTATGGGTCAAGACCAAGGCAGCGGAAATACCAGCCAGCTTTGCAAGAACCAAAAGCGAAAACAGAGATTGCAGAAACAGAGAAGAGAGTGCTCGCCCTTGACGTACAAAGGGAGAGCATGAAACTACTGCTGATCCCAACTGTTTCCACCATTCACAATAATTCTAAAAGAACAAGGATTTTGATTCGAAGAAAGTAAAGAAAAAGGAAGAAATGAAATCTGGGTATTTGTAGATTTGGAGAGAAAAGGAGGGGAATTCTCGTAGAATGGAGGAAGAAGAGAGGCGGATGAGTCTGTTGAGAGATTGTGAGGATATTTATAGGAAGAGAAAAAGGGCAGAGCTTTGACGGTTGTCTGTGATTTTTGAAGCCGTAAAAAATCTTAATTTAATTAAATATTGGAAATTTAGGAGTAGGGTCTGGTAATTTGCGCCGATCCTCCCTTCCCTCCATTCGATTCATGACACATAGCTTTATTTATATATATATATATAAATTGATGTAATTACGAGATAATATTTAATTAATTTTTTAATCCTTTAATAATGCACACACCGTGCACACATGATGTTCGAACTCATATCACCTAAATAAAATATATCATCTTTTACTATTGCGACCACTCTACGGGTTCTTTTATACACCTTCTTTTAGTTTATAATTAGTGGTATATTGGGTAAACTTGTATACATCGTAGAAATTAAATAACAGGGGTAAGGGTAGGTGAAACTTGACTCGATAAAATTAAATTATTTGGCTAGACTTGATGTGAAAACGCTCGATTCGTTTTGACTCAACTCATAATTTTATAAATTCGACTCGACTCGAAAAGATTTCAAATAAAATTTAAGTTATAAAATAAAAATTCGAATAACTCAAAATTTTTAGTAATTATTTAATTAGTTTTCAAGTTTTAGTCGAGTCTTTCAATTCTGCCAATATATTATATATTTCAAATGTGAAAATATAAAAATATATATATATGTATATCGTATATGAATATTGAATATATAAAATCGTTTAAATTATAATCAATTTGTATTATAACATTATAAATAATTACAATTAAATTTGTACAGAAACTCGAATGCTACATAGAAGCGCGACACAACCATTGAATAAATACTGTGCACAATATATTCTGAAATAAATAAGACTTAATACCTATTTTACACCCTATATTTTAGAAAAATTGAACCTTTTATTCTTTATTCAATTTAATCCTCACGTTTTCTGTTAAAAAAAAAATACCATGTGACCTAATTAGATGCTGTCTAATGACATTTTTGGGTTAAAGTATAGTAGAAGTCCTTATACTATACTTAAAAGTTCATTTTAATCCCTTGACTTTAAAAATGAATATTTTAGTCCTTGTACTAAACCTAAAAGTTCATTTTAGTCCTTGTACTATAACTAAAAGTTCATTTTAGTCCTTCCACTATAAAAAGGAACATTTGAGTCCTTGTTCATTTGAAAAGTTAACACTTCCTCTTCTATAGAAATGAACATTTTAGTGCATGTACTTTCGAAAAATTAATATTTTGGTCCAAAACACTAAAGTTATTGATAGTTGACTAAAATATTTTGGTTTAAACACGCTTTAAGTTCTTATCACTTTTGAAATTGAGCAAATTGATCCATCTTGAAAAATAAGAGTAATTTATTTTATGTATATTATTAAAATAATAATAATAATATATTTTTTAAAGTGAGTAATTTATTAATAAATGATAACACAGCGAACATTTCTCCTTTACATCGAATTTAAATAAATTAGTTAATAAAGTGTGTAATTTTGCTTTACATCAATTTAAATACATGATTTAATATGGCGATTAATTTATTAATAAATGAATAAGTTTACTTAATTAACTATAAAAATATATAATTTTCCTCTACATCGATATTAAATTAAGTGTATTAAATTTATAAATATATTAACATATTAAAATTTATTAATAATAAAGTGTGCATTTTGAAAGTGAGTAAATAAGAATGTATTGAGAGATTAAATTGCTCGAATTCAAAATAGAAATGGATCTAAAGAGTGTTTAAACTAAAATATTTACGACAAATATCTGTAATCACTCATTTTTATCTGGTGTATAAAGTATTGTGTTAATCTACTTTAGTTTATTAGTTAATATATTATTATTGCATGTACATGTATTATATTATATGTTCATTACTATACGTGTGATTAATGTGTACGTAAACTATGTGTATGAGTATATATGCATGTATGTTGGTATAGTATGTTAATGTGTTACATATATTAACGTTTACATGAATATATTAATTAATATGCGTGTATATGTGCATCCGTGTGGGTGTTTGCAAGTGTATATCAATTTGTATGTGCATGTATTATATGTGTATGTATGCGTATAGTATTATTATTACTATTATTATTATTATTATTAATACTATTGGGCTGAAATTAAAGTAAGATAAAAGATATATTAAAACCCAAAATAGATACCCAACCCTTATTTACAAGACCCAAGCTTAATTATACATGGCCCATTCGGCCAGGCCGGCCCACACCCTAAAAAACCCGTATCAAATATTGAACCCTAATGCTCTCTTTATCATGCGCAGCTGCACGAGGGCTGTTGGATCAGATCTAGATCCAACGGCCACGGTTGAAGCATAGAGACCCCTTATCTGCCGCGTGAAGCCCACGCGCGGGCTGTTGGATTATCTACTCGCGCGTGTAAGACGCGTACAGAGCTAGCTGTCTGCTTCAGGCCACGTGGCGCGATCCCGAGTCGCTACACCATCCTCGAGGCCTTATCTTAGCTGTCCTATCATTAAGCGGCCCTAACCGTTGGATCAGATCTGATCTAACGAATAGGAACGGTTCTGGCAGTAATAATCGTTCCGTCTCCCGAGACGCCAGTCTGCACAGCCGAACGGTCATCTCCACCACCAAGCATGGCCAGGCATGCCAAAGACACAAAAAGGGGGAAAAACGTCAGAACAAGATCAGATCCAAAATATATCTTATGTACAAATTTTATCAAACAAGAGAAAGCAGACAGGATATATGAAAACCAAAAAAGTGTAAGATGAGGGGAGGTAACAAAAAAATAGAGGAGAGTTCAGTTGTAACCCATTTTCCAGAAATATAAAAAAGTTTTATCCTCTCGTTCTTTTCTCAAACTTACAAAGAGCATACAAAGGTATCCATCCACCTTGAATGTTGCATGCATGTATGTGTTCTAAAAATAACAAAGGAAGAGGAGTGTGGGGTTTTACCTTCGGTGGTCAGTTCCCCTACCGGCAACAAGCCTTAATATGGTGAACCGGCTAAAAGGGGAAGATGTTCTTTCGGTCTCGATTTAAAAAAAATATGGTTTTCGCTTCGTATTTTCTTAGATCTAGGACAAAGATGAGTCTTTTCTTTAAATCCAAGTTCGGATTCGAGTTTAGGTTGAAGTAAGGTTCGTTTTGGTGGTTTTTTGGGTTCGTCGGCGCCGATTAGTGGCGGCCGATGGCGGAGGAGACGGCAGTTGGCCGCCGGTTTCTGGGTTCATCAAAGGTTGAAGGTTTGGTTTTGAGAGAAAAAAAGGGTCCTGAACGTTTTATAAAAGAGGGATAAAAAGATGAGAAAAATCAGATTTTAGGCCGGGTGAAGGGGTTTTATAAGCGTTTATTTTTTAAAATGGTGAAATTCTATAATAAATCCCCCCACGTTTTTGATATTTTCATTTCTGTCTCGCCTCAGGGGACATTTACAACCTTGGTCCTCCTTATATTTTAAAATCTTGCAATCCAACCCTGGGATTAAACTGAATCAGTTTTTAAATGGTGAAATTACCTCACCAGTCCCACCGCGTTTTTGAACTTTTCACTCCGAGCTTGCCCATTGGTCCAATTACAGATTTAGTCCTTTTAGGTTCTGTTTGATTTTTAATTTCGTCCCTAAATCGCATTTTATTACCTTTTAATTTCTGTTTCCTGTTTTCATTTTTTTTATTTCAGTCCTTTTCCGTATCTAAATATTCATGTTTATTTATTATGATCTTATATGTTGATGTGGCCCTTTTGCATTCTCACGTGTTTCTTGTATATGTTTCGTATTCTCATGTTTATATATATATGTGTGTTTAGTTCATGGTGATTACGTATTTTTTATGCGCTTGTTCGGTCGTTCGTATCATACATGTTCGATTAATATTTTAGTTGGCTCGTATACGACATGTTTTGTATTTTTGCATGTATTGTATGTTCTCTTTGCTTTTAGGTTATGCGTTAGTATGTTTTCTTTTGTCATGTATAATACCGTGTTTCTATTTTTCGTATGCAAATTATGTCGTAAGCTATGTGCTAGGTATTAGTTTCTTTGTTAGTACGCTGTCTTGATTTGTGAAATTAATATCATAATACATTCATGCCATGCGTATTTTATATTGTATGTATTCTTGAAGTATGGGTTCTTTATTTACCACACGTTTATTCATGCTTCATTATTATTATTGCTATTATAATCTACCATGTTTGTATTTTTATCATACTTGTCTAATTTTGTGATATCCATGTCTTTATTATTTATTTTGTCCTTTACCATATGAATGTGAACGTATATTTTTGAATTACTTCTTTAAGATTGCACGTCGAGATATATAAACTGTCAATGCAGTGCCTTTTTATCCGAGCGTAAACGGGGTCAGTATCAGGCATAGTGATAGTGGTTGGGCGTTTACTATTGGATAACGGGGCCTTTAAAATTTACCCGCACTTATAATCAAATTTTAAATTAATCGTCACTTTAATTCGGAAGGTTTAATTTTAATAAAGCGGTAATTATTAAAGTACCAATTTTGGGCGGTGTGAGGGTGTTAATCCTTCCCCAATCCTTAACCGACTCCCGTACCCAATAGTTTTCAAATCTCTGGTTTCATAGTGTCCGGCCTACCTAAGTGGTCGGTGGCGACTCCAATTTCTAAATAAAACGCGGTTTTTTAAAACACCCACGGGATAAATATTTTAATACCTGAAAAATCAAAAACACAACAAACACTTCGAAAACCTTATTTTTTAGCGAAACGGACATCGCTACAGATGTCGACTCCACTGGGGACAAATTTTGTTTTTCAAAAACAAATGAGAGTCAAGCTTTTTAAATGATTACCGTTTTAATAATATTAGAAGTTCCAGATTAAAGTGACTATTAAATTAATATTCGGTTGTAATTGCGCATTTATTTTAACGTATTTAAAATTTGGCATATAAACCTGTTTTTTTAAGTGGGGGGGGGAACGCTAATGCTTTCGTGGAGATATCGTTCTCCCGTGTAGGCCTAGCAAGTACCTTCGGGGCTCGAGTACCTTATGCTTTCGTAAGGACATCGTTCCTTCGTGCAGGCATAAGCGAATGGGTCCCCCTGAATTGAACCCGGTTGAAAGGAGCCTATAATGGGTGATGATCGGGGGCCTTGCTACTCTTAGTAGAGGACAATAAGGACAGTTCGGGTACCTCCTAGAACCAAAACTGCATATAGAGAACATAGAAGCCTACCCTTAGAGCCATGCGGATAACCTTAGGTGTTTTAGATAGGATAAATAAGGTTGTTTTGTCTGTTTACCTTATTTAATTCGTCTTTTTATTTATGTATTTATTAATTCTATCCGGTACTGACTTGTCTTCTTTTGCTCTGTTTTTTTTCATGCATTATTGCATTTGCATTACATAAAGGTACTGGATCAAGTGGTTTGCCCGATCAGAAAGTCTTTCACCATGGAAAAAAAGTGTCTTAGGAAATAAGAGCTTAACTTGTCAGTCAGACATTGGTCAGAGGTCAACCAGAAGGCCCAAGGGGACAGTTTACCAAGCGAGCGCGTAATAGCAGGGTACACCTACGTGAGTCTTCAACAGAACAACTTATGGGATCTTCAAAGTATCTGGGAAGTATGGGACCAGAGATTACGAGACAGGTTCTGTGATAGTTATGGCGACATTGCACAATTGTTGTACGTTCGGGTCAACCAGCCCCTACTCCGAGCCATTTTTCAGTTCTGGAATCTTGCCTTTTGCTGCTTCACCTTTAATGGACAGGACATGATGCCTACAGTAGAAAAATATAATGCCTTACTTAATCAGAAAAATATTCAGGAGGATTGGATTTACGCAAAACCTCCGAGGAATCAGAATTACACTTCAAACTCAAAACCTTTACCGGAATGAGTAACGATTGGGTTAATGGCTTGATCCGACTTCGAGGAGATAGTACAGTCTTTGCATGGGAGAATATTCGAGACATCCTACCTGCACATCCAGATGAGGAGAAAAAGATAGACATGCTCGTCTTGGGAATATATGGGTTGGTGATCTTTCCCAGAACTCTTGGAAACATTGATGTAGCCATTCTAGATCTGTTCGAGCGTATGAAACGGGGCAAATCCAGTACCAACAATCTTGGCTGAGACCTTTATTTCCTTAAATGCCAGTCGAAAGCATGAAGAAGGACGTTTCAGGGGGTGTGCACAGCTATTACAGGTATGGGTTCAGAGCCACATGTGGAAGACGCTGACAAGGGTCCTACCAGGGATATCCTTCCAAGGTTTTTCGCTCTTACGGGAGTACTTAGAAAAAGAGTGGCGAGAGAACTTGAAAACAAAAAAATGGTCTAGTTTCTTTAGGAACATTCAAGACGAAGACATAGTATGGAGGGTCATGTGGCTCGGTAGAGTTAATTACTTTTTATACAGTTGCGGTGATTTCGACTGGCTAATGATGTTAGAATTGCATTGAGGGATTGCTTGTGCTCCGCTTTTGGTGTCCCAACAATTCGGATCATGACAGTTCATTCCCAATACCGCCAGGTTAAGCCGAACTGAATTTCCTTTCAAAGGTGAGTTTAAAGAAAAAATCCAGACTATCATGAGGGCTTGGGACTATTGTTACCGGATCAGGGTGGAAGGAGACACCGAGCACATGACCACTCCAGACTATGATCTTTGGAGACGTTTGAGGGTTAATGATGTGACTCCTGAATCTGATCAAGGGCCGGTTGTGTCACTTGAGGAGCTTACAAGGGTGGTACCGTCTGAAACTGATATCTTACGGAATGAACTCGAAGAAATTAAGAGGAAAATGGACACCCAACAGACTCAACATGCGAGTGAGCTCTATAAAGTAAACTTAGAGGTCGATGAACGGGATGGGATCATTAGGCAATTGAAGAAATTAAATGCGAATTTGAGCGAGAAGAACGCTCTTTACCAAAAGGATACCCTCATACTCCAAGCAAAGATACAGAAGGTCGGCCGAAGTCAGTTCATAGCCGTGGAAAAGGAAAGAATGAATGGTATCCTTTTGGTGGAAGAAGAACGAGAAATCAGCAAGAAAGCAATCGAGAAGGAGATAGAAAGCTGCCGGTTGGCTATTGAGGAAGAAATACAGTCCTTCAAGAAGGCCATTGACCAAGAAAAGGAAAGAACTAGGCAAGAAATTAGCAAAGGAAAGCAAGTAGTCAACTACGAGAGAGAAAACGTCGCCGCTTGGAAAAGAAGGTCCATGAGTAGCCGGAATAGACTGTTAGAGATGCAAAGGTTGTACGACGACATTATCCAAAGTCTGGATCAGAGCCGAAGTCAGAATGTCGAGTTAGGAGAAAAGGTGGCAGAAGTAGAACACTCCTTTCGAACCTACTATCAGAGGAACGGCTTCATTCAGTTACAAGAAAGAGAGCGCGAAGTAGGCACGTTACGAACCCGAATTGTGTCCCTTGAAGCAACTGTTGAGGATTATAAGGAAAGAATCAGTGTATTCGAAGAGGCTGCAGCCGTAGGGGACATTTATTGGCGAAGGAGACTGCGTGACGCTGTCCGGATAGTACAAGATAGAGACCAATATTACGCAAACCTGATGGTGGACATACAACGAGTCGCCAGACATGTGAATGATTTGGCTATTGAGGCTGAAACACTCTGACCTTTCGTAGTCCGAGAAATGGAAGAAGCTCCCAGGTTCATCAAGCTGCTTAGGGCTATTGGAAAATTAGGAGATAGAGCCAGGGCTTATCTGTAGGGCTCTGTATCGTAATTAGTACTCTTTTGTATTAGGGACCTTCATTTTGTAATATGAACTCTATTGTAATTTAGACCCTTTAATTCCCGTGGAAGTAGTTCAAAAGGGTGATTACCAGCGGAATCAGTACCTTTATCTGCATACATTCTTGCATTGCATCATGACATCCGCATCATTATACACGCATTTATTTTCCTTGCAACCATATTAATGCTATAAATATTGTGGCAGTGTGTGAAAATAGAAGTTAAGCCGCAATTATTCGTCATCCATATCTTACCCGATTACAAAGCAAGCTCATGGAAGACATGATAATTAGTCTAGAAAAGGGACAAAGAGAGCTCGAGGCAAGATTTGACGAGGCCCAAAGAAGCCTTAGTGACCAGATTGTTCAGTCACAAGCATCGATAGTATCTGACATAACCGCATTGCTGGCTAAGAGTCTCGGAAAGAGAGTTGAAGGAGAAATCGCCCAAGAACTGGAAAGTACACCGGTTCACAATAAGGTTCATCCGGCCGCGCCAAATCCGACTAGAAAGGTATATATCGACCCTGCGGGGATGTCGAATAATCTTCCAGTAGGGGCATCTCAGACTCAACCCCTTGACACTGAAGCACTCTATGAAGAGGAGGTGCCAGACCTGAATTTGGTCGAAAGGATCAGGAAAGAGGTAAAAAAAGTGGGAGAAGAGGTTTCGCCTCATGGAGGAAAGATTTAAAACTTTGCAAACTATGGAAGAATCAGGAAATGATGCCAGTGACTTTAGTCTGGTATCCGATCTTGTCCTACCACCAAAATTTAAAAATCTAGAGTTCGACAAGTACGCTGGAACCACGTGTCCTTCCGCGCACATAACAATGTATTGCCTGAAGATGGCGGCCTACCTTAAGGATGAGAAGCTATTGATTCACTGTTTCCAAGATAGCCTAACTGGGGCGGCGTTGCGGTGGTACACCCAGTTGAGCAGGGTAAATGTTAAAACATGGAAAGATCTTTCAAGAGCATTCATCGAGCAATATAAGCACGTAACAGATATGACCCCCGGTAGAATTATGTTGGAAAATATGGGGCAGAAGTCCAACGAAAGTCTACGACATTATGCTCAAAGGTGGCGGGAAGTGTCCGCCCAAATTCAGCCACCCCTCCCGGAACATGAAATTACGCCATTATTTGTTAATACTTTGAAGGGGGCACTATTTGATCATCTCATTAATAACACAACACAGAGTTTTGCTGATTTGATTAGGACTGAGGAGTCCCTTGAATTGGCAATTAAGAGTGGTAGAATTGATAGCGGGGAAGGATCTCAAAAGTACAACAAGAAGAATGAAGTAAACGCCGCCAGTACTTATACTGCCCCGAAGAATTTTACAGTCTCACAGCCATAAGCACCTGCGGGAAAAGCGCAAAACTCGAATCAAAGAGAGGAGAGAACCCCGAGAAAAGAGAAAGAGAGGCAAACTTTTACTCCACTACCCGTTTCGTACTCGGAGCTTTACTCTCAGTTGTATGAAGCAGACCTGGTCTGTCCATATTACATTACTCCTTTCAAACCGCCGTTCCCATCCTGGTATAACCCGAACGCGCATTGCGACTATCACGGTGGTGCCCCTGGTCATCCCACCAAGAACTGTCTTGCTTTCAAAAAACTTGTGCAGAACTTAATTGATTTTGGGATATTGAAGTTTGAAGAATCAAGTGTAGCTACTAACCTATTGCCTAATCATGGGATCAGGGGAGTAAATGTTATTGAGGAATGCTTTACCAGGAAGATTAATGATGATGTGTCAGAAATCAAATCTCCTTTGCGGTGGGTATTTCAGCAATTGTGCATGGCCTATGTGATCGACAAAGGCATGGTAATAATGCAGAAGGGATGTGAGGTGTATTGCGAATTCCATCAGGACGAAGGACACGACATCCAAAAGTGCGACGAGTTTAAGAGATTGGTACAACAATTGATGAATGAAAAGCAAATAGAATTCTTCGAAGAGCCCACAGGAAAGAAGGGGTCAGACGTACATATGACGGACAGCCCCAACGTTAAATACGAGAGAGATAGACCTCTTATCATCTCTTTCAGGCCGGGGAGTGCAGGTGCCTCCCAAGGAGAAACCACTAAGATAAATCCCAAGATCATCATCTCAGCACCATCCCCGTTCCCATTCAAGGATATGCGACAAACTTTCTGGAACTATGCTGTAAATGTGACCACGCCAGGAAAGCCAGAATCTAGTGAGGTAAAAAAAGCTTACACTGAAAGACAAGCAAGGCAAGAGTGATGTGAATGTCGGTGAGGTGGGCCATTTCATGAGGAGCTGCAGATGTTACTCTTCTGAGACCTTGAGGGTTGCTGAAGCGGCCAAGGAGAAAGGAAAGAATACATCGGTTACCCCCACGCAGATATTCAGCGAAGAACCTCTTCCAAAGATAAATGAGCCAGTAACCGAGGCTCAAGCCAAAGAATATCTAAAGTTCCTGAGACATAGCGAGTACAGCGTAGTGGAACAACTACGAAAGCAACCGGCTAGGATCACAGTGCTGGAGTTGCTCTTGAGTTCAGAAAGACACCGTGAGGCACTATTAAAAGTACTAAATCAGACTTTTGTGCCCCAGGACATTTCTGTGGCAAAACTTGACAGGATAGTGGGGCATATCACTGCCTATAACCATATAACATTCAATGATGACGAGATCCCAGGGCGAAATGGGGTCCACCAAAGCTTTTAACATCACAACCCACTGCAAAGGGTATGTGGTACCGGGGATACTAATTGACAACGGGTCAGCACTGAACGTACTGCCTATGGTGACCTTGCAAAAGCTACTGTTGCGCGTAATAAGTGTTACGCAATTGTGCAAGTATACACGTCGCAAGTTATAGTATAAAAGATATCGTCTCCACAGGGATTGGTGCCACTTCAAGAATCTAGTCTCTTGCACTGTAAAAAGTAAAAACACAAGTGAAGGATTATAGAAGTTTTAACTAATAACTAATCTAGAAAGCAATTAAGTAAAAGAAAAGATGAATTCGAATGAGAGAGATAGGCTAGGTTATCGTGAGTTGAGGTGTGATAGCCGATTGGATTGTCTTGGTAAAGAGTGCATGGGCAACTCAGATTGCCGTGGCGACTTGCTGTGAGGGGTTGCCTTGGCAACTAATTGATGGTTGCTTGGGCGACTAGTTGGGCAACTACTTGGGCGATCGGGCAGCAACTTCAAGGTTCGGCGGAGCGTTCTTCAATGGTTTCTTCTTATCCCTAAGTCGAAACTCTAGCTACTTGTGCATGCCTTGATAATACATCCCTGCGTGAATCAAGGGTGAACAACAACCAATCTTGCGCTCCTCTTAGCCGTTGAAATCCTTAACTTATTCCTAAGCTGGATTAATCTTCACCATCATTGGATTGCATAAAGATCATATTCATTCGTTTCTTGAATCTAACTCTCCCGATATTAGATAAATGGATGAAATCACGAGATCCTCTCCCAATTCACTCGCAAACAATAATAAGAATCAAGAATGAATAAACCTTGAAATAGAAAAGTGCAAACTCTTATTACCTAAACAAAAACCAATAGTTTCTCACAACCACAAAACACAATAACCATAGCCAAGTAAATTTAGTTCATGGCTAGGTTCCAAAGAAACACAAGATAAACAATCCCTAGCATGAACCCAATCGAACAAGGAAGAAAAGATGAAGCTTGTCGAAAATTCCTTGCCCTAGATGCTTGCCGAAAATTCCCCTTGCTTTCTCTCTTGGAGTTGTCGAAATTAACTCTTGCTCTCTCTATTGATCTTGTCGAAATCTCCTTGGTATTTATAGGGCTAGGCCAAAGTCCTTCTTTGAGGAGGAGTTTGAGTTGGAATTAAATTATCTTTAAAGAATATAATTATTTATTATAATTTTATTCCTATTAGAACTTCTCCTATCCTCTTGGAATTTAATTCTTCTTTAATCTCTGCATGGCAATCAAATTCCTTTGGGCTTGGGCCTTGCTCCATGTCATCTTGGGCTTGTAAAATCATGAATTTCGACATCCCTATTGTATTTTGTCTTTGTCGACAAATGCCATGGCAACTGGCTCGGCGTCTCCTTCATGCACTGCCCTGGCAACTAGCTCGGCATTGCTTTGGCAAGTGATCCTGCACATACACACACAAAAACACACCAAAGCAGCATCTATTTCCACAAAAATCACCAAGTTATGTAATCAAGCTCAACGATTGAAGGAAACATGGATTAATGCATGAATGGCTAATCTATGCAACTAATATGAGCCTAAGTCTAACAATAATATGAGTAAAAAGGGTAAGAAAAATAGTACTTTTGAACACTTATCACACCCCCAAACTCGAACTATTGCTTGTCCTCAAGCAATGCAAACTCATAATTACCTGCCAAGACTTCAAATTTTCACAAACTTAGCTTTGAACTTGATTTCAATTCTCTGAACCGGGGCACAAAGTATGATTGGCTTTTTATTTTTCGGAAAACTGAGGAGTTACTCGGAATCAAACTATAATGCTTGTGCGTGTGTGCAGAGTTGTGTGCAAGTTGATTTTTCGGATTCTATGCAAACAATAGGTTTTCAAATTACTTCATCGGGTTCTTTTTAACTTGTTTTAACTAGAGCCAATTTCGGGCACCTCTAGTGTTTTATTTTTAGTTTTCTTAAGTTAATTTAATCGACTAGAGCCGGTTTCGGGCACCTCTAGTAAAAAATTTTTAACGCCTCCTAGAGCTGTTTTTCGGCACCTCTAGTGATCAATTTTTTTAGCATATGCTAGAGCCAATTTCGGGCACCTCTAGCATTCATCCAATTTTATTCTAATCCCCAATTAGTTAATTATCAACCTAAGTTTACTAGAACTCCTTAAATCAATCAAACCACAACAGTGTTTCATCAAATTTAGCATCATAGTAAAATTCTAAGTTTTTCATGGTTATCCTAGAATAAAAATTCTATCAATTAAGTGCATTGGTAAAGTCATCATTGAATATTCATCAAATCTAAGCAATTCTTGTTCCAATTAAAGGCATGGCAAGCAATTTATGTATCCTAAATGTAATGCTTAAGATTAATATAACTAAACATGGTAATTACTAGTAACAATCCCCCCCAAACTCGAGTGAGGCATTGTCCTCAATGCATGCATAAAAATAACGAAAAATAACAATAAAAATAAAAATGCATACGAGGACTTACTCCGAGAGTTCTTCATCGTAGATGATTAGTTTCCTTCTAGTTGGCGTCTTGATTTTCTTGCTTGAATGCAATGGTTGTTTTCTTGTTGCCGGGATGTCTTCAGCTTTGGTTGCCGTGGCATCTTCAGGGTTGGTTGCCGTGGCATCAGCTTGTGCATGCATGAAGTAAGTTGCCGTGGCATCTTCTTCATTGGTCGCCGGGGCAAGGATCTTGGCAGTAAATTTCCTTAGCATAGTAGTTGTGAGTCTTGTTGTGAAAAAGAAAATAAAGAAAACCTGAAAACTAAAGATAATGAAGAAAAAATAAAATATCTCCTAAAAATAAAAATAAAAATAAAAAGAAAAAGAAAAAGGAAATACTGAGAGGAGAGCATGCTCATGCATCTCCTAAGTTGACCACTTCCTTGTTACGTTCCACATGGGCACCATTGTAGTGCTTCAATCTTTGTCCATTAACTTTGAATTCATGGTTGTCAGAGATGGACTTGATTATCACAGCACCATGGGAGAATGGTTTGACGACTTCAAATGGTCCCGACCATCTTGATTTCAGCTTTCCCGGGAAAAGTTTTAGCCGAGAATTGAATAGGAGAACTAGTTGCCCTGGCGTGAATTGCCGTGGCAATAGTTTCTTGTCGTGCCATCGCTTTGTTTTCTCCTTGTAGATTCGTGCATTGTTATAGGCGAGTGCACGAAATTCTTCTATCTCATTGAGATCCATCAAGCGCTTTTGTCCGGCACTTTCCCAATCCATATTCACGGTCTTGATTGCCCAGTACGCCTTGTGCTCGATTTCCACCGTAGAGATGACATGTTTTACCATAGACAAGCCGGAAGGGGGACATACCTAATGGTGTTTTGAATGCGGTCGATATATGCCCAAAGTCGTCATCTAGTCTTAATGACCAATCCTTCCTTGAGGGATTTACAACTTTCTCGTATTCCCTTCAACTCCGGTTGGAAATTTCTGCTTGCCCGTTGGTTTGTGGGTGATATGCCGTGGCGATCTTGTGTGATATGCCGAAGCGTTGCAACATCTTGGCAATTAGTCTGTTGTCAAAATGCTTGCCCCCGTCACTGATAATTGCTCTCGGCATCCCAAACTGTAAATATGTTTTTCTGCGGGAATCGTTGCGATCTTGGAATCGTCGTTGGGAACTGCAGCTGCCTCTACCCATTTAGACACATAGTCGACGGCGAGTAAGATGTAGAGGTTGCCGAATGAAGATGGGAAAGGTCCCATAAAATCGATCCCCCATACATCGAACAGTTCCACCTCGATGATGTTCGGAGTGGCATCTCATGTCGTCTAGAGATATTGCCCGTCCTCCGCAACGATCACATTGCTTGTAAAAGTCCCGGCATCTTTGTACAATGTTGGCCAATACAAACTGGATTGCAAGACTTTGCATGTGATACGAGTTCCTCCAAAATGTCCTCCATAGGGTGAAGAATGGCATTGCCGGAGTACATTCTGTTGCTCTTCTTCAGTGACACATCGGCGTATAACCTGATCTGCACATTGTTTAAACAAAAGAGGCTCGTCCCAAAAGTAATGCTTAGCATCATGGCGGAACCGCTTCTTCCCTTGGTGAGTAATGCCATACGGAAAAATACCACAAACAAGGAAGTTAACTAAATCTGCGTGCCGGTATTATTGCCGAGGCATGTCTTTGCCGTAGTATCTGCTCCCAAAATTGCCGGCGGCGTGCTTCCATGGTTGCCGAGGCGTCATGGGCTGTCGAGGCGTCAAGGGTTGCCGAGGCGATTAGAATTTGTTCATCCGGGAATGCATCGCATATCTCTAGATCCGCATCCTCTTCCCTATTGCGTTCCAACGTGATAAGTGATCGGCCACTTGATTTTTCTGTTCCTTTCCTGTCCTTAATTTCAATATCAAATTCTTGTAAAAGTAATATCCAACGAATCAAACGAGGTTTAGCATCCTTTTTAGCAAATAAGTATTTGATTGCCGAATGGTCCGTATGAACAATTACCTTTGTACCAATTAAATAGGATCGGAACTTGTCAAATGCAAAAACTACAGCTAGTAACTCTTTCTCCGTTGTTGTGTAATTCACTTGAGCATCGTTAAGAGTTTTACTAGCGTAGTATATCACATGGAAGGTCTTACCTGTGCGTTGGCCTAGGACTTGCTCCTACCTCTGCGAAATCACTTGCATCACACATGAGCTCAAAAGGTAGCGTCAATCTGGTGGAACAACAATGGGTGCGAGGCAAGCTTTTTCTTTAGGGTTTCAAATGCTTGAGTGCAAGAATCATCAAAATCGAAGACTTTATCTGTTCAAGCAGATTACACAAAGGTTTAGTGATTTTAGAAAAGTTATGAATGAACCTCTGTAAAAACACGCATGTCAGAAAACTTGAATTCCTTTAACCAATTTGGTGGGGTAATCTCTCGATCACGTCCACCTTGGCTTTGTCTACTTCAATTCCCTTGGATGAAATCTTGTGGCGAGCACTATTCCTTCATCTACCATAAAGTGGCATTTCTCCCAATTGAGGACTAAATCTGTTTCTTAGCATCTTGCCAACACCCTCTCTAAATTGCGAGACAGCCGTCGAAGTCATTACAAAAAACGAAAAATCATCCATGAAGATCTCAAGGAAGTCTTGACCATGTCTGAAAAAAGCGCCATCATGCATCTTTGGAAGGTTGCGGGCGTTACACAATCGAGCGGCATCCTTGGAAGGCATAAATGCCGTATGGGCATGTGAAGGTTGTCTTTTCTTGATCTTACAGTGCTATGGCAAT